>PGCI01000033.1:0-441490 GCA_002873125.1 Puccinia coronata f. sp. avenae
TTACCCGTAAGAATTGGCCACAAACATATGTCACACGGACATTACACGCGTATGTACTTGTTATATATGCATACTATATGTGAAATGACCAATTGTGGACTTATAATTGAGGTGTTGTGTATAGTTTGGGAGTTAGGCCCAATTGGGGTTTAAACCTCCAACCCCGCGTGTGGATTATATAATCCAATTGGAAATTGGCCAAATGCGTGGAAATAGCTAATCCCCTAGTTACCACATATGTACAAGTGTAACTAGGGTAAAAGTAGATTCTACGTGGTTTATTTACAAGGTTTTATTAATAAAAACCTTGAATACATAAGAGTAACATAGCCAGCGTGGCCTTCAATGATTGGCCTTAGCCATTTGTGGCCCATTTGCATCATTTGTGGCCCATTTCAGATACAATCACACGTCAGTGTTGCTATGTACCTTAGTTACAATGACTAAATAGGTTATTAAGGTCATGGAAAGCACTTGTGACGCTGAATTAATGACCAGCAGTGTCATTGGGATGAGCCTTGTTAGTGCCAATCTCCCAAATTGGCCACATTGCGCTGAAAACCAGTTACTACACGCACACAGGCAGAAAGGTCCTCCACTATGAGTGAAATTAGTATATATAGAGCCCTCTTTCCACGCCAAATGTTCAGAATCATCATCATTATATATTACAGTCAATCAGTTACGCCGTGTCCTGTCCTTATTTCAGTCACTCTGCCCTGTTTTGCCTGTTTTATCCGTGGTGTTCTCATTAAATCAACCATCCTATGTGTCCAGCTCCTGCGCAGAAACCCTTCCATCTACCCAGCATCTCTACTTCACCCCCCTACGTGGCTTTTTGGCTTGAAAGAAGCAATAGTGAGTACTTCTTTCATCCTTCTGTCCCCATTCTGGTTCCTTAATTGGAAAAGCACTTTGGTACCACCTTCTGTTACGCAGAAACCCATTGTTTGCTTAATCAGATACCACCCTGCTTTGCAGATCTCTGATTTAGAGGGCACCTACAAACACCCCTGCGCCAGCAGGCCCCTCTATAAAAAGAATTATATTCTTTTTATCTCTTCTTTACTACTTTTCTACGTGAAATTACCCCACTTTACCCTTATTTTGCACTCTTATCACCTTGTGTAGCTAAAAGGTATTAGCCCTTGGCATCACAGAGGCTGACACCTCTTGGCTTACATGCCAAGGGTTTAGTTCTCTTGTTATTTCTTGTCAAATCAAATTTGAAGCTTAAAAGCCACAAAATATGGAGCGGCCCACGCTGGAATCTTGAGATAACTCATAAGCCTCTCCAACGGAGAGCCCTCCAGGCAGGTCCCCCGGACCTCCGTTCAAGAGGCTTTGTTAAGCTAGACGCGGGCCCGCGGCACATAACACCCGCCTAACACTGTGCCCCTTCCACTGCGCATTGCCATACAACATCAGCACCCACTCACATCACACCCACTCAGACACTGCCCACACACCACCACCTGTGTTTACCTCCTCACAACCAACCAACGGCCTGAAACCAGCAGCCAGTTTTTGATTCATCCTCATCATGGGTCAGTGTATCTAACGTTGGAAGAAATTGTTGCGCCTGCAGGGCATTCATCAAATATCCAACTCCAATCTTCTTGTTTCTTTGGTCAACCGACCGTACTCCATGAGTCAAGAACATAATTTAAAAGAATAAAAATTGTATTTTAATTGTATGTTTGGTCAAACCCCATGTTCATGAGTCAAGAATAAAATATAAAAGATTCAAAAAGATAACTAGACATACTAGGAAGACTGCTAGTTAAGAAACAAATATTGATTTATAGAAATAAGATCAAAGGGGGAAATAATGGACACTGGACAGCTAGCCAGAATCTGAGTCACAGATGACAAGCCGGCAGTGTTTCCTTGGAGCTGCAGCCTTAACATGTTCTGCATTGGTGTTCTTCTTTTGTTTTGAGTAATTGCTTTGCTTTGACAAGTTACTGCCAGTTTGTGATTGGGTCCTTCCCCCTTCCCTATTAGTAAGGTGTTTGTCACTTTGACCTGCTTGAACAATAGCTCTCCTAAAACCGGTGGTTCCTGTCATCCTCAGAGACAACACAGTTGCCCAAACGGCTTCAAAGGTGTTATCATCTTATTCCTCTTAAAAATGTGATTGAATTCATATATCAATATACATACCTTGTTGTGTAGAAGCATTGAGTAATCAACCTTTAATTAGCTCACACAACATCTAATTAATTTCTAAGTTCAAATTCATGTTGCATATTCAATTTGATAATCATGGTTCATCCACCCCAGAGGTCAGAGGATGAAAATTTTCATCATCACTCATCAACCACAACTTAGAAGAAAAACAGTACACTTTGGACAACCACTCCTCACTACTCAATAACCAAGGTCCCATCATTTCCCCTTGTCATATTGTCGTGGTCATCTGGTGTCACCTCTTTGAATAGTAAGCAGCTTGCCAAGTTTCTCTTTTCTTCAAAGTTCCTTGTGAGCTTTGATCTTATCCACCTTTTTCTTTCTTCTCTTTCTCATCATTATAAAGAGGCACATTCACATTCATAGCATAAAAAGAACATCTTATTCATTCTAGTCCAGTGGAGCTACCCCCATCCACTCAGGTTTCCTTATAAGTAACCTTGGCCTTACGCCTAAAAAACAAGGCAGTCTCTGACTGTACCTTCTCCTGCTTCTCAGGTTGAAGAGAATGTGGCTCTGCCCGGTTCTGCATTCCTCCCTACTAAAGGTTGAGCCCATAATATTGTCTTAAAAGACACATAATCATTCTTCATTCTCTTCTTCCTCCTCATCCTTTTTCCCCTATTTCTCCTGAAATATACTTTGTTGTCCCCCACACTTGTGTCCTGCTTTCACATAAGAGACCCAGGCTCACAGTTTCTGATCCGGTTAAGTTATCTTGTTGAGTATCACCGGTAGTCTTGTTATCTCCACTTGCCGCGCTGTTTCCTACTGCACCACCACCTCCAATTGAAACAGACCGGCCAACCTCAATTTCAGGGGCCGGGGGTCCAATAAGCTGTGCCCATCCTTCACCAAATGCCACCAGAACATGTACCATTTGAAGCTTGTCCATGTCTGAAACACGGCAACAAAAGTTAGTTGGGGTGATAAATCAGTGGTTCTCCTTGACCTTCAACTCCACGCGTGCCTTCTTCAAAGATTCTTCTGTAGAAGTTCCGGGCCAACCTTGTTGGCCTTTGCACTGGGTAGCAACACCTGATGGAAGGGGTAAAAAGAATAAGAATTCCAAGTTTTGCATCATCTTGTCAGATTGAATTAAGCTTACTCCACAAATTAGCTAGAAAACCGCAAGCAGCATCCATGTTTGAAGGTCTACTACCCGTAATCAACAAGCATAACACAATCACAAAAAAGAGATGGATTGTATCCCAAAACCTGAACCACAGCGGGCAGGTTGTGTCAGCTTGCTACTGAGTCAGAGACAACCTGACAAAGCAACACTAGTAATATAGAAATTAATGAAAATACATGAAAAATAAAAACAACATTATTACCATATGTACAAACCCTGAAAATAGTACATATGCTAATAATTGATACCAAATAGACATGAAATAACTATAATAATAAGGAATAACCATAAGGTAACCATAGTAACACATAAAAGTAAGAATAATAACTAGTAACCTTATTTTTACCCAAAAACCTTAACAAAGTTCTGGACCCTTAAAAATAAGTTAGAACTAAAATAAATAACCACTTTTTACAGAAAGTGTGAATAACTTCTAAAACTTGAGGATAACTTAGAATATTATGTCATATTCTGAATCCTCATGTAAAATAATGTAGGGTCCCTCACTGGAAGTACCCCCAAATTCCTACTCCTTCACCTTGAACCAATTACTTGTAACAATTGGCCACACCCACCTGTCACAGATGCACATTACACACGTATGTACTTGATATATATGCATACTGTATGTGAAAGGACCAATTATGGACTTATAATTGAGGTGTTGTGTATAGTTTGAGAGTTAGGCCCAATTGAGGTTTAAACCTCCAACCCCGCGCGTGGATTATATAATCCAATTGGAAATTGGCCAAATGCGTGGAAATAGGCAATTACCTAGTTACCAGGTATGTACAAGCATAACCAGTGTACAGGTAGATTCTACATGACGCATTTGCACGGTTTAAGTAATAAAAACCTTAAATACCTAAGATTAACACAGCCAGCGTGGCCTTTAAAGATTGGCCATAGCCATTTGTGGCCCATTTCCGTCATCTGTGGCCCATTTCAGATACAATCACACGTCAGTGTTGCTATGTACCTTGGTTACAATGACTAAATAGGTTATTAAGGTCATGGAAAGCACTTGTGACGCTGAAATAATGACCAGCAGTGTCATTGGGATGAGCCCTGTTAGTGCCAATCTCCCAAATTGGCCACATTGCGCTGAAATTCAGCAACTACAAGCACACAGGCAGGAAAGGTCCTCTACTATGAGTGAAATTAGTATATATAGAGCCCTCTTTCCACGCCAAATGTTCAGAATCATCATCATTATATATTACAGTCAATCAGTTACGCCGTGTCCTGTCCTATTTCAGTTACTCTGCTCTGTTTGCCTGTTTTATTCTTGGTGTTCCTTCTTCAACCAACCCTTCAAAGTGTCCAGCTCCTGCGCAGAAACCTACCAATCTACCCAGCAGCTCTACTTCACATCCCTACGTGGCTTTTTGGCTTAAAAGAAGCAAGAGTGAGTACTTCTTTTATCCTTCTGTCCCCATTCTGGTTCCTTAATTGGAAAAGCACTTTGGTACCACCTTCTGTTACACAGAAACCCATTGTTTGCTTAATCAGATACCACCCTGCTTAGCAGATCTCTGATTTAGAGGGCACCTACAAACACCCCTGCGCCAGCAGGCCCCTCTATAAAAAAGAATTATATTCTTTTTATTTCTTTCCTACTACTTTTCTAAGTGAAATTATCCTACTCTACCCTTATTTTGCACTCTTATCACCTTGTGTAGCTAAAAGGTACTAGCCCTTGGCATCACAGAGGCTGACAGGTTGACCTGCTCGCAGAGATGAAAACAGACCAGCGGGCGGGTTAAAGCCAAGCTGGAACCAGCCCAGAAGGCAGGTTGACCTGCTCGCCAAGCTGGAATCAGCCCTGCAGGCTTTTAGACGAGTAAACTTGTGTGAGCTACTAGAGAGAGCACACGGAGGCAAGACAAAGGAAGCGAACCTAAGAGAGAGCAAGAAAGGTGAGAAGGAAAGAAAACAGGAAAGAAAGAGAGTGAAAGAAAAGACAGACCTGAGACACGGCAGTGGATCAGTGAGCAGATGAAGAACAGATGGATTGAATGAAGAAAAAGAGAACCGGTAAAAAGTGGCCACAGGCTCTTTCTCAAGTGAGATCAACTAGGTTTAGAACAGCTGAGGCGAAGCAAAAATGAAACTATAACTAAGAAGAAACACAAAGAAAGAACCCCGTTCAACACAGGCAGGTTGACCTGCTTGCAGAGCTGGAATCAGCCCAGCGGGCAGGTCGACCTGCTCGCCAAGCTGGAAGCAGCCCAGCGGGCAGGTTGACCTGCTCGCCGAGCTGGAATCAGCCCAGCAGGCAGGTCAACCTGCTCGCGGAGCTGGAATCAGCCCAGTGGGCAGGTCAACCTGCTCGCCAAGCTGGAACCAGCCCAGCGGGCAAATTGACCTGCTCGCCAAGCTGGTAGCAAGGAGGTGTGCACAATTTTGGGAGCAAAGGAAAAGGAAAAAAGAACTGCTAGCGGCACTGAGTCCTCAGGCAAGTGGTTGGTAAACCTCACCTTTATCATAAGCGCTCTCCAATGGGTCCTTGAATACCCAATCTTGCTTCTTCCGAGTAAGTAGAGTTGATGCTCTGGTGCCGGTGACATCTGCCAACGCCACATGGCCACACTGCCGGCATTAACCGGTTGAACACAGCAGTTCGAGCGGTGCTCGAACATCCGTGTTCGACCGGTGGTCGGACGGGCACTGTCCGACCGAAGCAAGAGCCAACTGGTCGGACAGATTTGTCCGACCGGTCCCGGCTGGTCCTGTGCGACCGGTCCCGGCTGGTCCTGTGCGACCGGTCCCAGGAACTGATCGGACAGGCCTGTCCGACCCGGCGGCAGGTGCTTTGGTCGGACAGTGCTTGTCCGACCACCGGTCAAACACGGCTGTTCGAGCACCGCTCGAACAGCCGTGTTCGACCGGTTAATGCCGGCAGTGCCACTGACATAGGAGAAGAAACTGCGCCACGGATTTGGCTGCCTTTTTGACATCATATCAATGAACTGTTCGCCTAATAAACTACCTCCGGTGACAATCAAATTTGAGTTGGGATCCCTGGAGACAAGCACAAGGAACCCCTCCAGGTTGGCTGTGGTACTCAAGTTCCGCAGCTGGAAAGAGTTAAAAAATTCATGAGAAAAGATAAAGCAAGTCTGAGTGGTTGAGATTAAAGCACAAGTTGAAGAAGCATGCAGATAACTCACATCTTGCTTCATCTCCTGAGCCTATGGATTCAAGTTGAATTTGGACTTGCGTGGTGGTTTGGAGCTGGCATCTGCACTGGGAGCAGTGGCAGTGGAACGCTGGGCAGCAGCAGAAGCTTGAGCATCCACAAAGTTGGGATCTTTCCACCTTTTGTGGGTTTCACTGTCCAATGCATCCCAAAGCTGCCCACAGAGCTTCTGGCAAACATTGATGTGGATGGTTTCTTAGAAGAAAGAAAAATATTGGGCACATATATTACTTAGTTGCCTGGATCAAGAAGATCACCATTGTGATACGTTTCACTTGCCACCTTGTCATACTTGCAATAGAGATTGTAGTTGGTCAATGGTCGGCTACGAGCTGATAAGCCAAGCTGATCTGTCAGGCTACGTGATGCCAAGGATTAATCCTTCTAGCTACACGGCCGGGAAAATAAATAGATACAGTTATAAAAAATATAAAATAATATTTTTTATGGATTTTGGGAATTTTAGAGTCCTTTTGGGAAGGAGGAATAATGATAAAATGAGGTTTTTTGCAAATATGTTAATATTCCAGAGGGGCCTGCAAGCAGGGGTGTTTTGGGGTGCCCTCTAATAATCAGGACCTGTAAACAGGGTGATTTTGACTTGTAACCTGATCTTCTGGGGCCTGCAAGCAGGGGTGTTTATTGTGCCCAGGATATATGGTGGGGAGGAATTGGTAACAAGAAAGGTAGTCACTATTTCTTGTTACAGAAATCCTCCAAGGTTGGTGACAGGGTAACAGAAGTGGATGGTGATGATGGTGAGTGTTCTGTTGACACTGGAAGAGGGCTAAATAATATACTGAAGGTTCACAAGGTTGGACACAAGGCTATAAGCTAGTGGACAATGCTGAGTGATAATTTTCAGTGGTAATGATAAAGCTGGGGAATCCTCAAAAGAGGGGACTCAAGGGTCTTTAAATATTCTTAAGAGACCCTTGGGGACAAAATCTGAAAGCTTGGATATAGCAGGGGACTGATCTTGGATCAACAAATCTATTGAGTGGATCATTTGGTAGATCTTCCCTGGGCCAGATCAGTAGAAGATCCGTGTGAGTAATGGATCTTTATTGATGATCATATTTGTATGGCACTTTCCCAGAGCTAGTAGATCTTATGATGTCATTAGTATTTTCGTCTCTGGGGCCTGTTACATGTGTTAAAGGTTTTGTAAATGTGTGACAGTTCTTTGTAGTTATTTTATTTATTTGTTATAAGTGTTTTTGTTATATTGTATAAGTCCTAGAGGGAGTTATATTTGAGGGGTCACTTGAGTGAGTGACCCTAGGTTAATTTTTGTGTAAAATCCATTTCTGAACTCAGTTTTACAATATTGTTATTGGTTTAGTAGTTATTTAATTATTTTGTTATATTTTTGTTACTATGGTATGCTTGTCTCTGCATAGTAGCAAGCTGACATGATCCAGAGCGGGGTTGGGTTGAAGCCTTTGTGTGCAAATGAGGAGATAAACCTTGCGCTGATAAGCAAAGTATGCTCCAGTCAAGTAGTGCCAGTCTTCTGCCGTAAGGCGTTGGTAATGAGCATATTTTGCAGCTCGTCGGCGCAGGTTGTTGAGTGGAAGCTGGCAAATCTCTTCAACCATGTTGGGCTGCAATTTCATTTGGTTAGGCTTTCCTGACAGGTTGGGCGCATTCAAGCTCTCATTGTCCTCAGCATCGTCATCAGGTCCATCTTTGACAGATTGGAACATTGGGGTGGGACCTTCTTGGGTGTTTTGATTGTCTGACCCTCCTTCAGTTACCGGAGCCGCAGACGAATGGCCTTCTACGCTTCCAGCATTAGTGATGCCGCCACGACCACAACCACCACGCAAACCTCTTCCTCCCCGTGACCTTCTTCCGCCCCGTGACCCACGTCCTCTACCGCGACCTTGTCCACGATGATCACCTGGGGGAGGGGCAGAAAAGCTGTTTATCTCGGCATGTAGATCGGGTTCTAGTTGATTGGGGGTGCGGTTCATTGAGCCATGTTGATGGGAGCTGTGAGAACCAAGTGTGAGAGAGCCATTTTTATCAAAAGAGCCATTCCATTCAAGAGAGCCATTCCGAGTGCCATTCTGATTGAAAGCACCATTTGGCAAGAGAGACACGTTTGGCTCTGAGATTTCACCGGACGCACCCTGAGTATCTAAAATCTGATTGTTCCCCCGTGGGATGGAACTAGAGAATCCTGGTGGCGGACCTGGAATCAGGCCAGGGTGAATTGTGCTGTAGTATTGTTGTACACCACGGGCGCACTCTGCCGTACCACTGACCAGGGCCATCCCCCCGCGGAGCACCCCCAGGAAAGCCCGGAAGCCTTCCCTGTGTTGTGCTTATCCGCAAAAAAAAATCCGTCCCCGTGGCATCCCAAACACTCATCCCGGGGACGCAATTAAGCAACGGCCCAGAGATGCCAAAGGGGTGCCTTGTAGCTGACCCCAGCCAACCGCCGCAACCCAGCGCCGACCTGCACAGGTGGGCAGACGCCAAAGCTGGGCTGCCCCCGATGCATCCCATCCGCTGAGAGCTAGCACCAGGATGGCAAAGCCGTCCACCCAAGAGCTACCCTATGCACAGGGCTCCGGCTACCAGCCGTCCCCTGAGCATCGCCCACACAACCATGGGGCACCCTTTGGGACACCCACAGGCAGCAGACACGCCGGCCCACGCCACTCACTTGAAAGCTGTCCATCACAGTGCAGCCCGGGCAAGAGATCACTAAAAGAATGTTGCCGTGTATTGCTGAATAACGCCCGCGCAGACACAATAAAACCAAGGAAAAAAAACACAAAAGGTAGAAACCCCCCGGGAGAAACCAGCCCTAAACACACCCAGCACACACTTTAGTTCTGATCTTCCTGTTCATACATCTCAGGGGCTTCCTCCGCTGTGTTAATTGGCACTTGAGCCAATACGTCGTTGTCAGTGGGCAACACAATGGCGCCCACATCCATCTCTGAGAAAAAATCTTGACCAAACGTGGCACGATCATACAATAGAACTAGCTGGTTGAAGCTACAAAAACATGTGAGCACTCTGCATCATTGGATAATCCGTCAAGCAACTTGACTCATGCTGCTCAATAAGCCCTGTTCTTCTTTGAAAGAGTGCACAAGTGCTCGTCAATGTTCTTCCATTGACGCCCTGCATCCCTACTTCCTTGCCCAACATATTGGATGATAGTCTGAATCCTCAGATATGCAAGGCGGGACTTGAGTAGCGATTTGCCACCCCGGGGCACCTGCGCCTCTGCTTCACCAGGGACCCGTGGGACAAATTGTTCCCTCATCCAGAAGAAAGCCTTGAGTCAGAACAGACAAGCAACAAAACAGCTAAGTTGCGCTTAAAAGGGCCAGGAGGGCGCTGATGGGGTACTGGACAACTTGTCTCATTTCCCTCCCTCCCACTCTGAATGTTGGTTAAAAGCTGCATCGGACCATCACCTTGAGTTAGACAATCCTATTCAACTATCAAGATGCTGGATGCAAGCTTACCAGGTCTCTCATTTTACCACAACTGTTACAAAGCTTGTTACGCACATGCGTCTCAACACTAGCAATAGCAGCTGGGTCGCCGTCAGCATAGCCTTGCGGGAGATACCTTCCCTTAAATTGGGGGTTCTCTATTCTAATATCCTCCTTTGATTTCCCAGAAGAGGATGCAGTTGCATCAGCATCACCACTGTTTACAGCGTTATTGTTTGGCTTCAAAGCGTACTAGGATAACAGTCACCAAGCCCTTTGCTTGGCGGGGAGAATTAGCGGGTCTTTCCAAGCTATACACCGCCAAACGTTTGTCCATCAAGTGTACACGGATTAGCCTCTTCAAATTTTCCTTTAGGATTGTAACTTCCAATCAGCTTGTGGTAACGCAAGTAGCCAATATCTTGCGAATAATCAAAGCACATACATTAAATACACTGAGATAATGATCTTGGCTTGCCGGAGGGGCCGGAGCAGCCTCATTGGTGGGAGCAGGGCGGGGATCACGTATCACCTCATTTTGGAGGGCGTCAATGGCTTGTTGCACAGCAAGCAAACTGTAAACGGTAACTACATATTGCCTTGGGGATGGGACCTAAGGAGAGCAACCATCCAATTGATCATCAAACAAACTTTGTCAGATTTTATTTTAAATCCCGAGCCATGTCCATACTCACATGTGCAAGAATGGCTCCGAGCTCAGCATGAGGACAACTGAGCTCAAAAATTGTATCTAAGTTGCTAATAAACTATTCATCAACCTCTTCATCCACATGCACCATGTCGATGCCAATTGGCGGCCACCATCCGGCTAGACCCTCACCAGGGTATTGACAACTGGTTGAAGTGGAATTGCGTGGGGCAGAGGCTTGTATAGTATGATTGAAAGCCACATCATTACCGATTGGTGTGGCAAGCAGGCAGGTAGAGACATACCTTGAGGACCCATTCCTTCCCTTGAATCAGCAGTGCCCGGCTGCCACTGCGTCCCAGGCAATCAAGTTGCAGGGGTGACTGATCTCAAGGGCCCTGCGTTGGCAGCAGCTCTTGCAATGCCAGGGAGTCTCTGAATGGGTCCCACCTGAGATTTGGACCGGTTGTTTCCTTGTGGCCCGCGGCATGTGGCTGACACACCATTTCTGGGGGCTGGTGCGCATTGTTCCTCATCACTGGCAGAGGGATTGACGTTGGAGGATGCAACAGATGACATGGGGAATTGAAGATTTGGAGGGAAACGCAAGGTGGGTGGTTTTGGTTTGGAGAGCAGAAACACGGGAGAAAAAATGCAAATCAAAAAAGCGGTGATGAAAAATGGGGGATTGGGTTGCAGAAAATCATTCAATGCGTCCTCATTCAGAAATTCCCTGATCAGCATCCCGCCACTTATGTATCAAACCCCCTGATGTCCCACGTGGTCTTTGCCATCCTGTTCACTGAGAATCTCATCCACCTCACCAGACTTGCTGGCTGTTGGCACATTGGTTTGAGCATTGATTGCAACTCACAGTCCCTGGCCCAAAAAGACTGAGCTTGAACTACATACTTCAAAAACAGTTTGCACGTTTGGTATTGCCGAGAGCACCGCCATGAGGGGAGGGATAGTCCTTGTGAAAGGATGGAAACCCACCTTGCACTTCCTCAAGGGAAGAATTTTTCCCGTGAAACATGGTGTATGTCTGAATCCCGTGCCATCCAGTCCACACAAAGTGCTACATTGAGCCCGCGCGTGAATGCACATGTGACGCTTTGAATTTTCTGAGTTGAGACTTTTTTGTCTGTGAAATACATGGAATTTCATCAAAGAAACCAACCAATTTTTTTGTTTGAAACAATTCCTTGATTTTTCAATTTTCTTCCAATCTTAACAATGCTGTGCACAGATAGAAAAAAAGGCGGTCCAGAGCCGGACCCCCGTGAGTTTTTTTACAATTGGTATTCATTTTCATGTGTTAACTGACATTTGTGAAGTGATTTGGGAATTGGTTGCTCTGGACATGGGGGAAGGCACTGACTACAAATGCTTGCTCTGCCGGTTGCAAAGCGTATCATCCAAATCCATAAGCAAGCATGAGAAGTACGCAAAACACATCAATTCAATTGCTGATTTCCATGCTCGTAGACCCCCCCTGGCAGGGTCTCATCTGCCTAGGTCCTCTGAATCGCAAGCAAGGCAACAGCTCTGCATACCCACTGATTATGATCCCCGGCTCTTTGAACACTCCAGAGGCTGGGGTGCCCCTCAAGACAACATCAGTTACTCTACGGTCCCTGTAAAAATGGTAGAATCAATTACTTTATAGAAGTAGTATTGCAGAACTCAATAGAAGTAATAACTGAAGTAATAAAAACTGTGAGAATAAAGAAAAATCTTTTAGACACCGAGTGGTGTGAGAGGTGTCAGCTAGGGTAGGTTTTGGGGGCGGGAGCAGTTAGGTCGAACCTTTTAGACACCGAGTGGTGTGAGAGGTGTCAGCTAGGGTAGGTTTTGGGGGCGGGAGCAGTTAGGTTGAACCTGGGAAGAAAGAATAACGGAGAAAACAGGATGAGGAGGTGTATTTCATCATAAGAATAAGAAGTGGATAACTGAAAGAGAAAGGATAACAACGATGGCGATATTAACCTTTTAGACACCGAGTGGTGTGAGAGGTGTCAGCTAGGGTAGGTTTTGGGGGCGGGAGCAGTTAGGTCGAACCTGGGAAGAAAGAATAACGGAGAAAACAGGATGAGGAAAAGAAAAAGGAGACTGGGGACAGCGGAGTGCGCAAGCTAGACTATGTACAACAGATTTCACAGGTATTTCCTGGAGGTGTCACAATTCCTTTCTCTCACACACGGCCTCACTGATTATTCTTTTAATAGTTTGCACTGTTCCCCCATGAGTTTGGTTCGGTGGAGAGTGGTCTTCCCTTCGGTGAGGTTCTTGGTCAGCAGGTCGGCATGCATTTTGTCGGTCTGTAGGTATTTGAGAGTGATAAGTTTAGACTCGACGTGATCCCTGATAAAGTGGTATCTGAAGTTGATATGTCGAGTTCCGTGGTGATAGATGGGGTTGGAAGCAATAGCGATTGCACTTTGGTTGTCGGTGCATAAGGTAAGTTTAGGGAGAATTCGGAGTTCTTCTAAAACGTTCATGCACCACAGGAGATCTTGGGAGGAGTCGGAGAGCGAGACGTATTCCCCTTCGGCGGAAGATTGCGCCACAGTTTGCTGTTTGTGGCTTTGCCACCCTACCGTTCCATGGAAATAGATGACTGATGCGGAGTAGGAGTTCCATGATCTTGACCCGTTCCAGTCTGAATCGGAAAACCCAATGAGGTCGTTTGGTTCTTGCTTGAAGTCGTTTTGGCCTAGGATTAAACGTTGGTCTTTGGTTGTACTGATGTATCGTAGGGTGTGTCGAGCCGCTTTGTAATGGCATTCCCTGGGGTCTTCCAGGAACTGAGATAGGAAGCTTAGTGCAAAAGCTAGGTCAGGACGGGTACACTGAACTAGCCATTGAATGAGGCCGACTACTCGTCTGTAATTGAATGGGGGAGAGGTTGGCTTTTCGGAGGGGCAGTTTTTGAGTTGCTTCCAATTTGACGGGAGAGGAATGAGGGTTGATCGGTCGTTTGAAATGTGGAACTCGTTAAGCATGTTGTTGATGTATTTGTCTTGAACTAGGGCGATTGATCCGCCAACCTGATTTATTCGGATGCCAAGTGCATACTTTGCGATTCCTAGATCTTCCATGTCAAAAATGGCTGAGATTTTTTCCTTGAAGAGCTCCGGCCACGTGCCTCCAAAGAGGAGGTCGTCCACGTGCACGAATACAAAGAAAGGCTTGGATTCATCGGCGGAGACGTAAAGACAGGGGTCGGAGTAGGTTGGTTTTAGATCGATCAATTTTAGGGCCGCAGTGAGTGCCTTTTGCCAGCATCGTGGGCTTTGCTTCAGGCCATATAAGGCTTTGTGGAGCTTGAGTATGGTTTTCGGGGCTGCTTTCAGACCAAGGGGAGCGTGGATGTAGAGGTCTTCTTCGGGAGTTCCATTCAGGAACGCGCAGCGGACGTCCATTTGGTGGACTTCAAATTGGTTTAGCGCACAGATGGTCAGCATGATGCGAAGTGAGGTGAGGCGCCCTGTCGGAGAGAAAACATCCTGATAGTCGATGCCTTCACGTTGATGGAAACCTCGCACACACAACCTTGCCTTGTACTTGGTGAGATTTCCGTCTTGATCCGTTTTCTTTTTGAATACCCATGTGGTGGTAAGGGGCCGGATATCTTGACCAGAGACGTCCACGACAGACCAGACATTCAGTCTGTCCATGTTGCCCAGCTCATTAGAGATGGCAGACTCCCAGTTTTCGCTGTCGAAAGCAGTAACAGCTTGGTGGTAGGTCTTTGGATCGTCATGCGAGAGAATGGCAGCGTTGGCCAAGTGTTGAGTACGGCGCCCCGATTCAATTATGTTGGAGGAGTCAATGTCACCCCGGATTTCTTGGCTGGCTGGTTCCTTGGCCGGAACCCACGCGTAGTATTTGGACGATGGGTGGGAGTCATCTAGGGCAGGCCGGCTGTTCCCGGGGTTGAGCATGTCCGCTACATCGTCGTCAGATTGAGATTGACTCGGTGGAGGGTCTTGGTCTTGTATCTCCTCAAAGCGGTCGGACTCGTCTGTAGTCTCGTCATTTTTGGAGTTGTTTGGTGTTGAAGGGTTGGGAGAAGGAGGGGGGGAGGGAGTAGTTGGAGAAGGGGAGTCAGGTGGGAGCGTAAAGAGAAGATCAATTTCTTCAACCCGATTAGGGATTTCAGAGTTGTCGGACGCAGGAAAAACATGATCATTGAATTTGACGTGGTGAGTGATGTGGACATTACCTGTTTCCTCATCTAACACCCGGAACGACCTATGCCCCTCCCCGTACCCAAGGAATATCCCAACTGCTCCACAACTCCAAAACTTCCCTGCTGACCTGTTGAGCAAATAAATGGCTTGACATCCAAAAGGGTGGAGGGAAGCAAGGTTTGGTTGTTTTCCAAACCACATTTCAGAGGGAGAGGAAAAGTTGATTGATTTACAAGGTGATAGATTTTCAAGATGTACGGCGCAATTCACCGCTTCCGCCCAGAAGCTGAGCCCGAGGCCCGAGTCTTTGAGGATGCATCGAGCCTTCTCAACTGTGGTTCGGTTACCCCTTTCTGCGAAGGGGTTGTTTTTGGGGTGATAGGGGGCGGTGGTGAGGTGGGCGATGCCTTTTGAAGCATAGTAGGTCTGGAGAGCCCGGTTTTTGAACTCGGTCCCATTGTCAGTGACGAGGTGACAAATTTTCTCTTTTGACTCATTTTCAATGAAGGCAAAGAGTTCTTTGATGATGTCCTTGACTTCGGATTTGTAGGTAAGAAATCGCACCCAGACATAGTGTGAGAAGCCGTCCACGGCGCGGAGGAAGTACTTGTACCCGGAATTTGATGGGGGAGTGATTGGACCACAGAGGTCGATATGGAGGTAGTCGAGTTTCCGAGAGGCACTGGGGAAGTTCCCAAGAAACGGCTCTTTATGACGCTTGGACACATCGCAGGTTGGGCAGGTGAAGTCCTTCCGAGGAATGTCGGGGTACATTTTGTAAAAGTATTCGAGCGAGGGGTGTCCAGCCGCTTGGTGCTTGATGTTTAATTGACTGACGTCTGACTTGAGGTCAACTTGGTATGCTTTGTGGGATTCGGAAAGAACGATGAAGTTTCCGTAAGCGAGTGAACCGGTCAGGACAATCTCGTTGGATTCGTCGCAGAGTTTGAAAAGAGAACCCCCATGGGAGCTGAGGGTGTACCCATTTTTGATGAAGGTACTGAGGCTGATTAGGTTGGAGGTTAACGAGGGAACATAAAGGGAGTTCTTAAGAGTGACGATGGCATGAGGGAATTCGACTCGGGCGGTCCCAACGCCTTCGGCACAGGTTTCTGACCCGTCGGCCATGTAGATGACGTCGGAGGATTTGGACATAGAAGGGAAAAAGCTAGGATGGTTGAACATTGACGTGGTGGCTCCAGAGTCAAGTACGCTCTCAGAGAACTGTCCGTGGTGGGAGGTGTGAAGAGCTTTTGTTGGCTTCTCAGTCTTGGATCCGGAGTTTTGCAAGTAAGAGCATTCCGACTCGGGGTGAACAGTCTTCGGATTGTGGTATCCGGGGGAGCACTTGGGGCCGTCGTAAGGTTTCTTTTGTTGTTGTTGCTGTTTCTTGTATGCTGCCAGAGCCTTACTGGCTTCTTGAGACTCGGTGTTCCGCTGGAGGTAATTTCGTACGTCTTCCACGAGTGATTTTAGAGTGAGGGTTTTCTTGTCGATTTGGCATTTCTTTAACAGAAGTTCGCCGGTGGAGGTGAATTCAGGAGGGAGGTTGAACAGTACCCACATGGCAATGACGGAGTCTAGGAGTTCAGAGGGGGTAGTGGTTTTGTCATTGATGATGGAGCACAGAAGTTGGCAGTTGTCGGAGATGGTGTTTAAGGTTTTTTCGAGATTGGTGGCGGAGATGATGGTAGAGAAAATGCGATTTAGGTACGTGGCTTGGTTTTGAACAGTTTTGGGCTGATAGTATTCGTCAAGTAGTTTCCAGAAAGCTTTGGGGTCCTCCTTGGATTCGTGGGAGAAACGGGCGGAGATTTTGGAGTCGCAATTAAGGACAAGGATGGCGAGCGCATCCTCATACCGATCCAGATCGGCTTTGTCCCGCTTTTCGGCTTCCTCGGGGGTTTCAGTTCCGTTGACGAGTTTGAGCAGATGTTTTAGTTGGAGGATAGCAGAGATCTTGATCTTCCACTCTAGATAGTTGGTGCCGGACAGTTTGGCGTTGTCCTTGAGTTCCACAGCTAGATCGACCATATTTGGATGATGGATCACGGAAGAGAGAGCAGGGCTGGAGATAGTTGAGGCGTTGTAGTTGGGTGGAGAAGGAGGTGGTAAATCAGTATTCTCTTCGGCAAGATCAGCGGGATTCATGCGAGTTATCCGGTCTCATAATCTGTGAGAATAAAGAAAAATCTTTTAGACACCGAGTGGTGTGAGAGGTGTCAGCTAGGGTAGGTTTTGGGGGCGGGAGCAGTTAGGTCGAACCTTTTAGACACCGAGTGGTGTGAGAGGTGTCAGCTAGGGTAGGTTTTGGGGGCGGGAGCAGTTAGGTCAAACCTGGGAAGAAAGAATAACGGAGAAAACAGGATGAGGAGGTGTATTTCATCATAAGAATAAGAAGTGGATAACTGAAAGAGAAAGGATAACAACGATGGCAATATTAACCTTTTAGACACCGAGTGGTGTGAGAGGTGTCAGCTAGGGTAGGTTTTGGGGGCGGGAGCAGTTAGGTCGAACCTGGGAAGAAAGAATAACGGAGAAAACAGGATGAGGAAAAGAAAAAGGAGACTGGGGACAGCGGAGTGCGCGAGCTAGACTATGTACAACAGATTTCACAGGTATTTCCTGGAGGTGTCACAATTCCTTTCTCTCACAAAAACAATAAGAATCAAAAACATCTTCTCAATGAGATAAAAAAACAATAAATACCTAATAGATGAGATCAACGAGATAGAATTAGTCTTTACACAACTATAACAACGACGTTCTAACACAGCGGATTATCACAACATAATAGCCTGACAATAAAAACAATGGTTAAAACTCTGAATGATCTTAGAGAATTGAAAAATAAAATCTAATAAGCTACCTGCCGAGAAGCTATCACTAGCTCTTCCTGCTGTGCCTTTGACGTCAATGAATATAATTGATGTAGGTAGACGAGTTAATGAGCGCAAGTCAATATGAGAAATTGAGCAATAACTTGATTCAATGGAGTGAGAATGAGAAGAAGTGAGGTCGAGGAAGAAGGATGGAAAATCTTGATGTCTTGAGATCAAAGCGCACACGACTTGAGATTCAGGGAACCGTGCACCGTGATTACATAATTTAATTCTACGTGTTTTAATTAACTTAACACTCCCTACCAACAATGTTGCCAGCATCCCTCCGCCTCCCAATGAGCCGCGTGATTGGGTGCCGTACGAGATCCTCTTGGAGAGCGACCTACTCCCTGCCAATTTGGAACACGCAAGTAGTGTAGACAACACCTTTTCTCTTGGTGATACAAACTTCGACTGCCAATCAAGGGTAATAGGTGCGCTCTCTGAGCTTTCCAAACTCAACTCAAGCAAAGATGACATTGGGGAAGGTTGGGAGATGGATGTGAGGGAGCTGAGTTTAATGGTGAATGTCACTTTGGCATCCACTCAACCGACCAAAACCTGTCAGCCCTAGAGATACTTCCAAGTATCCAAAGGACTGCTACCTTTTATTCTACTCATCAATATATTATTTAATATTAATAAATCCTTGAATATTTTTGCAGAAATGGATTCCTCATGTAAATTTAGGTAGGGTTACCCACTGAGAGTACCCCTTAATTATTACTCCTTATGGTACTTTGGCTATTCTCAAAGTACCACGGAGGAATTACAATTAAACATTAGAATAAAACTCTAGTAAATATGCTAATACAGAGTATAAGCATATTCAGGCGCAGAGAAAGAAAATACACAAGGTTTCAGAACAGTATAAACCTTGTCTACTTTGGCTGAGAAAGTATTTCTACGGGAAATATACTACTTATTAGATATTCCCTCATTGTAAAAATAGAATTACCCTTTCCCATGTAAGGGTGGGTAATTCTTTAATTCATTATCCTTATTAGTGTGGCTTCATGAGTAAATGGTTCATGAATATACTCATGATGCCATGGGGACAGGATAATAAATTTTCACATCCATAGAATTGGCCACAAATCTTCACGTAGAAGTTTTGTGATCATTCCCTGGCTTGTTTAAACTCCCAGAGGCTCCTCATGGCGCCTACAGGGACCTCTAGGCCTTAAAAGGAAGGCTTCTGACGCCTAAAGATGGATTCCTCAGCCTATTCACCCATATACTTAGTAAACCAACCAAGTGTAGTGAGTATTCTCCTCCTACTTTCAGAGTAGTGTTTCCCATCCACTTCCTTATCCACTGGAGCTTTGATCATGCCCAAATATCCCCAATTTCTGCTCCATCAACCTCCTTAAAAATAGTAGCTGAAAGACCACCACCTCTGCCTGCAGCCATTCTGTCACGTGCTTTCCTACTATTATCCCTTTTGTTGCTTTATTGCTTCAAATTAACAACTATTTATAGTTGTTCTCCTACCCAACTGTTTTATATCAACTTTTGGCGTAACAGGAGTGCAGAACTAACCCAATATTTTATTGGGGTAGGACTAGTAATAGTCCTTCAAACTGTTCTATTCAGCACATTCATAGTGATTTGGCCCATTTTGGACCAATATTTCATAGAAATAGCTGTCAAAACCTCTGACAATAGAGGGAGGAGACAGAGGGGAGAAAAACTCTGGTGGCCATTCCGTTCCAAAGAGGTCAGCATGAGATTTATTTTTGTGAGTGAAGATACTAAATTGACATGCATGTATCTTCTGGCAAAAGCACATGATTGGCACACTCGTGATTGGATACACACAATCAATGCTGTCACGTAGTATTTATAACCGCATGCGCACACTCTTCCTCTTGGTGGGTGTGAAACTGCTGGCCTGGACTACAATTCAGCGGGAGAAGAAGAAGATACGGTGTATGCTTGGGATTGATGTTGTGAAATCAATCTCAACATTTGGCGTACCAACATACGCGTTAAGTGTCCCGTCCATACTGGCATAAGAAATTTCAAACCCACTTGTCAGTTCAGTTCTTGAGTTCTATACCAAAGATGCACAAGGGAAGAACATCACACAATTATCACAGTCACAAAAATGACTTGATGCCACAGATTTGTCTGGATGCGCACCCATGGTCCAACCTTCCTGTGGTGATTTTTACATTTACAAATCGGTGCAGCTGAATACCAATAGGATAGTTTTACCCCTTTTCTTCTTTTCCATAAAGGGTGAGTTGTGGTCCAAATGTGCTAAGCCTGTATGGATACCAGAACAAGATGGCTCCAAACTGCAAGGGGTCATTCCGGGAAATATACCTTTCAGCTCGGATCAACTGGAGACCGTTAGCATTGATGATTTCTTCATCAAATATGAAGAAATTGTTGGAGAGAACCATGTTCATCTGTCTCAACGCTGCGGGGGAACAATTCATGGTATGCTTCTTTCATTTGGGGTGATCTTGAATGAGCATTGTGCAGGCCCACTGACTTTTATTTGGGGACAAAAGAGCTTCAAGACCAGATGACAGTGTTGCATTCACTCCAAAACCCATGGAGAAAACGTGCAGCGGGCCGAGTGGTTTGCCACATGCCAATAACACTATACTGCAACAACACCTCTGGAAATCAGTCAAAGAGGTGGAATAAGCATATGTCGTTCTTTTTCACCCTTTTGGGACTTCCCCTGCGTTTGACAAACCAGCAATATCACTGCCATTTTTTGTTGACATCTAATGCTGCTGGGGCTATGGAGCTTGCAGGCCCAATTGTTGCGGATATAAAGTGTGTACCGTTGAATTTTCAAATGCCATTTCATTTCATATTCATCAATTTCTCTCCCTGATACACTTCATTTTTCTCATGTAGGCGCGTGGCAGAGGATGGAGTACAGGCCTGGGATGCCACAATTCAAGAGGAAGTTCTAGTGACCTCTTCTGTCCTGTGCTTCCTTGGCAACTCCCCTATGCATGCGGAGATTAACAGTACCCCTCTTCCGGCAAATGCGCTCCATCCTTGTCGTTCCTGTGAACTTTCAGCCAACAGTGTTAAGGAAAAATCTACGATGGACTACACAATGTTTGATTGCATCACTCCGGTCTTGCTCTTCTGTCTAGACCATACTTTCTTATTCATTTCATATTTAGATTGCAATTGTTGAGTGTGCATGTGCCACTCAGATACCCTTTTTCTCTATCACATCTTGCCTTAGGAAAGTAAACTGTTAGATTAATTAGATTCATGACCAAATAATCAAGCTAGTAAATTTAGATTTATGGAACATATAAGAAGTCCCGGATTATATCACTTCGGTCCCACATTGATGCACTGCTGCCCTGAGCCATGGGCACTCGCACTTCAGCTGGGTCCACAGTCCGTGGGACCTCGGCAAAACCTGCTTTGGAATTGCAACGGTTGTCCCAGACTTGTAGATACAGGGTTCCCCAGCAGTTAAGGATATTATGTAGAATCATGCATGCGAATGTTGTGTTTTGAGCCCGTGTGGGGTTGGCTTTCTGCGCGTGAAGTAGGATTTAGAAGTGGTTTTTTAATTGGCCAAATGCCTGTTCAACACAAATCCGAGTGGAGGACTGGATGAAATTAAACCATTCGTTTGCTGGGTTTACAATAGAAGGGTATGGGACTAATATATTGACATTGCTAGGGTAACCGGCATCCCCAATCAGGAAAGTTGCTTCAGGAAGCTTCCGGGGCATGTTGGTGCCTGGAGTCAAGCTTTGACCCAGGGTTGATTGCCTGAAAACCCTGCTGTCATGCATTGATCCAGGCCCACCCCCGCTGACCTAGTGGAATACCATATGAGGGCAGGCATCAGATTTGTCTTGGAATAATGATGAGTAGTTAAGTATAGTGGCTCAACATTGCGAAAGTTTCTGTTGCCATCAACAACACATTGAAACGTTATTGATGCCCAACCTTTCCGGTTTATGTATCCCTTCCAGTCGTCATCACGAGGCATTGCCACTGGTATATGGGTGCCATCAATAGCCCCAACAATGTTAGGAATGCCATGGCGCCGTTCAAATGATGACTTGATTTTGTCCCGCTGATCAGATTGGTCCAGGGGTGGGAAGCTATTGTAAGCAAAAGGACCAGATGGTCAGATCACAAATAAATACAATGAACAATGATAAGCATCAGAGCCTCAGGGCATACCTGACGGACTGAATTCTTAACTTCTTAAGTACTGCGTTGACAAATCTACCCGTTGCCTTGTCCGCAGTTTCCTTCCCAATGTTGAAAATATGACCAATGGTCACGTAGCACACACCATGTGCAAGGCAATATAGACCAACGGCGACTTGGGCTTCAATGGTTAATGGGTTGCCTTGACCAAGCAGGTCCTGTTGCAGCTTGTCACGCAGTTGGTTTGATAACCATTCAAAGTCAGTCAATGTCATTTGAAAAAACTCCAAGAATTGCACAACCGGTATACAAGCGTCCTTCCATGGCTCCCAGTGTCAGCTTGTAAGTAAATTAAGTGTAACTTCTATTGAGTTAACTCTTAATTTACTACACAAACTGCATGAGTTATTTCTTATTCTCTTTATTTACATATTCACCTTCAGTATTGGCATACTTTATGCTTGTAGTGGATCTAGCATACTCATCTAGTTTTAAGCTGTACTTCTTTACTTTCTATGCTCCCCAGAAATTCAAGAAGAGACGTACCCCATTCAAATCATATTCCTCTTTATCTTCAGACACATCAGCATATCACTGCCTCAAGATTGCCTTTCTCAATAAATCAACACATCACTGTCAAGAAACCCTGGCTTTGAATCTCTCACATCATCACCCTTCCTGTTTTAGACCTTCAAGCTCTGGGTTAACAGTTTGATCCTACTCAAAGGCTGACACCCAGCAATCGGGGCGGGTGAATGCAACATGTTTAGCACGTACATAGATTGGGGGGTCGGGGTCTTGCTGTGATTGGTACCAGTAACAGAAGGCAGCGTGCGAGAGAGAGGTGTTGTGCAGAGGAATGATCACGTCCATATGAAAGTATGTATGAATTTGGGGTTCTGGTTGGTTGATAGCCTGTCAGTGAAGAAATTTTAGTATTTTTTTGCTTGGTGGGTGGCTTGTTTATAACTGCAGCTGCTTTTGAAAATCTTTTGAAATGTTTTTGAACTTTTATTAAATTTTTAATAATTTTGCTATTCAAATCCTATCCAAATACTTTTCAAATAACTTTCAAATAAGTGTTTATAATTGCTACCTTACTCATCATGAGGTGATGAAAATAGAACAGAAAGAAAGGGGAGACACCAGCGCTTATGGGGATGTAAAAATCATGAGTAGATACACCCTAGATCAAGAGCTATTGACGATTGGAAATATTCACCAGCCAAAGTTGAAAAAGCCTAGAGCAAGGAATGTGACATAAGCCGTAAGTCCCTCCCTCCGGTCGGCAAGCACAATGCTTCACCACTCAACCGCAGACGGAGGGTGGGACTTAAGTCAAGTTAGACAAAGCCCATATTCTTCCAAGTCTTCCAATCCCAGTCGCCAATCCAAACGGCGTTACCTAACCAATTTTAAGCATGGCAATCTGTGCCAATCCAGCCGTTTCAAATGCCTTAACTGTTGGAAGTTGCATGAGATCCGTTCTTGTAAACGGACTAAACAAGCATGAGAGCATCCGCGTCGGTCGCAGAGGTTTAGCATAGTTTAGTCCACTGAGTTATGTTGGACTTACCTTAAGTCAAGGTGTGCAACCGCACCGGTTCAGGTTTCAACAGGTGTAAGCATGTGTAGTGGTGATGACTAATCTCCATGTCAGAGATGTATACATACTTTTGTGTGCAGTTGACGTGTGAAAGTGGGATAAATGCATATAATATGACTTTATCCCAGGATTAGTGGGGCATAAAATTATCCCCCACTAGCCCAAAAACTAGCTCCGGCATAGTTTAATCCGCGCTTAGTCCGCCCCGGTGCGGCTGCAACAGGGGACAACTTGTGCTAATCCAAGCAAAATCCGCGACCGATGCGGATGCTCTGAGTGTCTTGATCCAGTTGTTCCAAACAGCCGAGAGCATCCGTACCGGTGGCTAGTTCCGCGTGAGCTAAGGACTTTAGCCCCAAAATTCAACCGCACCGGGCTGAGCTAAGCCCAAGCTAACATCGCCCGAAGCTCAATTCTCAGCTAACCCTTGCTAAAGTTAGCAAGGGTTAGCTCATGAGCTAAAATCTGAGCTAAAGTCAAAATAGCTCATCCACACATATTTAGGCAACTCCGAACGATATCCTCGTACATATGTATAGGCAACCCTACCAAACAATATGCCACCCAAAGGAAGAGCAAACTGGCTTCTCCAAGATGACGAGCGCTCGATGGCCAATGCCGACCATCAAGAGAGAACACTACTCCCAATGGCCAATATCGGCCATCAAGAGCGTCATACCCTCTCAATGGCTGTGACTGGTCATTGAGAGGGCTGACACTCTCAATGGCCATTATCAATCATGAGACACTCTTTCACTAGTTGATCACGCCCACAAAGAGAGCATGTACTGTCTCAATGGCCGGTATCGGCCACCAAGGGAGGACACACTCCCTTGGATGGCCGATATCGGACATCAAGGGAGTGTGTACTCTCTCAATGGCCAATATCGGTCATCGAGAGAGTATCAACTCTCTTTGATGGCCGATGTCGGCCATCGAGAGAGTATCAACTCCCTTTGATAGCCGATATCGGCCATCGAGAGAGTATCAACTCTCTTTGATGGCCGATATCGGCCATCGAGAGAGTATCAACTCTCTTTGATGGCCGATATCGGCCATCGAGAGAGTATCAACTCTCTTTGATGGCCGATATCGGCCATCGAGAGAGAATCAACTCTCTTTGATGGCCGATATTGGCCATCAAGGGTGTTGACTCCATGGCCGGTATCCCACAAGCAGTCTGCCTGCAGACGTTGTAACTTGTTGATGCGGTTGAAGCGATTCGTTTTGAGCTAGCTACTTTGGCTCTGCAGTTAGTAAAGACCGGTAACGTTGAAATGGCTCAAGTTAGCTAGCTGCAGCTTAGCTCGAACTTTAGCCACAGGCTAAGTTAACCGAACCGATAAAGATGCTCTGACCACAATTTCTGGGGCCGAAGCCAGTCGTTCCAAACAGCACAACCTCTCGTCGTGGAACGCGAACTTTTGTTCCAAATGGTTCAACGAATCTTCAATGCCCAAGTCCGGTCGCTTACAATGGCCTGATTCATCTTCATGGTGCCCATGCAGTTGTACCATCAAACGCCTAAACCATTTTTTAGGGCGCGAAGCCAGTCGTTCCAAATGACTTAACTGTTCCTCAAGGTACCAAGACTGTAGTACCAAACGGTCTGACCGAAAAACCTGTTCTTCAGGACCTACAATCTCTGCGCAAGGAATTAGATCCTCTCGCCTGCATATGGGACATGTGTAATTTTCTGCGGTCCATGGCTCTTTGCAATCTTCCTGAAATGTGTGCTCGCATTGTGAAAACGGTTGAACTGTTTTTTTATTTTCTTCAAAATAACTCAGACATATTGCGCATTTTACCTTCATTTCCTAAAACAGTGGCCTGATTAATCTCATGCCTCCTGGTATATATATGTTTGAATTGAATTTGTACCACTCACATCTTCAGCATCATTATCTTCAATGATTTGAGTGGGGTGGGAGCACGTGGTCCCTAACTTGCCAGTGACAGCGCTGCCACTTTCACTGCAAATATTACATCTTTGTAATGTTTCTTGAGGCTAATGATCACATGTACCAAATGAAACAGATATCACTTTTTACCTTCGGTGTTGATGAAAACGGGAATGACTCACCAAGCTTATTGGACCCACGGAGTTTTCTGCCTGATTGTTGAGTGGTGCTGATTTGGAGTTCGGAGCTGACCCAAAGGCATTCAGCTGATTTTTCCATGGGCTGAATTCTTCCCTTAATTGACCTAGTGATTTGGATGAGGACCCAGTTACACCCTCAACTGGAATTGCAGATATCAATGTTGCCATTTGGAGAAGCTTTCGAGGAACGTATGGGATGGCGAATGTTAGCCTTGGCCACTTATGAGCTCAAGAAGAAAGCCTTACCACAAAAACTCTCCTAGCGAAAGGCATCATGTAGTTCGTTGGAAAAAGCTGGAAGAAACCGCCAAAAATGGATAGTGGGAGATGGGGGAGGTGCAAATCCGTTTCAAATGGATGTCGATTCAAAAGCTCATTTTTTGCCGAGTAGCACCGGGACAAGGCGTTCATACTGATCTGGTCTACTAAACTCATAACGTGTAGGTAGGGAAGGGGGTGCAAGCTACAACCTGCGCGATTCTACGACTGGTGTGGTACATGTGGAGAGGTCACCAGTGCTGACAGTTCAAGAAGTATACTTGTTCTGCTAAAGCTCGGTGCGACGAGCCCCTCTTCTGCTTCGAGCATTCGTCGAGACGTTGCTGAAGAACTTGAGCGAAGTGACACATAGCTAGCTAGTATATAGTTATGCGCAGTTTTGCTGTCGATGAAAATTCTACGAGGCACCTCTTCTGAGGATACGCTAGACATACATACACAAAAAAACTCATTTTTTACATAAAAGAAAAACGTCAAGGAAAGGAGATAGACCCCGCCATCAACTTTCCGGAATATTGTTTCAACCATAAGACAGGAAACATGAGGGGTTTGGGGGAAGATTCAAAGCAACAAAAGCGGATGGTGGGCTGTTTCGTAGCCCGTGGAGCTCTCCACGTCGGTCCCAAAGGACTGGTCCGGGACGACAGAGGCGAGCAAGCGTGTCCGACTCCTTGCTCGAGCGGTGGAGGGGTGCTGCGGGTCAGATGTGGGCGTGGGGATGACGGACTCCTGGCTGTGCTTAGTGAGCCTTCTTCCCTCAAAGACTTGCCGCTCGATGCGGAGGCGGTTCTGGATGATGCGAATCTGTGGATGCGACGAACAACGGCACGCAAGTGGATCGAGGTCAATAATACTTAGAGCTGGTTTTCCAGCTCCTGCTCATAGGAAGCCATGCTGCTTGCCTTGGGCCATGTCACCCGTTGCCCGCCATCGATCATTCGCGCAAGGTCCCCCCGCGTAGGGTCTTCCAGGATGTTGAGCAAGTCCTTGAGCCGCGTGTGCGGCCAGATGGTCACGGTGCCTTCGAACCTTTGCAGGAACACCGCCGTGAACGTCTGGCCGCCCAGTTCCGCAGGCAAAAGCTCCAGGTCTCGGATCACCTGCACATATGTATGTCAGACGTTCCCCATACGGAGATTAGCGCTTTGGATCAAATGCTATTATGGCCCGTCATAGAAACGTGTAATACTACTGACTCGGAGATTCTTCACCAGCTCTATCTTCATGTACTGTTCCAACGCGCTCAGAATAAATCCGCCCCGCCACCCTTGGCCCCGGCGATGTACCACAGGCTGCCCTGGTGCACCACGGGGCTGGAAGAAGAATAAGTGGACGTGCGGGTTGACCTGGGAGACGATTGAAAAGCTGGTGTTGAAGTACTAGTTGAACACATAAATATTCGTCAAGTATTAATATAAGACGGATCAGTGAAGTGAGCCATTCCTGCAAAATCGGGAGGTAAGGAGCCTCCAAACTCACGATATGCAGGCTTTCCAAAGGCACGTCAACTCGCAAGCTGCCATCCTTGTGTTTGCCCTGAAGTCTCCACGGTCGCAATGTGCCGTCCCGTTTTTTCTCCAAGAGAACCACGGGGTTCATGACCAGTGGGACGGCAGCGGACGCGAGGATCGCACTGAATATTACACAGTTAGGCGCCGTGATGAAGTTCAACAGTGTGGTCGGCGAATGAAGGTCGTGCTTTCATAGTCAAAAACGGTTAGCTTTAGACGATCCTAACGTTATTCCAGAATCAGCCATCCTTACTGGAATCACTGAGACGTTCAAAATACGCCCGGTTCGTGTGTAGGCCTCTAAGAACGTCATGGAGCCCATCGTAAAGAAACATGACTTTATAGAAAGTTCAGCGATGTCAGAAATCATGGCTCGGGCGGCGAGTTTTGAGAGCGAATGAGCACACCTTCTTAGCCCATATGACCGTATCGAAGCGCGCGCCAGTCTTGATCATTCTGGGGAGCCAAACCTGACAATTTCACATTTGTGAACCTGATGAGCGCTGTCTTCATTGGAGGCCATATTTAATGCAAACGGGTAGGAGATTTAGAACGCACACTGATGGGCTCTTCGGCGCCGGTGATCATATCTGCCAGCTCCGGGACCAGGATCTGCTCCAGCTCCTCGTCTGTACGCGTGCACAACAGTGCAGCCACTGTGCCCGTTCTTGACGGTAATTAAGTCCTTCTCCTCGAAGTGATGCAGCATGTAGGTGTGAGCAGCAACACGTACCCAGTGCTCCCGCCGACGCGCCCGTGATCACGGCGGGGAGAAGCCTAGCATTCACCAGGGCTTTGATGACCCCAAGATGATCTTGAAAGACGGTGGATGAATAAGTTCGTGTCCATGCTAAAAGAAGAAATGGGGAATTCCACACAACCAGGCTGGCTGGCTGGAAACCGAAACACACTCACAATATCCGAACGTGCCTCCTCCGCTTAAGCATAACGCAGACGTCCCGAGACTCTTGGCTGTCCTCCTAAAAAACCCCGTCTTCTCTTGCGGGGAAATCAGCGGCGTTTCCCTGAGATAAATGATGCATTTTTCCACTGGACCACAATCACATCAAGCATTAGGAGACCAAAATTGGCTAGTTCAGGGGGGCTTGTGTGTTCTTTGTTTTGCAGCTTTTCTCTCAAGTGAAATAATGCTTCTCTCCAACCGGGAGATCAGTTTGCAAGCTGACCTTCATCGACGTAGTTTTCAATCAGAGTCTTGGTGCCTGGAAAGAGTTATAAGGCGCGGCGTGAATATGATTTAATGACACATGATGATAGAGATCCACGAAAAAGAATCAGATTAGATTAGGAAGGGACATACCTAGATAAGTTTGAGAATAGAGCCGCAAGGATTCGATGCCTGCGAAATTAGAACGCAGACAAACTTCCAGCACCTCCTTGACGCCCTCCGCGTCGTCTGCCAGCCTCGACTGCTCCAGGCTCGCGAGCACTTTCCGGACAGAAGCCGAGTCGTAGTATGCATTCGATGAGTGGCTCCTCCATCGCTCGAAGCCCTGCAAATTATGTATAGTGCAACGTCAAGCCATTCAGTTTGTTTGGTTGATGTCTCAACACATCTTGCACCAGAACCCAAAAAATGGTAGATGGAATTGCAACTCGCCAGTAATTCATCTAATTCTAATGCCGTTTGTTTCCACTCTTCGTAGCTCTTAGCCGCGGATAGTTTCCGTCTCAACTGACCCTCTTGGGCCCTACCTGTTAAAAGAAAGGATCAAAGTTCAGCAATGAATTCCCCCCCCCCCCCCCCCATTTATATCCATAACTCCTTACATGAAACTATGGCCTCGAAGAAGGTGACGATTTGTCTGACAAGAACATAGACCAGAATCTCGCAAAACGATGCAATTGCAATGACCATCTGCAACACGGAAATCACTGCAGGTTAGGATATTTGCGATAAATGTGACGCGGGAAGATTATGGCAACCAGACCCACCAGTAACGGCCATCGGAAAAGGTGATAAGCCCAGCCCTCCCTCACGACGTCTTTCCGAGACCTGCATGTAGTTCTGCCTCGCTTATGAGCGGAGGGGGTCGAGCTTCTTCGACGCGGATGGACCCGTTGCGAGGGCAGGGGAAATCTGATAGCGAAAGACGCAGAGGAGAGAAGGTTTTTAAGATCCAGCCGCCTTGAAAAAGGTCAAGTAGAGATGCGTGTCTATGTAGTCGGATATTACTCACAGGTCGTGGCGATGGGATGGACCCGATTGATCAGCTCGACCCGAGAAATCTGTCAGGCTTGGTACATCAGCGTCCTGGGCGTGTAAGGCCTGTCGAAACACCTCGATGTCGCTATCCTTGTACCACCTGTGCCAGTGGGTATAAAGCAGTAGCCGGTCGAGGAGATCAGTGGCCGAATGGTTTCCGCATACTCCGTTCAGGAACTACTCACTTCATCTTGAACTGCTCACAGCCCCAGTGGGCTTCGCCCTTCGGCGGATGCGGTCGGTCTGGGTCGGCTGCCGCATACGGGCCATGCTCCAGTACTCGCGCTGGCGGAGCTCCAGCCATCCTTCGCTTCTGGTCAGCTGAGGTTGGTTTGTGGGTCGTCCCTTTGGTTCTTCAAGAGCTATTCACGCCCCCACCTTCCTGACCAAGATGAGCGAGTGCACTGCTCGACCAGTACAGAGACCACAAGCACAAGAGTTGCTCTTTTCTTTTATGACACTCACTCCACTCTCTAGGATGGATGCTTTCTTTGGGATATCGATGAAGGGGTTCTTGTAAGTTATTCTTGTTTACCAGTTTCCACTCGAGAAATCACCAGCATCGCAGTGATCACACCTCCCTGGCCTGAAGACGATGACGTCACTCAGCACCACTACATATTTACATATGTATGTGTATCGATTCGAGTGACCCGAGCCAGAGTCCAGCACTCACACCGTGGATCTTCGAGTATCACAGGGGACATCATACCAGAGAATGCCTGACTACCACATTCTCATCACCTGGTAAATAAACTTGAATGACTACTGTAAAAAGTCAAACTTTCTTCTGTATTTCTTACTTTCTTTATCCTGTCTATCATACTTGCATTGCGTCCTAAGGCAATGTTATTTTCCTCACTTCAGTCATTTGTATCTGTTTGATTCAAATTTATTCAAGAGAATTGTAGGAAAGTAATCAGATTAGTACATAAGGTATCAGCAGAGAAAAATTATTAAAAAAAGAATTGATGTGTGATACTTGAGAGATCTGCCAAGAATTGAGCTATATTGTACACTCATGGAGAGTTTCACACTTTCCCCATTTGCCTTTAAAATGCTTTCAGAAAATTCTTTGGCAGGTGTGCACAATCAGAACTAGTGACTTATAGTTGTTCAATGATACCCAACATGGATGATCAGCAAAAGATGAACTCCCAGCAAAACAAACCAATTTAGCTGCAAACCCCATGTCACAGCCATGTCTCTCCCCCAAATTTGATTGTAGGAGATCATGGTGACCACCTTGCTTTGAAAATGAGAGTATAATTGTGCCTCTCTACGTACATATTTATGCAGATGGTTTTAGCTCAGCTCTCCCCATCAAAAAACAAGGCATTCCTAATGTATATATATTCACATAAATATGTGCTTCATTTCAAGTGTGAAGATTGTCAAGGCCAAGTCAACTGCGTAGCTATTCTGAATCCAGCTGCACCCAATTTATGACAAAAAGAAAACTCAATCCTATCTGGAACACCTCAAGCACGAATTTCATGCCCGCAACTTTGTGGCTGGAGTCCAAGTATCTTCATACATGTATTTACACCTCAGAATGGCATCTCCAAATGACCACAGGAAGTCCTGCATTCAAGTGTCAATCAATTGCGCTGTTAAGATTGGTCATCCTTTTCGGCTCCAAGTTCAACCGTACTCGAGCTGCATTAAGCTGCCAAGCCGTCTCCACTCATCGAGGGCAATCCGCTGCGGTACTTAAGGATTTAGTGGCTGCAGGAGATCAATGTAGTGGTGCACGCGCTCGAACTCCCCGGCAAATTTTTGCTTCTCGGACGGGTTCACCTCATACTCAGTAAGTGGAGAAGTTCCATTGATATGTCCTGAGACTGGTCAAACAACCGCTGACCAGCTGACTGAGTCCAAGCAAGGAGGGGCTGTAATGAATCGTCGAGAACTGCATCTAGGAGACGATACTCAAGGGCAAAGTATATTATAGGAGTGAGTCTCCTGCACTGGACACATTGACCTCAGGATTTGAGCAGTTGTGATATTTTCTTATCGACGATTAGCTTGTCAGATGTCCACTGGATGTCCCCGATATTCATCATGGCGGGAAAGAGGGCATATGTGGCTTATTTCGTCGTAACAGTGATCAAGATGTGATTGCGGACAAGTTAAAACTAGACAAGTACAAGGGAGTGCAGCAGGGATAGGAGAGCGTGTCACGGGGGTATAAGTTAATATACCATCAGCATACAACGGTAATGGAGAGATGAGAGATGAGATGGGAGGAGAACTAACTCTTAGGGCTGTGAAAAACCACTTGCTCTTTCCCCCCTGGTACTTTTCCTCGAACAGTTTCTTGACAACCTTCTTGGTCTCTTCTCGTTGGGAGGGCTCCTTGAAGGTTTCGTAGGAGATGAGACCTTTCAGGCCTTCCAGCTCAAGGGCGTATCGAGTTGGCATCATGTGGTTGTAGTTGATGATCTAGACGGGAAAAAGATGATATGAGCCCAAGAAAATATGTGATGGGAAGTTTTTCCTGAGGGACTTACCCGGATGAACGGTTTGACTTTCGACCGCTTGGCGATTTTCTTGGGGCCCATTCCTCGTGTTACCCTTCGGGGGTATCGCTCAATACCGGCCACGACGGCGTGGGGGTAGGGTCGCTCCTTGGTGCCCTCGTCCGATTGTTTGACGACGACCACTTTCTTGCCGGCATGTCGACCGGAAAGGACGACCGCAACCTTTCCTGGCTTGTAGACTGAGTTCGGAATGGGAGAATTCGGGACACAAAATCAGCACCTGTGATTCGACATTCTCAAGAGTCATGAGGATCCGGAGTTGAAGGCTGATGGAGGCAGAGCCAAACGTGATTGAGAAGATCAAAAGGTCCGAGATGCTGAAGATGCGACGAGTGGTCGAAGAGCAAGTTGGGAAGGTGGGCGGAATGTTTCCTGGCGGGCTTGTCACCTTCACGAAGGGTCGGAGTCGTGCGAATGGATAGAAGAGGAGTCTGATGATTGAAGGCTGACTCACTTTTAACCATCTCGAGTCTTGATGTCGTTCGGCGGTGATCGAGGGGGAGGGACGATGCAGATGGGGGGACGGTGGAGGGTGGCCGATACAGTGAGAAGGCTGGTCCAGCTAGCCTGAACCCTAGTTAGGTTTCGACTCGTGAGACTCAGACCGGCACTCCCCCGGGTGGATCCGTACCGGGTGGCCACTGATCTCGTGACACCCCCGACCGAAGCGGACGGCATCGTGACCGGGGGCGGAGACGGGCCGGGCCGGACCCGCCACGAGGACGCATCTCCGAGTGGTGTCAGTGAAGACAATTTTTCGTGACTTGTGTCGGTGTGACTGCGCCTGTTGGAGTTGTTCAAATCGGTCCCACTCAGTATCTGAGTCCAATTCATCACAAGTCAAGCAGGGTAACCAGTGACAATGTTTTTGTTGAAGAGGATTCTTTTACCACCACTCAAACAGCATATCACCGACCTACATCCATGTTTAGATCCAGCCCACTTGTTGAAAAATCTAGCTTCAACCCTTCAAATCATCGGGGGAATCCGACGACAACTCGACCACACTTGATTTTTCATCAATATTGCACTTGAATAAGTCCTCTGTCCAGGAGTAGAAAGTGATTCAATGCAAAGTGACCAGCCTGTTCCCAAAATCTATGACCTTCGTTTCTTGACTGCACTATGAATATTCATCAACTATAGAATTTTGTTGTTTTCAGTGTAACTTCAGACCATGTCTTTAATCGGACTGGTCTTTGCTTTTCTGGATGCCTGATTTGTTGAAGCTTCCCAAACGCGAGCCCGCGAGGGAAAGTACGAAATTCAGCCGCCGACGGCGCAGTCGCTTATGCCAGCTGAAGCGTAGAAGAATTTTGTTACCGAAGGTCAGCATCACAGCCCAGGGCATGGTGCCTTTTCTGCCTATTGCATAGAGTGCGACACAGCCTGAAGAAAACAATCAACTTCAAAATCGAGCACCAGACATTGAAGCAATTTTTGTCCTACATTGCTTGCACATGCCATGACCTGTGGCCCAGTTCCACATGGCCAATAGGAACGTTATTTGGATAGAATCTGTGACCTTAAAGCTTGGACACATGTGTCGGTTTATTACCTCCCGTTTCATCTGCACCATGCGATCATTTTGAGAATGTATGAGTCGCCCTGTGCGGGTACCTCGTATTCATCGATTGACGCTTTGAATGAGATTGACAAGTGGCCCCTTGCGGTTAGCTTTGTCCGCGCTCTGTATCAGGAGCCTAAGCTGCATCTCACTGTCCCTTGAGTCGGCTCATTTCCGTCTTCTTGTCCATTCGCTCTCTATATTTTGTGCATCTTCCTGGTGTGTGTGGGAACTGCACATAAGTTTGACCTGACCACATTACCAAGCTTCGTCCTTCCCATTGTCTCTCCGTTCTCCTCATGTTCTGCTGATACCTTTCACTTTGGAAACCCAACCCTTACACCTGTTCTGTAATTCGTCGAATCATTTCTACCTCTTGTCTTGCAAGCTACAAGCAGGCTCTTTCATTCTCTCATTTGATTGGCCAGCCCTTATATACCGTATTGAAGACACATTCAGTTCCTTCATCATACCCAACAAATCCTTGAAACCACCGGCGAAACAAGGGGATAATCCTGGGTCCAGAATGTTGTTTCTTTTCAATCGAGGCTCCGGGGAGCAAAGTCAGTCACTTTCTAAGCGGAGCTCGTTGAGATTTACCCCCTTCGCGCTGTGCGCTGATAATGCCATAAATTTTGCATTGATCCAGAGCCAGAGGATGCCCGGCCGAATGATTCATTATCGATGTCCCAGGCATCATCGCGCGAATTGAAGAAAGCACAATCCACTCCTTTGTTAAGAATCAACGGCATTGCATCCATGGTCGATCGCGCTCCTGCCACACATCCTCTACTAGTTGCTTCCCCGAACCTTGTCCCAGGGGCCCTGGACGTTTCCTCCGCTGCTGCTGATTCGAGCCCCACATATCTCCCCGATCAAGCTTACAATAAGCATAACTCGTTCACACGTAAAATTCGATACCGTCTGTCTTCATTGTTGAGTGTCTCTCCAGCTCTGTCGCAAAAGTTTCCCTGAAGTTCAGCGCTAACCACTCAATTCCGCTGATTTGTTTTGAAAATGTCTATAACCAGCAGTAGTCGAGCATCTGGTAGCCCACTTGTCAATCAACAAGAATCTTTTCCCACCCGAACTGATCCATCCAGGACATCAAACTCGAAGGCACCTCGACCATGTCTTCTTAACTCTTCTCGTAACGTTTGTCCAGAGGTGGAACATTCATCAAGTTTTCAGGATGAGCCAAAAGCTGTATCATCGTGGAACACTCGATATCGATCAAAATCTGTCGTTGAGCCAAAGCCTCCGGCATATAATAGTAGCAGAACATTTTTTAAAGATGGACTCTCCCGGGCACACAGATTTCTTGGTCGAGCGCTTGAAGGATTCTCTGAAAAGGACGATGAGGAAGACGTTAGTGAGGACTGCCATGATCAGGAAGACGAAGATCTCAACCGGCTTTACTCCAATGAAATGGTGCCTTTGGAATTTCCGGATGAGCAAGACGAACAATCCGCATGTTCACCACTCTCCTCCTTTGGGCAGGAGGTGGATAGGGATCGCCGGAACAGCAAAAACTGTGAAGATGTGTCACCTCGCTATTGTTTCAAGAAACAATCCTCGTCAAGTTTACGGAACACGAATCAACTCCTATCACCACAAAATCAACGTCATCCAAGTAGCCTTCATTCGTCACATTCTTCACAACTTACCTGCTCAAGCATCGACCCTAACTCTGTTTCACGGCAACAACCTGACGTCAAGCTGAGATTTATCTAAGAGGGACTTGTGTCTCCTACCAATTGATTTTTCAGCATATTTCAGGACTGTCAGTACTGAAATGACCTCCTTGTATCAGTGCTCATTTCTAGTTCTCAAACATCACAACCAACCTTTAGGACGTCTGTGTACCCCCCAAGAAGCTAGACAATATCTACTTAATTTACCTATTGCTTAAGCACCTTGTATCTTGAATATCAACATTAATGTTTTGCCTTTCTTCAGTCATAAGTTGTTGAGCTGTCTTCTGTCGCCACACCCCCGCTATGTATCTGCTGTACCTTCAGTATCAGTTCTGTTTGCACTCTACCTTCCATTTTTTCCACAGCTTTGCAATAACATTAGTACCAGGAAATTGATCAATGCGTGAAAAAATGACTTGGACAAGGACATAGATGATAGGTCAGCAAGAGTGAAGTTTCAATTCTAGATTACACCTGATGGATTATCCCCACTGCCAGTGCAAAACCTGATACTTTGGATCTGGTTGCTGTCAGAATCCATCCGCAGCTACAAGCAGCAGGAAGCGCGTGCAAAGAGATGTGACATGTAAGTCACATCTCCATAGAACAGATCAGTTGCATGATCCCAATAGACTGACGCATCTGTCTGATCTTAACAGCGGATCAAAACCACAGAGCAGCGAACAGATCAAACGCTGATCGGAAGGACAAACGTCTCATCATTAACCACCAGTGAGCACAGCCAAAAGCCTCTAAAACCAGAAAGAAGGAAAAGCTTAAATACCTAACCAAGCTTCTTCCTCCTCCCAGACCGTTCGTAGACAGGAACCAGTCACATAACCTTATCGCTCGCATTAGCAGCAAGAACGAAAGGTAAGCCATGTGACTGGACAAAACCTAGCGAACGTCTTGAGGCTAACAAACTCCCTCGTTAGATCTCAACCAACTCCGAGCACCCCAGGCCCGTTAGCATATCTATTGTCCCACATGATTGAGATTTTTTTGTGTGGGACAATGGCTTTAAAGCCTAGATCTTGGTGTGGGAGTATCAAAAAGCCATGAAAAAAACCTTGTCCCAACGAATGAGCAGCAGCAAACACCAACAGCGCTAAGTTGCTGTTCAGAAGGGGTTTTTATTTATTTATTTTTGATTTTTTATAAACATGCCAATGGCATAACTTTTTATTGATACTTTGAGAAATCAAAGTCCCTTGGAAAGAAATGGCAAGGGCCAAAAAACCGGCTTCAATTAGCAAAAATTGTGTGATTCTGCTGTGAATTGGATGGACAAGCAGTTAAGCCAGGCAGCATGCCAATATGAAGCCTCAAGGGGATGGGTTCAAGTCCCTCTTTTGCCTGTGGAGCATGTGAGGCAAGTGTTTTGCCGGCCATCAATTCAATTGAACCTTATATTCTTAACGGTTTTTGTGTTGTTTTCTGGCACTTATCTAACCAACATGACAACATTGCTGCAAACTTTCAAAAAAAGGTTTCCGCAGGGGCCCAGAGCCAACGTCCCCTTTTGATTGAATAAGAAACTTTTGCATGTGGTTTTGGGAACCAATTGAAAACTTCTGTTTTTTGCCGTGGTGTAACTGCCTGCCCGGGAGTGCACCTCAGCAGGTAGCTAACTGCCTGCCAGGGAGTGCTCCTTGGCAGGTAGCTAACTGCCTGCCGGGGAGTGCTCCTTGGCAGGTAGCTAACTGCCTGCCGGGGAGTGCTCCTTGGAAGGTAAACTCTGCCTGCCGGGGAGTGCTCCTTGGCAGGTAGTTAACACACTGCCAGGGAGTGCTCCTCGGCAGGTAGTTAACTAACTGCCAGGGAGTACCCCTTGGCAGGTAGTTAAATAACTGCCAGGGAGTCCTCCTTGGCAGGTAGCAAACTACCTGCCGGTGAATCTTCCTCAGCAGGTAGCAAACTACCTGCCGGGGAATCTTCCTCAGCAGGTAGCAAACTACCTGCCAGGGAATCTTCCTTGGCAGGTAGCAAGCTGCCAGCCTGCCGGGAAGTCCTCCTTGACAGGCAGCAAGCTACCTAACTGCCGGGGATTCCTCCTCAACAGGTAGCAAGCTACCTACCTGCTGGGGAGTCCTCCTTGGCAGGCAGCTAACTGGCTGCTGAGGAGCTCTTCACAGGTAGCTACCTGCCTGCTGGGGGATTCCTTGGCAGGTAGCTACAAGTCCTTGGCAGGTATAGCTACCTGCCTGCCAAGGAGGGCTCCACGGCAGGAATTTGCCTGCCTGAGGGCTCCACTGCAGGACCTGCCTGCCAAGGAGCTCTCCTCAGCAGGAACTGCCTGCTGGGGAGGACTCCTCAGCCAATAGCTACCTTCCTGGCAAAGACTTCTTGGCGGGCAGGTAGCTTACTGTCAAGGAGTCTTCCACGGCAGGAAGGTAGCTATATGACTGGTAAGGTGGACTCCTTGGCAGGTAGCTACTGGCCTGTCAAAGAGGACTCCTTGGCAGGTAGCTACCTGCCTGGCAAGAAGGACTCCCAGGTAGCACCTTCCTGGCAAGGAGGAATTGGCAGGAAGCTACCTGTGCAGAAAGGAGAAATGCTCAGCAGTCAACTACCTGCATGGCAAGGATTACTCAGTGGAAAGTGGCTCCCCACTTTTCAAACAAAAACAAATTTGAAAATCCATCATCCAAATTTATCCTTTCCAACACAAATCAATTTCCTTTGAGCATTATGGTGAATTAATGAATGCTGCAGGATGACAAAAAAAATGGTGAACACTCACAACACCCCCAAAATGGTGTGCTAAACCAAAATAAAGTGTCAAGATATAATTTCACTTACATTTAATTTGCTTCAGTTGCTCCAAAAAACAGATCAGAAAAATAGCCATTATTCATTCTTCCTCTCAGAATATTAAGGCCCTGTTTGGCAGCGTCATAAATATAGGTGTAATAATGCACATTTAATTCAATAAAAACTACACCTCTAAAAGCTATCTAACCAAATTTGTATCAGTTCAAGTCAAACTAATGCTTTCAATAATCCAATAACAAAAATTGAGATTTTAGGATATCTTGATCACCATAATATCATTATTATGCTTGTGACACACATGAAGCATAATATTGATATTTTGGTGCTGAAGATGGCCTGAAATAGCAATTTTTGTTATTGTATTATGGAAAGCATGAGTTTGACTTATATTCATAAAAATTTGGTCAGGTAACATTGATAGGTGTAGTTGTTATTGAATTAAATGTCCATTATTACACCCATATTGATGATGCTGCCAAACGGGGCCTAAATGTCAAAATCATACTTCAGGATTATGGTTTATAGAGACTAGGCAATGAAAATTTCTCATTGGAGGAATCCTCATCTCAATTTTAGCACTCTAATCCAATTTCTGAACAGCTCATTATCATCAATTTAAATCATTCCAACAAGGCAACTTATTCAAGAAAGAAATATTGATCAAATATTGGGATTAGCACCCATTAGACATCACTGTGTCAGACCATCCATGGAACATTTTTAAATCTTCCAGGGTGCACACCATGGGTGGTTGCTGGCCGTCCAGGAGGGCAGCCAATGGTTGCTTACCAATAGGGAAGTGTCCATTGTACAGTGTCACTCACGTGTTCTCAACTACCCCTTTGCTGCAAAATAGAAAAAGATGCGCAGGGGGTATGATTGGGAGCCAAGAGTGCCCATACTCTTCAAACTATACATTTTTGGACTCTACAGACCTAGAAGAATCCAAAAATTTATGCCTTGACTTTCTGGCATGCCTCAAAAAAAAGTTTAAATTTTTTGAAGTCATTCATTTGGAACACCCACCCATATACCCCAAAATATGCAGTTATGTATATCCATAGTATGGCTTTGTGGTATGCATAACATGTTAAGAACTACTTTAAGTACATAACTTAGCACAAAAAGTCATTAGTTCATGACTTTCTGCTGATTTAGACCCCTTTCACAGCCCGATTTCTAGTGATTTCCCTTGATAATTTTGATTTTTTTCAACAAAAATCTCCAAAATTTGGAACACCCCCTATAAGGGGGTAGTCGAGAACACATGAGTGGCACAGTAGGCACAGGGAAATAATGCCAAATAATGATGGTGTGTGCTTTGCATGGCCCTGGAAACCAAAAAAAATTGTTTACTGAACATCATGAAATATCACACTCAGGACCTGTACACAGGCTGAATACAGGAAGTAGTTTTCTTATACAACACATTCATCTTACATTTAGTAGTGGTGGCACTGTACAAATCATACTGCCTGCACCAGAGAATTTTCCATGGACAAGTGAACAAGAAGCATCCATTGCATGCCACTCCATGCTCTGCATGCAATGGAAGCTTTTGGGAGACAATGTCCATTGGAAGCTTCCCAAAAGCCTCCGCTGGGCACCTATGAGAGAAGCACCCAGTGGATGCATGGATGCATTCTTCCACTGGGTGTTTTCCAACATAAGCACCCAGTGGAAACACTTAGAATGTTTCCAATGGGTGCCTGTTGACCAAAGGTGTCAATTGGATGCAGGGTGTTTTTGGAAACAGAGTGGGAGAGAAAGCCTTAAAAGAAAACAAAATTTTTCATCAGATTGTCATACATTGTGAACCCTTCAACATGAAAATGTGTATTTTGAAAAAGATATTTTAACTTGCATTCCTGTTGATTTCTTCCTTTTTTTGTTGGTCATCTTGAAATTCACAGGATCTTGGTGAGATGTTTTGAACAACAGATCTGGGTAAAGATGAATTGGTGAGTGATTTTTTTGTAAGATACATAAACTTCTCAACCACTTACAAGCTATTTCAATAACAAGTTAATATCCTCAATGCAACAGTGTGGTGACCTGTTTACCTGTTGACTATACTTCCTTAGTCAGAAGACAAATTTATCACCAAGACCTCTCATTGATCAGAAAATAAAATTCTCACCATCAGAGCTTGAGAAGAATTTATTCTTACCAAGATAACTTGATGAGAAGAATATCTTCTTTCTGAGCTGGCTTAGAAAGTAGATAACACAATCAGCAAAAGAGATCTGGGAGAAAGTTAGTTCCCCTTTCTTTTGCTTTTGCTTTTTTGAAATCTTAAAAAATAGAGTTTGATCTAGAACTTGAACTCAAAACATGTTAACCTGCATCTGTCTGAAATCAATTTAGCTGGCCCCTTTGGGATAATCAAACGCAACCCAAAATCAAGATTAGTTAACCCAAAAGATTGACTTCCCATATTGGGTGCCCTAAAACTTATTCAAAAGTTTGAGAGTCCACTGAAACTTATATGGAGTAATTTTGCTATACAATTTTCTTTCATTGTCACAACTTCTATCGATAAAGAGAAGAATAGAAGAGTGGCCTGCTGATGATTTAATTTGGTCATTCTTACTTTATCCAGGATTGAATGAATTAATTTTCAGCTTTCAGGAAGACATATATGTTTCTAACTCTTGCTTGAAGCTCAGATTGGTCTGAAATGAAGTGGAAAGCCCCTTTTGAAAGTAAGAAAAGGGAATAACCGATTTCAATTTTGAAATATTCCATTCACATATGTTGGATTGATTTCCAAAAATCACTTGTTGGTCTTTGATTTTTTTCAAAACTTTTACAGTGAAAGGAAAAAAATTCTTTAGCTTGAAAAATCAAGGCATAAAATTGATGTTCAATTCAACATCTTGCCCCCTTTGACTTTTAACTCCCCCAAGACCCCAAAATTGGGGGCTATGCCCTTGTTTCTAATAAAAAAAAAAAGGAAACCAGCCATATCCGCCTGAATCTGCATTGGATAATCCCACCAACAGATCCACTGTCAGGAGCTGTGTTCCCATCATGTGTCAGACCCGCCAGACAACAACAATAGCACTGTTTAATTGTTTCGGACCCTTCAAAGCAGATGCAATCTGGCAATCCAAAGGCCATACGGAATAAACCTCTGCAGGCTTTTTGCCGTTTTGCCCGTCAAAAAGCATGACTCTGCAAGAAACAACGGCAAGAGGGCAAAAAAATCTGTGGCTGTAATATTTTCTTAAACAATAGCCAACATGGCAGGCTACAAGATCACCTTTTTTTTATTGCAACCTCATCAATTTTGCTCTAACAAGTGTTTAATAGGGGGTATCAAATATACCAAATCCACCATTAGAAACCAGTCAATTATCCAAAATTTTTTTTTTCAACAATGGATCCAAAACAGTGATTGATGAGCAACCAACATTTTTTAAAAATGGTGGATTTCTGAAAGCCATTCAATTACATAACTGTGGATTTGCCTATATTTGATACACCCTAATATCTGAATCAGCAAAAAAGGGCCAAAAAAGGGAATGTTCTCAGGCCACCCACACGACTTTAGTGGTAAGCCTCTCCTTTGGAGGTGCTTTGCGCCTCCTCAGAGAGGCTTAGTTAAGCTTGCTTCCCCTCCACCACCGATCATATCTCCTTTCCTCAACCAGACCCAGCAGCCCCTCAACAATGGCCCAAGCAGGTAAGCGACCCCAATAAAGGTCAGAAGACGTAACCAACATTCAGCATTTTTTTTTGACAAACTGAGCAGAAATAATTTAATAATTTATATTCATTCTGGCAACTTTAGGGGATTTTGCTGAGCATGCTCAGTTTTGCTCAATTTTTATTACTGAGCCATTTTGTTGAAGAGAGTCAACATTTTGCTTAACCCAAACAGTAGCTTTTTCTTTGGGTAGAATTAAAAATGTTTGTAGTTTTTGGGCTAAAATGGCCGCGGGTACCCAGACCAAAACAGTTACCTGGGTGCAACGGGGCCATCTCTATTTTAAATAGCAAGGAATCAAAGAGGAAATCATAAAATCCATCCAATTACATCTTGTTAACTGCACACGTTTCTATTTCTGTGCTGAATAACATGTATCATTTGTACAATTTGGATCAGACAAAAAACACAGAATTAATGATCATTTTAATCAAAATAAGTTTGTTTGAAACTAATTTTGTCAAAGCTATACTACCTAGCATTCAAATTCCCCATACATTTCCTGACACTGCCAGCATTGATTTCTTGGACCAAGCTTTTTGACAAACCAAGGTTGGAAAAGTGCACAGGTTGAGCCAGCTTTTCCAGTCAGTTGAGGGGTTGCTTGATATGGATACGCCAACAACTGAATGGGATTGGCTTCACAATTGGCTGGTATGTCCCTGGGTTGGACTGCACCAGCCCAACCACTTGTCAAAAATGGACAATCACTGCAAGGAAAACTTGCTCAACTGCTACCAGTTGACATGCAGTCACATGGGCATTACTGAGTTGCACTTGAAGCAAGCTTGGATGCACAGTCACCGAACATCAAGAGCAAAACTTGAGTAAAACCTGAGTTTCCTGTGCATCAACTGGCAGTAGTTGAGCAGGTTTTCCTTGTAGTGTGTTGAGCCCTGCTTGGACAGCTGGCTCCAAGAAGCAAATTGTGGCAGTGTGATTGATAGATTGGTCAGCCAGACATCTGTAATGTATGTGAAAAAGGGAATAAAAGATCAACAAGCTGTCACATTTGAATTCTTTTCTTTTTCACTGATTGTTAAATAGAAATGACATGGCTGTGTTCTTGAGCAGATATCTTGATATAGTTCATGATTTATTGCTCATATCTGTATACATGACTCATAGTGGGGACCAGGTGAACCAGGTTTGTGTAAATCTATTTGACTTTTTATTTGGCTTGCTTGCCTGAGCCTCTTTCTACACCTCCATCATCATCTTGCTTGTCTCAATGTTACTGGTTATGGCTGCTGATTTCTTTTGTTGAATAATTCATGGTGAGGAATGAATATTGGGCCAAAAAAGTAATTCAGGACTCAGTGGCTAGTAACTACATGATTCCAAATTCAATGTTGTTACATGCAAACATATGAAGGGTTGGAGGTTAGGGTTTGAAGTACACTAGGAGTGAGCATCTCTTTGTATTGGCTAGAATAAGGGATATATGTTGTTTTAACTTGGGTTTTGCAGATAAATTTGAAAATTCATACAAGTTTTTAGATAGCGCTCTTAAAGTTTTGCATGGCCAAATTAAATTGTTTGCACCAAGTAAGATACCAGGTCTTGAAGGAATTCTGTACCAATGTGCGATCAGTATCTGAGATGAGAAAAATAAAATGATGGGATATGATCGGCAAAGAGGATTCGAAAGTAGCTTCGAGTGATTTGGCTGTTTGGGCAAAACGCTGCCTGCAATGAAGCGCAGTTTCAAAATCAGCGGCCATCAGGTGCCCGATAAACTTTCTTAAATGAATAGCAACCTGACGAGGCAAGGTTTCGATGGATACAAGTTGCTCGGAATTCATGCCCGTAAAGAAAGGGAGCGACTTGTGGGCGTATATCGAGAGTTGATTAAAAAATAATCGGCCCAATTTGATGATTGGCAATAGTAATTGAGCTAGCTGAATGAATAGTGGTTCATTGGAGCTTGTAAGAGTGGAATGATGGATCCATTTCAGGCACTTGATCAATGTCTCATCCATTTCGCGTATCCGCACCGGCCAATCACGTTGCACAAAATCGAATTCAGATTGTTTTGACCATACATCGGCCAAGTCGATTGCAACTTAGATTGCCTCCAGAACGTCGGAGGTATCAATCCGGCAGGGTGTGGAACGAGGGGCGTAATCCGATTGCGAGGACGGACGCGAGAGCTCCAGATCAGCCGCGATCATGTAACGGAAATGTTGACAGAGGGCTATTAAAATGTTGTTACATAAATCAAACATGATGGCGTTCATTAATGGCAATAATCTAGACCGTTTGAACCCTAGCAGATGTTGGTCACTTTGCAATGAATGGCTTTCGTCTACTGGGCAGAGAGTCTTGAAAGCAAGGCTCATGAGAAACAAATTAAGTTGGAGTTGTCGTTGGAATTGCCAGATGGTGCGAAGGTTTAAAGCTGGGTTTTCCAACAAGCCGTCTGGATCTCAACATAGATGCAGGTTGGTGAATTGCTGTTTGAGGAATGGTAGAAGAGTCCGCTTTAAGCATATCCCAGTCGTCAGCGGTTTTTGCCTTGAGTTGTCCTTGGAGGAGACTTTCTTCATCAGAATTGATAGGAGCGCCTTCATCTTGAGAAAGTTCACCTTCACCACAGGCCCATTCGCGGCTCAGTATCTTTTCAAACCTTTCGAAGACCAAACCTAGTGAGATTTGGGGGTCAGTTAATGCCTGATCAAGTTGGTGATCAACTGATGAGACCACTTCAACCATCACACCAAAACACCGGCTTATCTCCTTTTTGCTCCGATTCCGTCCTGGGTGCGTCCGTGGCCTCGATGTTTTGATCTGGAGCAGGCATGTTTGGTTGTAAATTGTCATTGTGAAAGTGGCCAGAAAAAAGGAACAATATCCAAAGAATTAACTTCTGCTGCTGTTGGCTCCCGGGGGTCTCCGGGGGAGCGGGGGGGGGCCCATCTGTTTTCCAATTTAATCCTGTTTGGCCCATTCTCTCCTGTTCGTTTCACCCATTTCCCATTTTCTTTTCTTGAAAATTAAATTGTCACTCACAAAACAAACAAACTCCCACTAAAATGTCTTCATCCTACCAGCCCACACTCACAGCCAAACACGCATTCCTCTCCAAGACACCAGCCATCAAGAGGACGCAACTACATGCACTCAACAAGACGGTCGGCTCGAAGCCAAAGCACTTCAACATCTACATCGATCCCAACCAGCCGCAGTCTAGCTCCACAGACCAGGAGCTCAGTAAGATCCCCTCTTCTTTCCCTGAGAGAAACACCTTGACGCGTACTTGCTTACTAATGCATGATCAATCCATTCAGTCCCCACCAGGTTGTCCAAGCCATCCATTTCCGCAACCCCCGTCAACAGCAATAAGACCAAGCTCAAAAACAACGCGGCCCCTTCCACGCGAAAGAAAGATTTCAAGCCGCTGGAAGACAAGACGAACACGGTCCGCAAGAAGAACGCCTTCTTCTCGGATATCAACCATGCTCAGCCCGAGCGATCCGAGAAGCACGCGCCGCATGACTATTCACCCAGTCTCAAGAATGCTAAGGCTACCCAACCTAGCCACGAACATGCGGAGCCGACGCCATACAAGCCAGGCAAAAAAACTCTGAAGGTTCAGAGTCATCAACTCAGCCCGCCCGACACCAGACTGAAGCTGCTCTATCGCACCCCCACCACCGCCAAACGCGCCGCGAGACCTCCCCAACCTCTGTTTGGCTCCGACTGCGATGACGACGATGATAACGGCGATGAGGGATTGGACGCGTCGCCCGTCAAGTCGGCCGGCGCCTCTGACACGTTCCAGATCGACTTTAGCCTCGAACATATCCCCGATGTCGAGTATGGCCCGCCCACTGCTGAATGTAAGTCCATCCACCCCTTCTAACTCCCATCTCATGCAAACTTAGCATCTTGGTCTGGTCATGTGATAGTCGAAGCGATCGAATCTTTGCTCAAAGACGACGACGGCCTGGACTTTGGGGAATTTTTTGGGTCTCTCCACGCATCGACGCACCAGCTCATGGTGTCGGTTGGTGGTGGTGATGATTCACTCTGGTCGCTGGCTGGCGTGGCCCAGCAGACCGCGCGGATCGTGGAGGAGGACGGGCAGAAGGAGCGGTGGGTATCTGAGCCCGTGTGTGCCATGACGAGCTACCAAGGTACGCAAGCCCGCGAAAAAAAAAAAAACAAAGTATTCTGCGCCAATCTAATGAGATGCATTGTGTTTGCATTGGATAGGTGATGAATTCCTAGATGATCTGCACCTGCCGCCACCCTCTGCCCGCCCCTTGTTGCCCAAGACGACGAGGTCGACGGCAAGCAGCAAAGTGGTGAGCACGACACGCGCGCTACGGGCGACCGCGTCGCGCTCGACCGTGCTGTCGACGAAATCGTGTGACCCACCGCGGCCCGCGACGGCCCTTCGGACGCGCGTCCGCCCGGCCCCAGCCGCTGCGGGTGCACCTCCCAAACGGTCGGTCACCATGCCGGCCAAGGCGGCCCAGGCTGCCCGGCCGACCGTCGAGCCAACGCCGCTGCTCGACATGCCCACCCGGTATCGCGACCTGGTCACTCAACTCGTCAAGCAAGAGCAAGACCACCTCGCCCTCTTCCTCTCCTCCTCTTCTCCTGATACCGACTCTCTTCTCGACTGCTCCCCTGCGGACCCTCAGCTGGACCACTTCTTGCTGGACCTGTGATGGCGCATTTCTTGGCTGTCTCCCACCGTTCGATCCATTCTGTCCTCCCATCCCCCCGCGCGCTTTTCTTTTGGTTATACGCCCGGGTGTCTGCGCGCAGACCGGCCGCACCCTCCTCCTCCTCCTCGCTCTTTCTTTTCTTGGGCCTCTCCTCTCCGCTCCGTTCTTTCGTCAATTCGTTGTACTTTCTGTCTGGCTCGTATTTTCAGCGTCTCGAGGTTTCCTTTTTTATATTCTCGTTTTGGTTTCAGGATGGCTGTCTTGTTTTTTTGTGGGATGCGTCTGTTAATGTATCAACACCGGCGCAGCATTACATTTTTGTTGTCTATCAATCTGTGTGTTTTGTGCGCTTGTGCGTGTCAGATTGGTACGACGGAGAAAAAGGGGTGATTCAAAACTATGCGCACGGAATGTGACGATATCTTGAGACTAAGGCAACTCCTGTGGGTATGGGACCTATAGAGGCCTCTTCCGATAAACCTCTTGAGCTCACACACAGCATTCCATGCCCACCGGCCCTTGTTATCCTAGACAACTCAGTTTCTGGATGGGTCCACCCGACATGAGAACACATCAGTTTGTGGATGGTGGATGCCAGTGCACCCTGCAGAACATTCTCATTTGTATGGATAAGTAAATAAGCAGAATAATGATGTCTGATGCAACTGGTCACAGACATGGACCCACTCTTGAACGGGCTCTTTCTTAACTCGTCGTTGCAAACGGTTATTGTCTCATTGCAAGTTGTTGATTGTGCAACCAACAACGTTCATAGTATTGCGTGCAACTTCTTACACGACGCGTTGATTCTGTCGGACACATGGACGTAAACAAGCATCTCTCTATGGGTGTCTATACATAGCATGTGGGGGCAACGCTAGCCTAACTAAGCCTCTCGAACGGAGGGTCCGGGGGACCCGCCCGGAGGGCTCTCCGTAGGAGAGGCTTATGAGTTATCTCTGGATTCTGGCATGGGAGCTTCTTCTAATTTCAGGAATTTCATCATAATTTGTAATCAATTGTAAATAGAGCCAATACTATGCGTCTGGGGGCCCATTGGTTTGGATCCAAGATAGCCAGACATCTTGGCTTCAACTTGGCCTCCTCAAAATTTTAATCCACCCGGTACTTCTCTCTATCCAAGAGATTTTAAAATTATGTTGGGTTTTCCCAAAATCCAACACTCAGAATATGTACTTGCGCAATTATGTCAAAATGAACTGCTCATTCTGGTACATCCAGTATGAGGCGTGCTGTAGGTGTGTATGCCTTGGTGTGTTTTTATCTCCATAAGCCATTTACTATGCTTTATGCGTAGACGTGCGTCCGTACAGCTCTGGATACATGAAAACAAGTGACCGGATGATAAAAATCCCAATCTTTGCGGTAGCTTGCCTTGGGAAAGAAATGGTGCAGCGTCATGAAAAGGATGGCAAAATGTGCGCCCAAACTGAGGGTTCAACATGCCAAAAAGGCATCAAAGACATGTTAGTGGAAGTGTGTGAAAAATACCATTCAAAAAAACCCCCACCAAAGCGTTGGAAACGCTCACGCCAAAAAAGTTGACATTACATACAAGCCCCTCCTTCGGAGGCCTCGCAGGGCGAGGGGCGCTTTGCGCCGCCAGGCAATACCTGGCCCTCTGAAGCAAGGGGATTGGGTTAAGCTAGGGGGCAACGTTGGCTCGGACGAAATGCATAGGTGTAAAAAAGAGTCCGGTTCACGACCCGCTGGTTTCAGCTTGCTGGAATTTATGACCCCCTGCTTGTTTTTGTATAGTTTATGCATGGTTGTTCAGCGTGCTGTGCATCAAAACTTGCATAATGGCTGGGATCACTCACCCAAACCGCAAGGTCCAATTTAAACTTATGACCTGCATGTTGCTGATGCAGCGATAAAAAGCTGCTAAAACATAGCATAAACAGCGGGTCGTGAACCGGACTATTGTTCATCAAGTTGCGGATTTCAACCAATGTGAATAAGGAAAAGTGTGGACAATGTTGTTTATTATACATCCAATGCAAGTAACAGCAAGTGATAACCATAAGAAAAGCCTATTCCCCAAAAAAATAAGTAAATATGCAAGCCTCGTGCCGGTGCGTGTGTGGAGGTGTGTGTGTCGTAAGGAAATTATATTCTCTACAAGAAAGAATGGTCAAGCAGGCAGACGTGAGTATGTTTATTATTAGTTGGGCTGTCAAGTGTGGGTTTTGCTTACTCCTCCTGCTCCACCTCCAACACGTCCACCTGAGCCTCCACCCATGCCTCCACCGCGTCCTCCACCCATGCCTCCACTCATACCTCCGCCCATGCCACCACTCATGCCTCCACTCATGCCTCCACCCATGCCTTCACCCATGCCTCCACCAACTCCCTCACCTGAGCCGCCGCCGCGCCCACCTCCTAGCCCGCCAGCTTCCATTCGACCTTGAACTGTGCCTTGGTTGTTCCGTTTGCTATTGCCGTGACGATTCCCGTAGCCATTTTGGTTACCATTTTGGTTGCCGTTGCTGTTTCCGTAGCTGTTGCCGTAACCGTTTCCCTGGGTGTTGGAGCCGCCATTTCTGTAGGTGTTGGAGGCGCCGTTTCCGTAGCTGTTGGAGGCGCCGTTTCCCTGGGTGTTGGAGCTGCCGGTTCCGTACCCATTTCCGTAGGTGTTGGAGGCGCCGTTTCCGTAGCCGTTTCCGTAGGTGTTGGAGGCGCGGTTTGTGTAGCCGTTCCCGTTCCCATTCGCATTCCCGTAGGTGTTGGAATTGCCGTTGCCGTAGCCTCCTCCGCCATTTGTGGAACTGCCCCCGTATCCGTTCTCGTAAAGGGTATCACGCGGTACAAGGAATGTTGGGCCATCCTGAAAGACAGGAATGGACATGTGGGCGTTAAAATCTGTCATCTAGGCATCAAAGGGTGAAGGTTTGCTTACATTTCCAAACGGGAAAGCGATGGAAGAAGTCGACAGGGCAAGCGCGACACACAAGAAAGAGGCGGTGAAGAGCATCTTGTGAATATGAAGATTTCTTGACGGCGTGGATGTTGCAAAAGAATAAATGTAAGGAATTGAGGTGATCAAGAAGGAAATTGAAAATTTCTTGGTATGGAGGAGTGACAGTGAGCGTTGTATGGATGTATCAAGTGGGATGATGAGGATGAAGGATGAGAGGGAAGAACCACTCTGAGGCTCTGCTTTTATATCCCCATCAACAATAGGCTTTTGCTTTAGATGTCCGACACTAGAGGCAAACAAAAGCCAGCGGCTCCTCCAGTCAGAAAGCCCAGCCCCCCCCCCCCCCCCCCCCCCCCCCCCCCCCAAAAAAAAAAAAAACGGTGGACGAGATAAGGAAGACCAGGCCAGTCTGGAAACAGCTCTTGTTCGTACCAACACGAGAAACCTTCAGGCCCATTTTCTAGTTTTTAATATGGGCGGACCAGAAGCAAGATCTTGAACACCAAGCCCAGTTAGTTGGCGTAACTTAACGGCTGAATGCGCTGTTCTGACCGGTTCGTTGATCACCTTGTATTCCACTTGCCAACGAACTTGGAGTGAGATGGCCAGTCCGGCAATCCCAATATCAGACCTTCGCACTCCACAGTCACGATTCCCTCAACGTACGTCATGTGATGTCCAAACAAAAATTGCATCAAGCGATTTGGCGTTGTTCTTGCGTGGTTGAAAAGAACTTTTTTTGTTTTCAACAAAGGTAAGAAAAAATAGAGAGGATTCTGAGGAGCATCAGAACTGATATTGAAGGAAATTGGATCTGGAGACCTCATTACCAATTGCACCCAATCAAAAACCATGCCGAGCTTATAAAAAGTACTTTCCGTACATGAAGGCCCCGCAAGACTCAGGAAGGACATCCTCTCCAACAATCAAGGCAAAGCTGCGGGTAGAGCCTGAAGGCAGTCATCCACCGAGGTCGCCATTACCCTGCCCAGGTTTGAATCAGGGTGTCTGCGCCCTCCCCGCTTCTCAGTATTTCACATTTCAGGAGCTGTGTAGCGCCATCGTGAATCTGTTACATGATACATCACCATTTCAAACATTGAGGGGGAGCTTGAATGGGTACGCAGAGTCATGTACATGTACCCTACATCCAAGTATGTCTTGCCTATGCAGGGCTGACACTACTCTCGGCGTAAGAAAAGCCGGAGTCAGAACGGGTCGGTGTTGTATGTACACAACTGGGTGTTTTATGCGACTCTCCACTTGGCATTTGCCGCCTAGTTGCCCTCTCACCCTCGGATATAAAAACCCTTGGACCAACTCTTCCTATTGCTGCCTGCCGTACTGTCTCCCAGTGTCCGCAAAATTTCAAAAAATCTCTTCCCAATCAACAAAATGAAATGCCTTGTTGTTCTACTAGCCCTTTTATCCTTGAAACTGTCTCGATGCATGGACGTATTAGTCCCCGCTTCTAACATAGCGGATAGGCCTCTCGTGGGACTTGGCACAAGGCAGATCAGTGATCTTGACTACATGAATCCGGAAGAATCCGAAAAAATGCGCAAAGACTACTTAAACGCAAAACGCCGGTTGATTATCATCGGCAAGGATAAAGTAAGCGATGAACCTTGAGCACTTGCTCTCTGTCTACATGATGACTTACGTAAATTCACAGGGTGTACTGAAGCCATCCAACGGGGCAAATCCCAACGAGGACCAAAAACAACTGGAAGAAGCTTTGAGGACTCTTGCTCAAGACCGTAAAAATGAGATTTGGATGGTTACCAGCCAAGGCGTGGGGGCCGCTGAATACGCCTATTCCCACATTAATCCCAATCTCAATTTTGCTGGACGCTATAGGAATCAGATACAGCTCAGCAAATATAACACAAAAAGTGTGAAACTTCCTCATGTAGGCTCACTTCTTGAAATAGAAAACATAGCTAAACAGAGGATTACTACCTGTATGTCAGCAGCATTTAAATTAATCAACTGATCTGAAGTGAATTTATAATTAAGCAGCTTTTGTTTTACAACAGTTGATCTTCCCGGCAAGAAGATTCAGAGCTTTCCTTTAGAGATTGAACTTTCTTTTCAGTACTTTATTCCTGACAGCATGGGCGATTTCGCTAAGTTTATGGCAACAGGTGCATTTGACGTTTGTGCCCTGAAATAGTGATGGAAGGCATTAAAGTTGGATAAAGTTGGGACTGACAATTATTCAACATGTTGCAGAAATAAAGGATAAGCTGGAGACTGTAATCAAAGAGAATCAAAAATTTAAAGACTATGTAGTAACAATTGCCCAAGTAAAAAATTGCTCACCAGGAGATGGATTGAAAATCAATGAAGAGGGCTTTACAGAAGATGATTTTATAAAATTCATGAGACATGGCTTCAAGGTACAAATAAATCACATATACTATAATGACCAACGAATATTGGTGGAAGCAATCTTTAATAAAGACCAGGGAAGAAAATTTGATTTTGCATTGTCCCTTGGAGGAGACCCAGTGGATGAGTTGACACACCAAATGATCAAATCAATGATGTCAAAGCAAAACTATGCAATTCTTGTTAAGAACAAAGAATCTGAAGGAGATTTATTAGGAACATATGCCTCACACAGGTTGGAAGATCATAAGGAGGTTATCAACCTGCTTGGAGATTTGGCTGCAGTCAGAAGTTCAAACCTTTGTCTTGAGCATCTTTATCAATTCTTTTGCAAAATGAAAAAGAAAAAAACATAGTATGTTTATTTTTGTTCCTAGAGTATCAATTCTTCAGATGATCTAGATGAGTTTTCTGATCAAAAATTTATCCTATTCATTCAGTAACTTGTGGGATAAATAACAATAGTAGTACAAGTCAAAATGTTACTTCAGTCGTGACCATTTATGATTAGATGACTGTATTGCATGAGTTCACACTGGGGGTTTTTTTTTCTTGATTTTATTTTTTTGTTTTGAGTTTGAATGAGGAATTGCTACTAGAATTCTATGATTCACCTGACTCTGATGAGAATCCTTTTTCTTTATCTTCCAAATTTCACCCTCTATGAATTTTTTGATTTAGAACTCGTCTTACTTGGGTATACCAAGATACCAAGTTATAGTCTGATGAATGTGCTGGCCAGAAAAAAAAAGAAAGAATACCCCCAACCCACATGGCATAGTTTGTTCCTTGAAAGATTTATTGGAAATTGAATTGCCAACCCCTGTTATTTGAAGGGTCAACCCCAATTTTTTCCAGGACTTTGTGACAGCCAGTGTTGGACATCCCAGGATGGTCCAGAAATGGTATTTCTGATCCGGGACATAACAGGGGTTTGCAGATCCAATTTAGTTCCGCGGACTGGGGGTTGCCTTTTCAATTTTTTCTGCACCCGGGTTTTCATACAATGCCCTCTTTTCCCGGGGGCCACAGCTTGACTTTCAGGTTCTGTCGCAGCTTGCAAACAACCCCCTATCCTGCATCTCAAGGCGCCTTAGCTTGGAAAGATATATATGATGCTTGTTCTAAATTGACTCAATAATTAAAGAAGAATACTAGATCCCACAGAATGGTTTATTAGCTCAAGTTTTTTTTTACTTGACTTTTTTTCTTTTTCTACTTCTTCCTGCTATAAAATGTGATGATTTTTTTGCTTTTTAATTGGAAATATGAGATTGGTGTTGGTTTGTTTGGGATCCAAATCATGAAGCAGAAGAAAATGAAAGAGGGGAGTTATTTTCTGATTGAAAAGTAAATGTAAGGGATATGTTCATTGTGTCTGATAAAAAATCAAAATAAATGTAATGAACATAAAATCAAATGTAAACTAAGTATGTGCTTTGGAAGATTTTGAAAAATAAGGAAAACAAGATGGTTGACTTCTTGATATGAGGGTTTTTGAGCAAGGGAAATGTAAAATGAAAGTTACTTATTCAGGAATGCGTGGAACAATTTATCTAATGTAGAAAAAGTGATTTAGATTGTAAGAGAATGATGGGCTATGGAAGATAGCTGAAGCAGAAGAAAAAGATGACTTTGAAGCTCATCAAAATTGGTTGTTTATATCAAGGGGATGTGTCAGATTCAAAGCTGTAAATCTGCCACAGAATTTCATTTTGAATTTGTACTTGGTCTAACTTAACTAAGTCCCACCCTCCGTCCGCAGCCAAGTGGTGAAGCATTGTGCTTGCCGACCGGAGGGAGGGACTTACGGCTTATACACTCATACCACTCTAGGCTATCACGGGTTTTGGTGGTGAAAATTTCCAAACACCCAATGCCCCCCCATACTACATCCTGCCGTCACAAAAATGGTATCAGAATGACCGCCTCTGTAAGGCCTTTCTGTTTCTCACCTTTTCATAGCTCATGCAACCCCATTTGATTTTATATATTTTTCCTAAGATTGTCAGAATTGGCCTTGGGCAACCAAACCCGCTTCAAGTACGACAAGCCAATTACATATATTCTAGTACAGATCTTAGGCTGCATATACAGCTGTACAGACCGCTGAGACATTGCAAAATAAAACATTGCCAGAAAGAAGTGATCAGATTTGTAATTTTACCCAAAGAAAAAACTACTGTTTGGGTTAAGCAAAATGTTAACTTTTTTCAACCAAATGGCTCAGTAATAAAAATTGAGCAAAACTGAGCATGCTCAGCAAAATCCCCTAAAGTTGCCAGAATGAATAAAAATGATTTCTGCTCATTTTGTAAAAAAAAAAAAAAATTGCTGAGCATGCTCAGTATAGCTTATTTTTCACTTATGACCATTTTCTGTAAAATTGGGTATATGTTTTTCCCATCCCAAGTTCTCATTTTCTTTCTGGGTAAAATTGCAAATGTTTGTAGTGTATTATGACCTGAGACAGTGATATGCTGTTTTTTGCAAGCATAAAATAGGCCTCAACTGGTCACACCAACTCACAACCTGTCTGATCACCTTCTGGAAAGATGGATGCACCCACTAGAGCCCCCCGAGTCTCTATGTCTGAAAAAATATCTGCTATCTGCACTCTTATCTCCAGTTATAACTTGACTCCCAAGTCTTTCCTTACTGCCTTCTTGGAACATAGCTCTATCAATGCCGCATTCCGGAGGCGCTTCTGGGGTGTTGTCGAATGGCCCTCAACGGAACGACTCCTCCTGTCAATCAAGTCAATTGCATGCCGCACCGCTAAGGGACAAGCAAACTGGCACAGCTTCATATCAGAGCAGGTAAATTCCCCCCTCCTCTGTTGCCCTGGTTAAGGAGAAATTATGAATTCATTGCTTTTTAGGCCATCGAATTGGTTTGTAATAAGAGGCCGCGGAATGGGGCATACCCAACTGGTGGATACGTCAACTTGAAAAAAGTAACAGCGGATTTTTTCACAGATCATGAACGATTGGCACAAAATACTGCAATGAACGAACATATGCCCTTCTTATACCATTTGATACTTGCCAAGCTACAAGGGAAGGAAGAGTTCTTGCCAGAAGAGGATGATGCTGTTGAGGATGACCCAGCTGACATGCTGGGCACTGATAATGCTGACCTGAATACCTGGGTTTCAAATGGGGCCACTGAAGTGGAACCGCCGCTTCAACCTGACGGACCCAACCCTCCTCCAAAGGATTGTCTTGTTCTTTTGGAAAGAGATATCAAAGAACTCAAAGGGGGGTTTCTATCTAGGAGCCCTGATCCCAAGGTTCAAAGAAAACTGCGTTTTGAGACGGTGCGTCCCTTCCATCCCATCCGCAGGATGACCTTTTGTCACTTATGTACTGACCTACATGATGTGACAGATGGCCCAAACAATTTGTTCAATGGTAGCCTTTGGTGCAAACCAAAGGCACAACAGTTTCCAATTGGGAAATTCATTGATCTTCATTGCCTGTGGAGTATCCGAGAGGGTTAACGCCTACCTCAATCACATAGGATTATGTTCATCCAGGAAGACAGCCCATGTTGCCCTGAGTACACTCGGGAGACAAGCCGAAGCCCAGTTGGTCAGTTGATTCTCGCTAGAACGTGCGCCTGTCATTGGCCCCAATATCTGCTATGATAACCTTGACTTTCAGCAGAAGATCCACATGAAATCGGTGGGCCATTCAAATGTCATGTTTCATGGGACTTGGGGTTACATCCACTCCATCCCCCCTAGTATCCGTCCATCTCTGAACCCAGACAAACTTACTATCAATGCTCTCAACTACGCATTACACACCGCTTCTAAGCTAACCGTCCGACCAAGCATGTTTGGTCCGACAAAAGCAAGTTTGATCCACTTTGAAGCGGTTCTGAAATCTCAGATCACATCGACTGTCCTTTGGTACATAGCAGAGGCTACCAACAGCAAAGTTTTGCTAAACAAGAACCCCCCTCCAGTTGAACCACTTGAACCAGAACTTTCAAATGTCGCTATGTTGAAATTAATGGTGGCCTCTGATAATTCAGCTGCTGGCGTTGGCGAGGTCTTCACAGGCATCCTACAACAAACCGGATTGTCAGCACACGATTTTCACTCCCGCCTTCAGTTGATTGAAGGCAATCTTGGCTCCTGCATTCTCTTTGATAGTCTACGAACACAGAGGGTTCCAGCTCGGCGTCATGAGGAATCACTTGACAATGTTCTGGCCATTCCAGGTGCAGCTCATACGTTGTGGAACATGTCCCAAGCAATTTTCTTGGCTTATTGGGGTAATGAGAAGCATGCACGTGATACCGGTGCATGGATATCATTGCACGCTCTGGGGATCCCCGCTGAGAAACCAGTGACCAAAAAAGATTATAATCTTATGTTGTCACACATCGAAAAAATCCACGAGGCCACACTGGTCTATTGCGCTTTGTGAGTCCTTTCATGAGTTGAAATGTCAAACGTCCTCCTCAAACTGTATCTGTTAACTGAGATACCGGGATGCTGATTGTTTTATGTGATTATTCAGGGTAATCCTTCATAAAAAGGACAAAGAGACTGGCCCCATTGGCCCCAAGCTGTGGAAAATGACCTCAGAGGACATCAAAGTCCTGGTAGACAAAGTATACACACAATTCTGTTCTGGAAGTGCAAGGCACTCAGAAGTGGCATCAAAATTGGTGACCCATGCAAATATGCTGCTTAGGATTTGCAATTTTGCCACAATTGTTGAGGCCAATTGGGCAATGAAGGCTGGTGATCCTGGCCGCCTTATCTACATGTGGCAACGCTGGTCTGTGATGGGGCAGGCAATCCCCAATTTACCTCACTATTCAAAACAACTACCACGGTTGATCCTGCTCTTGGAAGAGGGGTTGCCTTGCTCATTGGCAAAGGTGGTTCAGAGTACCATGCTCATCTCACCTACTGGGAGAGAGGACCACTTCATGCCAACAGATCAATTCCTAGAGGTCCAGAACTACTGGCTGAAGCATTTCTTCAACAGCTCTGGGACAGGGACAGAGATAGACCGCCTGAAGGATGTTTTCTCCATCAACATCCCCATAGTGAGTATGGAGTGTCCGTTTTATTTCAAAGATTTGATAGATATCATCCACTAACAATTACATCCAGCTGCGATATCTCCTTCAGCTACTCAAGATTGAATCAGGATCAAACATTCTTCATCAGTCGCACAAAATCACTCTTACACATTTTTCACTCAACAGCTTCATACAAATGGCAAATAAAGAAGATCTTTCACAGTTCAATCCCCAAGGCTTTGTACCTCAGGCAATACCCAACATTTACAAGAAGGGGATTGAAAATTTAAAAGAGGAATTTGATAAAAAAGATGATGGATTAAGCCAATTCAAGCCCTACTCCCCCGGCATCCTGAAGCTAGAAGAAGACCAAGCTGAAGTGCCAATCAACAGCTTGGATGAGCTAAGCAAATCTGACAGCTCAAGCACAAACGATCCTGCAGAAACGGAAGACCCAAGCTCTGCGGCTAGTTAGATCGTGACATTACCTCCATCATGGAGGCCATTGAGCAATTCTGGATCGATCAAAATGTTGAAATTGAATGAACGTTCAGAATGATGAGAGGGGTTGACTGAAGAGTTGTGTATAGCCAATATCCGAGCCATATCCTGGAGTGACTTTCTCTTTGGCAACTTCTGTGTTTCTCTTTTTTCCCTGTTCAGCAAAGCCTTTTGCTTTGCACTTTCCTTTTCATCTCTCCGACTTTCCTTCTCTCGTTCCCTCTCTTTAACCAATTCTTCTCTTTCTCCAGCCATTTGCCGGGACCTCAAGGCCCTGTCTGTAACGTTTTCCATGGCGGCTGACTCTGCTTGAGCTATCCTCAACGCTGTTTGTGCACGTTCAACGGATTTGGCTTCTGCGGCTTCTTGTGCCTGTTTCTTTTTCTTCTCCGCCACGTGATCCTTTGCGGCTTTCTTCACTGCCGCCGCCTCTTCCATTGCTGCCTGCTTCTTCTTCTTTGCTATTTCCCTTTCTAACACCTTCTGATCAGCCTTTTCTTTCCGTGCCAACTCAGCCAATTCTTGTTTTGCTTGTGTATTTGCGTGAGAGATTTTCTCAGATTCGATGAAATCTTCATGCTCCATGCGACTCAGAAGGACCCCAAGGAAATAATCACCGTTCATCCAACTGGTGATGGAATCATTTATTGCCTCGATCTGGCCTGGGAAGAACTCTCCACCACACACCGATTCAAGGAGCCTGAGATTGTGGGGGGTGGCTTGTCGCATCTGGTCAAGAGCACCAACCACTGCCTTAGCGTGTTTGATTGAAAAGAAATCCGAGGGGATGAATTCGTCGGTTTCACCTAACGTCTTAAAAATCCTCAACCAAGTGTTTGGCAAGGATATCTGCCACTTCTGGTGTGAGGTTGCAGGATAGTTTGGCCTTAGCGGCTTGCCGCTTTTGCTGCATTGTTACTATCGATGTATCCTTTGTTATAGCCAACAGCCCGGCTAGTATTTCATCCATGTTATCCAGGGTTATCTGGGGAGCAAGCTCTATGATTGAGTCGGCCTCTCTTGGTGCACAATTGGAGCACAAACAAGGCGTGAAGCCCTGTGCAGCCTCCCTCTGTTGCTCAACAAGATAGTTTAATGGGTCGTCCTCTGATAAGGGAATGTATCCAACTCTGAAATCATTGAATGTCAGAAAGGAATGTTTTTTAAGCTCCAGTAACATGAAGGAACCACTCAACTGATGGAACATGGTGAGTGCAACCCTCAAGCATACTGGGGTGATGGCAAGAGCGTCCATTTTTGAATCGGGATCGTGATTAGGTGAAATTAGATCACCAAAATCAGCCAGTGAGTTCTTTCCATTTTTTCGGGTGGGTTCCATGAGTACAAAAGCCAAGCCTGTCTTTCCATCCCGACCGCAGAGACCAATCACCGACCGCAGAGACCAATCATCTGGACAATATTAGATGGGTCACCTCTTCCCATGTGGATGACCGAGCGGACGCGCTTGAGATTTTGCCCAAGGCCTAGCACCATTGTTGCCGACATTACCAGGAACTTTTGTTCAGAATAATCAAGCATAGTATTTTTTTTTCTTCCTCACCAGTGACAGAATGGAATCGACGTACAAAAGGATTGATTGGGTCAAATTTGTGTTGCTTGGTATGAAGAGCCTCATTTACAACCTTCATAACCTGGAAGGTTGCATTTCAAGTGCCGGAGTATATGATGGAAGGTATAGCTTTCTCCGCAGGGACTTGTGTGTGGGGAGCATAGAACCTCAACGAGTCATTGCAAGATTTGAGTGTTGACTTCATCATTACACGAATGATCCGTATATTGGGCCTGGTCAACTCCCCATTAACCATTTTGATGTCTTCAGGCAACAACATAAGATTTGATTGTATTGCAAGGACAGCTTGAGGTCCACATGTAGCTGAAAGCAACAAGAGCGGCACATGATTTGTATCCATTAAGTGCCCAGCCATACTTCCATACAAAGGGCGAAAAACCACCCAATCCTGATATCAATCAAATGAATTGATTGTCTTGCTTTATTTTGATGCCACAAGCCCCCACAGGTATATGATGTGAGCTTTGTCCACGGTGATTAGTGCCAGCAAATCTTGGAATTCTGTGCTGAAAAACAAATTTGTGAAGAGCGAGCTATTCAAAAAGACCTCTGGACTCTGCCATGGACCACAAAGATTGCAATCAGTCCGTCAACACGGGAGTAATTCTTGGTCAGATGAATCGGTATCCTAAAAGTACTTACCAGGTAGATAAAACTATATTCTCCCATCTGGATCTCCTTCATTGTCTCGAAGTTCAGCGTCATTTTGTTCAAGTTGACTGCTGTTATGTCCACAAGTTCTTTTTCTCTGACCTAAATAATCAAAAAAATGATATGCACCATTGGTTATCATGGCTTTCCATATAGATATTGTAGCACAAGCAAGGTGCACTGCACCTGATCATCTCCCAACAAATCCAAGGGGTTCAAAACCAATAAAATTGCCTTTCACTTGAATAGATTGTAGTACATCTCGAAGATTTGTGTTTTGCCTTAACCTGTGCCGACTCGGACAAAACAATGCTCTCCCCAAGCAAAATGGGTGACTGCTTCAACCTGAAGCTCTTTTGGTTTGTCGTGATAGAAAGAAACTGAGGTAGGTGTGATGTGTTGTTTAAGCTGAATGTCATCCATTTGTGTTATACTCATTGGCAGTGTGACACAGGTCTTCTCTTTTTCAAGCCCAAGAGCCATGATCGATAGCAAGGTGATGACTTCAAGAAGTTGATGCAGCTGTTGGATTATGGTTTACGCTTGTGTTATGCAGTGATGTGGGTCTTCACTACATACCCTACAATATATCCCGTACGGGATACTGAGTAAGACATTACGGGATATACGGGATATCTTGTAGTGGGAGTTTTGGCACTATTTTGCCTTGGCTCCAAGCCGATGATAAATTGGATTTATCATTGGCTTGGACCCAATACCAGCACAGGGCTGAGGAGCTGGAAGGGCTGGCTCCGCCAGCCGTTATATATATAATATATATATAATATATATATATATATATATATAATATATATATATAATATATATAATATATATATATATATAATATATATATATATAATATATATATAATATATATATAATATATATATATATATAATATATATATATAATATATATATAATATATATATATATATATATAATACATATATACACAAATATCAGTATATATACGTGTGCAAGTGTCTTTTTTCCTGAGAAAACATGGGAAAAGTAGATCATTTGTGAAATTTTGATGCGTGAAGCCAGATCTTGAAAGGCAAACGGCATGATACTACCACACCACTTTATGAAAATCAACACTTGACTATGATTCATCAATTTTCAATACCTATGTTGTTGATTCAACATGTGAAAGGCTCTTTTTTCCTGGGAAAACACAGGAAAAATAGGTAATTTGTGAAATTTTGATGCGTGAGGCCCAATTTTGACAGGCAAAGGCATGATACTACCACACCACTATATGAAAATCCAACCTTGGCTCACAGGAATCAATTGGCCATATCTATGTTTTTGATTCCCCATGTGCAAGGGTCTTTTTTCATGAGAAAATGCAGAAAAAGTGGGTCATTTGTGAAATTTTGATGTGTGAAGCCCAATCTTGACAGGCAAACATGCAATACTACCACACCACTATATATAAATAAAACCTTGGCTCACAGGCATCAATTTTCTATATCTATTGTTTTTTGTTTCATCATGTGCAAGGCACTTTTTTCCTGAGAAAACACAGATAAAAATGTGATTTGTGAAATATTCATGGGTGAAGCCAAATCTTGACAGGCAAAACACATGATAATACCACAGCACTATATGCAAATCAAATCCTGGCTCACAGGCATTCATTTGCCATGTCTATGGTTTTGATTCACTGTGTGCAAGGGTCTTTTTCCATGAGAAAACACAGAAAAAGAGGGTAATTTGTGAAATTTCAATGCGCCAAGCCACGTCTTAACAGGCAAAAGGTGTGATACTGCCACAACATTATATTCCAATCAACCCTTGTCTCAGAGGCATCAATGGGCCATATCTATGGTTTTGTCTCACCATGTGCAAGGGTCTTTTTTCCTGAGAAAACACGGGCAAAATAGGTAATTTGTGAAATTTTGATGTGTGAAGCCCAATCTTGACCGGCAAAATGTGTGTACTACCACACCACTATGTGCAAATCAATCCTTGGCTCACAGGCATCCATTGGTAACATCTAGGTTTCTGATTCACCATGTGAAAGGGTCTTTTTTCCTGAAAAAACAAGGGAAAAATAGGTAATTTGTGAAATTTTGACACGTGAAGCCACATCTTGACAGGCACAAGGCATTATACTAAAGGTTTTGCCGCAATGACAAGATTGTCAAAGTGAGAATATAGAGCATCAACCACGGAAACCACTTGTTACAACAAGCCTTTGGGTTGTTGGTGACTGTTGGGTACTTTTGCATTTGAGAACAGAAATCAATGGTAGTGGGGTTGCATGGCGTCACAGTGCGGGGTTCAGAAAAGGCTAGGAATGGTGTAAATGGATGTCTGCAGGGAGGAACCGGCAGATGAGAAAGGGAGTTTGGAAAATACAAAGGACAGTATCTTTGTGTGACATCAGGGAGCAGAGGGCAGCAAAAGGAGGAAAACTGAATAAGCTTGTCCCAGTGCATTGCCACATGAAGTGCTTGACCCGATTGACAAGTGCAACAAAATTTCTAAAATCCATGCAAAATATTTATACTAATGTTTTGCATGGTCTTCAGATTGCCTTGGAAAGTTGTCCACATTAATACAGATGTTTTGCATGGAGTTTACCAATTTTGTTGCACTTGTTGATCAGGTCAAGAAATTTTTGTGGCAATGCACTGGGACAGCCCCTGGGTGAGGCACCACAATAATAACTTCCTCAAATGCCTGCAGTTGACATGTGGCATCTTGAGTATTACTGGAGACCTTTGTTGATGCAATCTTGGAGTGAGGTAAGCTTCACTGCTGGCATTGATTGGTCAAACGCAGCTGGTTGAGAAGTTCTTGAAAAGCGGTGTTTGACCAGTGATTGGACAGGCACAATCTGACCAAAGCCCGTGTCAGCCAGTTGGATGGGCCTGTCCAATAGGTTTGACCGCAACCAGTCACCACCAGCCAGGAACTGATTGGGCAGACCATGGCCAGCATGGTCTTTGGTTGGACGGTGCATGTCCAAGATCACTGGTTGAACATGTCTGTCTGAGCACTGCTTGACCAGCCATGTTTGATTGGTCAATGCTGACAGTGCTTACAATAGTGTCATCTTGTGATACAGTAGTGATATGATGTTAGTATCTTGTAATATGACAGTGATATGATATTGTTATATTGGAATATGACAGTTATATGATATGGTGATATGGTGATGTTATATGAGGGTGGTTTGAAAAAGTTGACCACTACAAGATATCCCATATATCCCGTAATGTCTTACTCAGTATCCCGTATGGGATATGTTGTAGGGTATGTAGTGCTTGGACCTAGCTACATCACCAATATGTCATGATGTACAATTAGAAGTTTTGGAAAATAAGAAAATGTATTTCTATGTGTATTGAAGGAGGATTGCGACCTATTGAGACCTCTCCATAATACAGATAGGCCAAACACATAATTTAAAGGTCCCGAGGACACATCACAAAACAACAAAAGAACCAATTGAAGAGAAAATATTCAACATATTTTTTTTTGAGAAAGACTGGTGGATAGGTAAGGATATGGCGCACATTTTGTTCTGCAACATTGCAGCAAAATGATGAGATTTGAAAGTGCTGTGAGGCGTGGAAAAAAAAGAGGGGAAATAGAAGATTGCCTAGAGCCAACATTTTGGTTTAAGGCGTAAGTCCCTCCTTTGGAGGGTCCCTGCGGGACAAGTCCCCCCTCCGACATAACAGAGCGACTTAGTTAAGTTAGTTACTGTGTATGGGAAGTGATATAAAACATAAATTATTAATGGGCTATGGAAAATAATTGAAAAAGAGGAAAATTTTTGATGTTTACCTTTTGAGTTCATTATTTACAAATATGGGACATGTCACATTAAAGAGTAAAAACCAGCAACCTGTCAAAATACTTCATTTTTCATTATAGCATGCCGCATGGTCAATTTATTTGAATCTTGATGTTACATATTTTTTCAATGCTCTGTTTGCATTTTTTATGATATGATTTATGTGTTTTAATGATGTTTATAACTGGTGGAGTGATGGTTTAGAAAATCTCTGGCGGTGGCATTTCAGCCAAATTGAATTGGCAACCCCCTGCGCGCGGGTCAAAATTGTATTTGCAACCCCCATTTAGGGGGTTGGACCAATTTACCAAATTTGGACCAGTTTCAGACATTGGAAGTTGGTTGTCACAATGTCTCAAAATAACTGGAGGTTGTTCCTTCAAATAAGAGGGGCCGGCAATTCAATTCCCAATTTATTTGACATCCCAGTTTATTAAAGCAACACTTTTGCCAAAACTGGGATCGTGGGTTTGGCCTGAGCCTTTTTCATTTATTTAGGTAACCGTGGCTGCTTGCGCAAACCAACGGGTGTGGATCGGGCCCCGTTGGGTCAACAACTCAGACCTGAGATCGCCCCCTCTGTGCACAAGCTACAGATGGGATGGGGGCGCCCTACATAGCGTAAATAGAGTGCCAACAAGGCTGCTTTTACTAAGGGCAACCAAATCACAAACATCTCCAGAATCAACTAACCATTCTGCCTACGCCTCCACACCACCCTGATGTTGTTATTACTACAGAAACAAGCACTGAAAACCACATGCGGGCACAGTGAGTCTTCATTTCTCTTTTCACTGGCTTCCATTTGACTGGTAACAGTTGACTTGGCCACATTTTTTTGGAAGGCTGACAACCAACAACTTCTGCCTGTCTTGATACTGTTGGAACTCGGAAGCAGAGCCCAGTAAAAAGAGGAGTTGTGCCGCAGCCAAAGGTGTGGCGTTTAAGTCACATCCCCAGAACCAGACCAAAGAGATCAACCACTTAGCTGACACATCAGTTCGATCAACAGATCAAACTAACCAATTGGCAGCAAGCAGAGCAAACAATGATCAAGACGTCAAGCGTCGAGAACAGGATCATCAGTAAGTTGCGACACAGATCTCAGCGAACCAGAAAAAGCTTAAATAGCTGACTAGTTTGCCTAAACCTTCTTCCAGATTCATCGGAGGCAAATCTCGCTCCATCAAACTTATCGCACGCATCAGCAGAAACAATAAGTAAGAGCACCATTCAAACTCAATCCACGTGAATCAAAGTTATCAAGAGCTGACACATAGCAAACTACATTTGCAGACAGCGCAAAGAAACAGTCCCAAGCAACACAAGTCCCTTAGCTGACCAAATCAGTCAAACGACCGAGAGGTAAGCAATGGACCACTAGCTGCTTGGCTCTGTGTCAAAGAGCTGACTAGACGTTTCAAACTTGCAGCTCAGTTATTGACAGGATCAATAGCAAGAAGTCGCAAGAGAACGCAGGAAGAGCTTAGCCACAAGCGTAAATCAATCTACGCTTCTCTCATGTTGGAAGACGGGTGAAGCTGACTAAGATTTTGCCCAGTCTCCATTCAGTGTTATCTGTAGACCAGATAAACACCCACAACTCTGCAGTGTAGATTGAGTTTTCCTTATCACTCTTCTCTTTTTCACTCAGCTCCTCCTGCCCCTAGGTGATTACAATTTCCTCCTCTTCTAGATCTCAGCTCTTTGTCATGTAGTTTTAGTGTTGCCATTTCCGTTTCAAGATTCTAACTCAGCAATGCTACCCTAGTTGTCCAAAATCTTATAGATACCAGGTTTGACAGCCACTGGATGCGCCTCACCCCTCTAACTCAACACATGCGCCCCAGTCTTCCTCAAGCATCGATACGTCCAAACCCTCATCAAACCACTCCGTGAAATTGATCTAAGCAACTTTTTTTTTCAAGCAGACCGCCACCAACTCTCCTGGCCTTCGAAACCCCACGGCGCCTGTCCAACATGGACTGCACAAACCTTATGTTTTGGTGGGCTTCCATCATGACCTCCAATATATGCCATGGTTTGTGCTCACCGTCAATCTAAACCACCCTTGATACACCACACAGCCCACGCCTCTCCCCTGCCATTGTCATTTGCACTGAACAGCCATAACACGATCTTGTTCCTGCTTGCGGTTGAAGTCAAACGGATCAGCAACCCAGTCAATTGTGACGGCAAGTCTCAGGATAATAAACCTGCTGCCGCCCTTGTGTTGGCCAAGCAATCAAACATTGAATAAACCTGCTGCCGCCCCTGTCTTGGCCAACCAATCAAACATCGCACAACCCAAAGTTAACTCCAAGCCCAGGGTAGATTTCAAACCTAAGCCGCCTTCTTGCGTACCGGCTACCACCACCATTGCCAAACCTGCTGGACATTGTCCTGGTGCTCATGGCCACATTCCTATAGCTGGTCACAACCCCTTTGCAAATAAGTAATCCCTCATCAGTTTTACATCATTCATTCAGAGAGCTGTCATCCAATAAAACTCTTCTCTAACTTGGTGGAAGATTAAGGCAAGAGTCTCTCAATGATCTGAAGTCAAGCGTTGGCCCAAATGCCGGAGGAGAAGGAAAGCTCTTCTTGGTCACTTTCCTAGATGAGGGAAGGCAGATCACAATTTGCATGATTCTCTGCAAGAGGGGAATTTTTATCCCATCTCTGGAGGAAAGATCCATATTGCTAAGAAAAAGTGCAATACTACTTCTTAAAATTAGAAAACTCAACTGAGGTCAAAGACATAATGTTGAAATTTCTGGTTTGTTTGTTATTTCCTTCTATAAGAGGGAAGCTAATAAATCTTTCTTTCTATTGTGTGAAGATAGTGCCAAAACGCCTAAAAGTATCTTGTACAACTGGACCAAACTCAGTGACCTGCGCGGGGTCAAAAAGGACTCCATTGTCAATGTTGGAGGCATCTTGATGGATGTGGGCGAAATTGGTGAAACCATTACCAAGATCAATCAAAAGATGGTGTGCATACTCACCATCCTCTTCCGGAGCAATTCAATTATATACATGGCCAAGTAAAACTAACTTTTTTTTCTTCTAAACTTAGCTGATCAAACAAGACATCACACTGGTTAATCGGCCAGCCTTTTCTATTAGAACCACTTGGTGGGGCAAGACAGCGGAAGCATTTGAAGCGCCAAAGGAGTCAGTCTTGTCTTTCCAGGGGATCAAGGTTGGAGATGTTTGAGGGCAAACGCGGAGTATATTGTTGAGTTCAGTCATGCTGGCCAATCCGGACATCCCGGAGACTTTTGAGCTGAAAGGTTGGTACAATAACGAAGGGGCAAATACCAAGATTAAAAGCCACAGTAGCTCTGGAGGAGCAATTGGGCGCGAGGTTACCAAGGACACCCTCAAGACTGTGGCTGAAATTAAGGAAGCCCTGCTTGGCACAAACAAGCATGGTGACTACTTGAACTTCTGTACTACTATGATGTATATCAAGAGTGACACCATCAGCTATCACGCATGTCCAACCAACTGGTGTAACAAAAAAATGGTACACAATGGGGACAATGACTGGCAATGCAAAAAGTGTGACAAGCTCTTTACAGCACCGGATCATCGGTAAGAATTTTGTAAGGGATGATTTGCCATTGTGTCAATAAAAATAAGCTGAAAAATAAGCATGCACATGATGGGACACAAGTATAGATACCTGATGCAGATGATGGCTCAAGACCATACCGGAACTCTCTGGCTGTTGGGCTTCAACAGACTAGGCCAGGTGATTTTACCTATGACGGCCAACGAGCTGATTGCGATCAAGGAGACAAACAAGGTGCAGTACCAAAAAGTGGTCACCAACGCAACTGCCAGGACTTGAACCATGTTCTGCCGCACTGCGGAAGAAAATTACAACGGCATCAACTGTACTATGTAAGTATTCTGTTGTACGTGTCAGGCCCGTTGAATGGATCTCTGCCGGGCACAAATTGGCTGAAATTCTGGATAAGAATTGTTCTTGATCCCCCCATTTTCCTCCTTGACCCCCACCCCCCTCTACAATTACCAGCTTCACTGCCCCCCTCCAATATGACTCCATTCTCAGTCAATCCACTCCATTTTTTTGAATCAAGCAAAACACATGATGGATTGTCTGAATGGTTCTTTGGTAGCGGCTTGGTCAAGGCTTAACTTACCTATTTTTTTGCAGTCATAGTTCTTTTCCCCTGCTCCCTCTTTCATTCTCCATCTATTGATGATGATAACTTCATCTTTCAGTAAAGGTTTCTCTCCCATGGAGAGAGACTTGGAACTTACTACCAAAATAGAAGCAGTGGTGTGGACAACAGATGTTGAATTAGTTTTTTATAGCTCACTTTCCCCAGTTGAGCACCCTGTTTGATTGGTGAGTGAACTGATAAAACAGGGAGGCACTGGCCACCTTGCAAGCTGAGTCACCCATCTTGGCAACTGATGTACCAGTCATCAACCTGCCAGCTCAATAAATGGCGTGTGGTACTTCCAAAAAAGAAGATTCCTGTCTGTCACTCCATGATTCATTTGCACAAGAGCCTCACCCACTCCTTGGTGCTCTCATCCAAAAAAAGAAGCCAAATGGACAAAGAACTACTGGGTCATCTGCCAGCGCCTTGCGCTGAAGAATTTACCCTGGGGTTGCCAGCTCCTGTTGGCTTGCAGACGTGGATTCTGTGATCTTGCATCTGGTAAAGCTTGAGTTGGGTGGTGGGAAGAGAGTGGGATATGGGCTAATGCTAGTGGCGGAGAAGGTTTTCATTGATCAAATGAACCTTGAAATAGAACCCAGAATCTTGCAGCTTCAGCAGTCATGGGAAAATGACAAGGGCAACTAAGCTTCCAATGTGTATTAACTGCCAATAGAATGGGTGACAGACTCTGTAAGCTTCAGTTCCCAGTACCCAAAGACTCATGTCCCCCCAGATTTTTTGTGTTGATTAGACTGAATGGCCCTACAAGGAAGGAAAACTTTCTGTTGAACTTCTGGTAAAATCCAAGCTGCCTAAATGATCCAGTCATTCAATTGAATTTTTATGTTGAAAAAGGCCATACATTATGTTACCCCTCAGAGTGGCGGGCGGCGCAGCCGCCTTATCCTCTACATAGTGATAGATTAACTGACTAGCTTATAAATAAGAAATGGTATATACAGGAAAACCTACCTGGTCAGTTAGGCCCATCATCCCATGACCCTGTTTTTTTTGTTCCCTTTTTATGGGGTCAAATTTCCAGTGTTCAGTTATCTACTGGTACCAAGTCGGTACCCCAGTTTTCAACACCGCCCCAGGCTGGACCCAAGAGCATGAGTAACTGGCCAGAAGTTCTTCCATCGCTGTTGGCATGGCGCTTGAGCCTTGAGGTTGTGGAAGTTGCTCTTGCTGGATGACATCATGACTCCGGTCAGTCAGACTCTGCAATCAGTGACAGTCGGTGCGGTGTAGGACTCCTGTGGGACAAATGATAATATTTGGTAAAGATCCAGCTGGGGGAAATAAACTGGTGAGTTAGGTTGAAAGGCTAAAACAGTCAGTTTACGGGTGGTTTATTGGCCTGCCCCTTTATAAATACTATACCCTTTGTAAGGAATCTTAAAATCAATATAAAAAGAGAAATGGCTGATTTCAAGATTAAGTTTACTAAGTATAGTAATCTCAATCAGACTTAGACCTTATACGTTGTTGTATGTGAGTAGACCGCTTATAACTAATGATATGGATAATTGAACCGTGGGATTGATTATGTGAAAATGCAATAGTGTGTTGGACTATTGCAGGTGATTGTTGATGATTGTTGAGTTTGTTGATGATTGATTGATTTGTTTATTGATTGATTGGGTTGTTTGTTGATTGATTGGGGGTTTGAGAAATGTTTTTATTGTTGGGGTTGATAACTGATTGATTGACTTATTGACTGATAACACTGATGACTACACTTGATGACTACACTTGATGACTAACTCGCTGACTGGTGAGACACACTATACTCTCTTAGTAAGTGGCTGAAGAAAAAGAAAACAACAGTGGTGGGGAAATGTCCTCCTTATATAGGAAAAGATGAGGGAATTTAGCTCCAAGGGAAGGTCCTTTGAGGGATTTATGCTGCAGGTGAACTGGTCAGCTGCACAGCCTGCTCCTTGTTGCTATGGTTTCAGCACAGCATGACATCATTGCTGCACAGCATGACATCATTTCTGCACAGCATGACTTCATGTCTGCACAGCATGACATCATATCTGCACAGCATGACATCATTTCTGTGCCCACTCCCCCCCTGTACTGTGTACAATACAGCCCGTTCTTCCTCCTTCTTCTATTCTTCCATCCAGGGGCTGAAACACCTTCCATCACACCTTCTTTCTTCCAATCCTTCCAGCTTCCATCCTGTTCAGGGTCTAGGCCTCTCCTCCTCCTGGTCCTTCTTCCCCTTCTTCCCCCTGTGTCCGCTCCTTGTACTGCTACCATTGTCCGTATTTCCTGCTTGCTGTTGGTGTAACTCTTCCTTGTTGTTGATTCTGTGCTGTTGGTGTATTGTGTATTCTTCCGGATTCCTTCTGTACTCCTCCCTGATATTCCTCCTCTTGTATCCTGTTCTAGTGTACATCCTGTAAGTGAACTTGTAATATATGAAATGTACCTCTTTGGCATTGGAGCGGGAATGGAACACCACATCCCCCCCCAACTTAATGCTGTCCGCAGCATTCGCGGAAATGCCAAAGAAGAAAAAAAACTGAAACCTGACCGGCGCCCAAGGGATATTGATGATAATGATGCCTTTCTTCTGTTTTTGAGTTGATTTTATGTATTTTGCACTTTTTTTTTTTTTTTTTTTTTTTTTTTTTTTTTTTTTGTTTGTTTTTGTCGTCCCTTCTTCAATCCTCCACTTCCTCCTCCTCGTATTCCGGTATCCTGAAATGCTCGTCCTCTTCGTCTTCTTCCTCCTGCGTAAGCTCTTCTCCTTCTTCCTCTTCCAACTCGCCCCGTGGATAAAACTTCTTGATGTGATTTGCTGCAAAGCTCCTGGTCAATAACGTCCCGTCCAGTTCTTGCAAGATATATGGTCCGTTCTTGATCTGCTTCACTATCCTGTACGGTCCGTGCCACTTGTGCTTGAAAAGGTTTCCCCACTGAGTTTCGAGGGCTTTGTTATACACTAAAACTAGATCTCCGGGTTTCAAAGATTTCCGTAATCGATGTGCCAAACGTCGATCCCAATATCGTACTGAGGTTTCCCTTGCTTCCTTGATCTTCTGACGTGCTTCTTCTATCATCTCTGCCTTAGCGCCTAATTGTTTTGCTCTTGCTTCCAGTAGTTCTGCCGTAGTTCTGATGTCTGACCAATTGACTGTGAGAAAGCTTCCTAGTTCATGATCCACTGGTAACACGGCAATCTGTCCAAACTGTAGCTCGTAAGGTGAATACCCGGTTGTTCGTTTAGTTGAAATCCGGTCTGCAAAAGTGACCAAGGGTAGGTACTCCTTCCATTTCTTTCCATCCTCCCCACATAGCTTTGTCAGTGCATCTTTAATTTCTTTATGACCACGTTCTACCATCCCCTGCGCCTCTGGATAATATGGTGTTACTGTTCGTAAGTTGGTTCCTACTTTCCGGACGGCTGTTTTGAGCTCCTTCTTGAATTCTGCTCCTCCGTCCACGGTTACTTCTTGCGGCACGCCATAACGATAGATCCATTCGGTAAGAAACCACTCGGCTACATTCTTTGATTTCAGCTTTGCCAATGCCACCGTTTCTACCCATCCAGAAAAATCGTCACGAGCTATAACTATATACTTCCATTTCCCTGCCTTGATATGTACGGCGTCCATGCTGACTCGTTCAAATAGGGTATTCTTATAAGTTGCTTTACCGTCCTCTTTTTGCAGAATTCGACTCCTCTTCTGGCATCCCTCGCATGATTGAACCCATTTCTTGACTATCTTCTTCATTCCTTCCCACCAGTATCGTAACTTGATTCGTTTATATGTTTCTGTCATTCCTCGATGTCCTAAGTCTTCATGTAATGCCTTCATAATCCGGTGTTGCTCTTCTGTGACTGAAATAACGACTTGGCTGAAGGGTGCTCTTCTTTTCTTGAGTTGATCCTCTTCAATAAAATAGTTTTGAGATCTCCTTTTGATTTTCTGAAACTCTTGGTCGGTGCATGCTGATGGTCGTGTCAAGGTCCCTAGATAATCTTTCATCCTCTTCCAAAACCCATGGTGATGTACCCCTACTCGTGAGCCTGATGTTTCCACAACGTCTACGTGTTTGATTCCCATCCCCGGGTGTGGTTTGATCCATCCAGTTTCCTCGTCTGCATCCACTGGCTTATGCCTGGATCCACGGGTCGTCTTGATAATCCGTCTGGCATTGTAAAGCTCTTTCCAGGTTTATGCACTAAATCAAAGGAAAAGAGTTGAATGAAAGCCACCCATCTGGTCATGGGTGCGCTAGGAAGACTTGGAGTGTTGATCATTTGTATGAGGGCTTTTGCGTCCACTTGTAATTCAAAATGTTGTCCCCACAGTACTATTTGAAGTTTCTTCAGTATTTTATGTACCCCGAGTAACTCTAATTTTGACTGAGCGTAATCTGATTCCTTATCCGTGAAAGTTACTGATTCGTATAAGACAGGCCTATCCCGTCCTTCCTTGTCTTCTTGCATGAGAACCGCACCAGCTGCTAGATAACTTGAGTCCACCGCCAACTTGATCTTCCCAGCGTCCTTGCTGTAATCTACTCCTTTCAGAACAATGTCCTCTCCTACAATCTGCTTCAGTTCTTGAAACGCCTCTTCACACTCGCTTGTCCAATTAAATTCGGTATCTAGTCTGGTTAACCTTCGTAATGGTGCCGTTATTGCCGAGAAATCCCTGATGAACATCCTGACATAGACGCATAACCCTAGAAACATCCTAACGTCCTTCTTTGAAGTTAGAGGTGGCCATGACTGAATCTTATTTTTCTTCTTGACTGATATCGTCCTTCCGCTCTGTGAGACCACGTGCCCTACAATGTCTAGCGCTGGAACACAACAAGCAAACTTTTCCCCTGATATTGTGAGTCCGGCTTCCTCAATCCTGAATAATATCCGTTCCAATGTGACAGCGTATTCCCAGATAAACTGCCGTATGTTCCTATTTTTTTCCATTCTTCTTCCTTCATAGTCTGATTTTGGTCCTTTTATTCCTCCATCGTCAATGAATATGCCTACGTGTTCCGGTAATTCTTCTGGAAGTATCCATGTCATCTGAGCTTGATAAACCGCCACAGAATTTGTTGCACCTTGCGGTAACCGGGTCAGTTGAAGTCTTCCCAAGGGTGTTTCAAAGGTTGTAAGTGGTCTAGATGCTGGGTCCAATTCCCTCTCGTCATATCCTCCCATGATGTCGCCTAGCCCGTAACATGCTCTTCCTGCAAAGGAATCCACGAACTCCTCAATTTTTGGTGGTAGTCCCGCATCCTTTATGGTTACTTTATTTAGTTGTTGTAGATCGTGCACAATCCGTAATTTCCCGTTGGACTTCCTGACACAAAATACTGGACTTGAATAGCTAGAGGTGGATTGCTCGTAAAGTCCTGTCTGAATTCGTTTCCGTACTAGCTCGATGAAATCTCCTCTGATGGCACTTGGTATTGGAATGGGCCTCTGTTGCCACGGTGCGTGTTCGATAACTGGTATCTTGTAAGGCTGTCCGTATCCATGCTTGAGTATTCCTCGCTCTTCTTCTGAAAATGCAATTGACTTTTCCCGGAGTGTGATAACGTGCTTTAATAACTTGAGTTCTTCTTCCGTGAGCCATCCTGAGGGTCCAAAATTGACTGATTCTAATCGTGCTACTGTAATTCTTTGTGTCTCTATGAATTCTGGTGGAAAGGGGGTGAGTGGTGTGCTATATGGATCTCGAGATAGTGGTGGCCGTTCCAAAGGAGGGTTGAGGTCCTGTGGCATGGGCTGATTTACTGGTCGAATCTTTTTGGCTACTCCCTTGTATTTTGCTGCTTGAATTTGCCGGTCCATGTTGTCTCGATGTTGCTACTTGCCAAGCAATTGGTGCCACGCTGAAAAGATGAATAGTTAATCCAGATCACTTGAGCGCATAAGCTTTTCTTCTTTTATGTTGTACTTATTCATGAATTTGGTTGTGTTTGCAGATTCAAACTTAATTGAACCTGACTTTGAGCTGCTGTCCTCCTGCCTAAATTGTGTCCCGTCCTGCCTGTTGTGTCCCTGTTATACAAAAAATTAAATAAAGGAAAAAGAAGTTTTGAAGTGTCCCACCCTTTCCCTCAGCTTACATTTTACAATGCAGCCTACACACACTAAAATTAAGTTTTATATTGTTTTTGTAAGTTACTGCATGTTTTTATTCTTTTTATTTTATTTTATTTTATTTCATTTTATTTTTATTTTATTTTATTTCATTTTATTTTTTTTTTTTTTTTTTTTTTTTTTACTTTTATTTTGTTTTGCTATATAATTTTTCTATTTTTACATGTTCCTGCCTTCTGCTGATTGAATTTTTTTTTTTTTTTTTTCGTGCTAACTGCTTTCCTATGTTCTGCCGTGTATTTGTGGATGGTCGTACGTATAGAGAGGAGTGAATAGAACCGGCCGGAGTCTGGGTTCCCCGGAAGATTGCTTAACCTGTCGTGCGCCTGCAGTCGCAGGTTGTGTACAGACCGGGGTTTGTGGCCCCGGTCAATTCAAACGTGCTTCGTGACTGGAAGATCGCTCGTACCAATCTGATGGACACTTTGACTCGAATCTTCTGGTGAGCTTTTTTTTTTTTTTTTTTTTTTTTTTACTTTTCTCCCTTCCTCTTTCTTCCTCTGAACCTTCTTCCTCCTGTATGATTGTATCGGCCAATTCAACTGATGCTCGCAATTCTTATTTCTTATTTTTGTTTAGTAGTTTTGTACACTCCGCTGGAACGGATCACGCGCCCGAACCTCTCTGTGAACTCGGCCGCTTCCCTGTAACTGGCTTTCTGCTGAGGTGAGTGGTAGTTCATCGCTCTGTGATTTCTTGCTTCTCAATTATTCCTGGCTGACCGCTCTGATGACGTCGGTGCAAGGCTTCTCGGTGCACCGCCCTGTTCTGTACGCGGGATTAGGTCGGTACCACATTTCGGCCTAGCCTGCTGACTGCCTATAAATAGCTGAGCTCCTCCCTGTCCTTATTTCTTTTCCCATCGGTCTTTCTGCTGCTGACTCCCCTCCACCTTGATTTCAGCAATCCCCACCAGAAAAACCCGATCAAAAGATGGCCGCCCTTCGCGATCTAGCGTCCGTCGCCGATGCGACCTTGGAAGCCGCTGAGGATGTTAGTGTTCTTTTTTTTTTTTTTTTTTTTTGCATTCATTGTATTCACCCAAGAACGACCGCTAACAATGTTTTTTTTTTTTTTTTTTTTTTTTTTTTTTTTTTTTTTTTACGCTACCAGATACCTGTGCCGTACTACCCGGACCAAGAACCCGAGACCGATTGGATGGCGATGAAACTCGAGGCTGTCGAAGACTTCCTGCGTGAGCAGGAAGTCTATTCGCCCTCGATCCGCCGCACTCAACCCGATCCGGAGCCCGCCACCGCTTCGTCGACCGCCAAGGGCAAGGAGCGCGCCTGATCGCCCGCTGTCAAGACCGAGTCAGCCACTGCCTTGCCGAGGAGACCCCAGCCTGCCGCTCAGGAAGCCTCGGCTAGTGCAATGCCGGTAAGTTTATGATCTCTCCTGTCCTTTGTTCGCGTTTTCGCTTGGATCGATACTGATGACTTTTATTTCTCTTTTTTTTTTTTTTTTTTCCTTAGCCGATGGCCACGCCTGCCGTTGCTGGCCTGTCGACCAATCGCGCGCCCTTCGTGAATCTAGCCGCTCGGACCGAGACTCTCCACGTCGGTCCGCGCGCCTCCAGTATCGAGTACCTTGCCTCGCGTCATCCGGACGCCACCGATGACGATGACAGCACCGATGATGAGCCGAGCGCCTCGAAGCGGCCTCGCCTCGTCTCGCCTACGCCTAGCCCGCAAGCTCCGTCGCCCGACTACCTGGCCCTCACGCCGTCGGAGATTGATCGGCTGCTCCACGACGCCCGGCCGTTCCGATACCGGTTCGTCTATACTCCCGATCATATCCGCGGAATCGCCGACGATATCCTCCGCGAGCTCTCCGCCTTCCTATCCTTCTATGCTCCTGCCTCGGAGCAGGAGGCCGCGGCCCGAATCTACCTGTACCGCGCCTTCCAGTCCCACTTCAACCGACGACTCTAACATATGGTTTCTTTTTTTTTTTTTTTTTTTTTTTTTTTTTTTTTTTTTTTTATTCTATTTATCCTTCCGTTTCTTCCCTTGATGCCCGCTAACGACCAAAAAAAAATCGAAAATCCCTAAAAAAAGTATAAAAAATAAAACTAGAGAAAAAAAAAAAAAAAATGGTAACGATAAAAACCCAAAAAAGAAGCTTTTTTTTTTTTTTTTTTCTTTTTATGACCTCATGACTGATACGAGTAGATGACCTGTCCTCTGTTGTACATAGGTAGCTAGAATTCTTTTTGTTTTCCTTTTTATTTTTCTTGATCATACATATGCAATGTGACTTAAAGCTGTTAATATGTAAAAAAAAAAACCCTGAGAGTGAGATTGAGCCAAGTGAGTTGAAACCTTAAGGGAAAACTGAGTTTTTTTTTTTTTTTTTGATGTTTTTGATTTTTCTGGATGTTTTAATGCTGGATCTGAATCTGAGATGAATGTGACTGAATTTTGACCAAAACTGATTGATGATGCCCGAGCAAAAAAAAGAATTAAGCTTGATAGTGAACTGGGTGATAACTTGAGTGATTTTTATATTATTTTCTATTTTCATTCTTTTTCTCTTTATTTTCTGTTTTTACTCCTATATACACTTTTGTTGATGAGTTTATTTTAGCATTCGAAGAAGCAGTCTTCCCAGTCCTGCCAGAATGTGGCATACTGGTCTCCCATCTTCTTTTGCTCTTGGCGCAAGCTCCAGCAGAATCCTTCCCAGGTGAGCCGTCCAAAGATTTCGACCATTCCTCGTACAGCGTTTACTAAAAATTCTTCTTCTTTCTGCTTGCTTATGGCGTTCCTGTCCTGGCTTATTGCCCATTTCCGGTGTTGCTTCATAAACATTGATGCGTCCAGGCTTCCAAAATAAACTTCTCGCCGATATTGGGGAGGCATCCACCAGTAGGCCGACCAGATCTCGTCGTTCCTCAAGTATCCATACAACCCATCATCATTCAATAGCATCGCAAATCCAATCCGTCCAGCTGGGTATCCAGGAAGCTCTTCCCAAATGCCGCCTCCGGTGGGTGGGAATGTTTCTGGGTATAGCCGTAAGAAATCTTGCGTTGGGAATCCACCATCCAAATAATCCAGTCCGAGCGCACTATTGACCTTGAAAGCTCTCTTCTTCCGCTTAGGCTCATATACTTCAAATTCTAGCCAGTCATTGTTGTCGGTTGGGATGCATGCTTCTGTTGTCCATGGTTCTTCATCTTCCGGGTGATTGCTATTGTTGTCCTCTGTGGTTAGGTTCCATGTGTGTTCTTCCAAAATTGGTGTGTCTTCTGGTATTCCTTCTTGGCTGACTATAAGCTCCACTAATCCTTCCGTCTGTTGAGATTTATCAGGTTCTTCTATGTTCAGGCTTCCTGTGCTGCTGGCCAATGTCTCTGAGGTACTTTCTTCTTTGCTCGAGTATTCCGGTAACTGAAGTTGGTGGACACATTTGTTCATAACATGACGTCGCGGTGGGGCCATTTGCCATCCTGGAATCCTTGGTGCACAGATAGGTATACATAAACGTGCTCCGTCCCAGACCTCATAGCTTAGAATCTCTCCACGATCCTGCGACAACTCTAAACGGACTTTATGATCAGCTAAGAAGGGTCTCCCCAGAACGGTATGGACTTTCCCTCGAACTATGAAGAAGTTAGCATGCTTATTATTCTGTGTATCAATATGAAGTGGTACTTCTTCAGCAAGTCCTACTACTGGAGAAGTGTGACCGCCAATACCCGTAATCCTCATGTGAACTTCCTTGGTTGGTAGTTGTAACTTTATAGCTTGTTCTTCCGGCATGATGTTTAATTCTGACCCACTATCCACTAATGCTTTGACTTTTCTTCCGTTGATGGTGACGTCCACAAATCCCAACGGACATGCGTATGTTAAAGGCTGTAATGGTTTATAGTCGTCCATGTGAAACTCCGGTTGTTGGCCATCCAGTTCTTCATCAAATTCACCGCTGTTTACTCGTCCGGATTGTTGGCTTTGAAGGATGGTCTTGGATTCTTCTTCTGCAAAGTGATGTAATTCTTGGATAAATCTTGGCGCTATAAGTAAGAGTTCTTCCAAAGTGAGTGTGAAGGATTGCTTCAATATCTTTTTCCTTAGTCCCCCCCCAACTTTAGCTTTGTCCGTCGGTTTCCCTGTTAATTCCTTTGAGCCTTCTTCCTCTTCTTTCTTTTCCTTTTCCTTCTCCTTACCCTTGGATTTGACTGGTTCTTGAATCACGCTTCCGTCACTGCTGTCGTCGTCTGATGCTCCTTCTACCCACGCTCCTGGATAACTTGGTCTTCTCTTCTTTGGTGCTGCCGGATTCTTGTTTGCTTCTTGATTTGGAGGTGGAGGTTTGGGTACACTTTCTGTTGGTTTGATAACTTCCTCGGGTCTTGACTGACTGGGCTGACTCTTATCTCCTAATCTTGCTGATCTTCTCAATCCAAATCCAACCTCGTACTCCGGATCCTGCTCGTTGCAATGAATGACTGGCGGGCTCCACATATCCCATTGGTTGATTTCTATCATGGACGTTGTTGGCATTTGCATTGGTAATTCTTCATTGTGGGTCCAAGTCGCCGAGTTGGTCTTCTTGTCTTCTTGCTGAGTCATTCCGTCTTTCTCCGCATACTTTCTTGCTAGCTCACAAACTGATTCTTTGCCGTCCGTTGGAATTGGTTGACGATTTGGATAATAGAGATTTGGTCCTTGCTTGAATACTAGCCGTTTTTCGATATCTTCACCTAATCTTGCGCAAAACATGGACGTATGATCGGCTCCTTTGCAGTAATAACACTGGATTGGATTCCTGGGAAACGGGTTTGCTCCAAATGGTCGCTGTCCTGCTGGGGGAGGCTGATATCCTGACATTTGTGGTGGTAATCTTCTTGAGTTCTGACTGGTATTCAATTCCGTTCGTAATCTCTTGATCTCCTCTTCTAAGGTCTGAATTTTACTAGCTCCTTCTGGTGCTTTTGTCTCTGTTTGAACTTCCTTCTTAAATTCTGGTGCCTTGCTTAATTTCTTCATGGATTTTCCTCCTACTTCCAGGTCCAAAACAGATAGTGATGCTTCCACGTAGTCCTTCACTGCAAAAGGGGTTGTATCGGTTACAACCCCCCGCGGTAACGTCAGCCAGAGGCGACCGATGTTACATCGGTCGCCCAGACCGATTTTATGTCGGCCGGGCCCACCGATACATTAGAACAAAGGCATAATGTATCGGTGGGACCCGCCAATGTAACATCGGTCTCGTAGACCGATGTTACATCGGTTGCCGCCACCGATCTAGCAGCGGGGGGTTGTAACCGATACAACCCCTTTGGCGGTGCTTCAATTGAGCCAACTTGGGTACCAGCGCTTTTCCGTCCTTGGTCTTCTTCAACTTCTTATCGTGGGCTAGATCTCGTGCAATTTCTCGTCGTATCTCCAAGGCAATTGCCCTCCAGAGTGGTTCTCCGCTTTCCGCATTTATGTCCTCGTATTCCATCCTTGTCAAGTAGGCCAAAATCTCCTCCAGCTCGCCAATAAACGTCCGGTATTCCTCCTTGGTTTGGATTCCTCCTTTGTCTGAGTACTTGCTAACTAGATTGGATACTGAGCTCTCGTCGAATTGTCTTTTGGGTGTTGCTCTTCCCCACTTGCTGATAAGTTCCTTCTTCAGTAGTTCCCAGTCGCAATTCTCGTGTCCTTCCATATACTCAATACATTCGCTAATCTTCCTGTCCTTGATCATAAATGGTAACTGTAAAGCTACATCCCGCCCTCCGGCCTTCTGTAATATCGCTATCTTCTCCACTCGTTTGATGAATAATTCTACTTCGGACCCGTCAAATTCCACATTCAGCTTCTTGGTGTCCAGGACCACACCTTTCTCTTCGTCCGGTAATTTTCGATTTGACCTGTTCCTGATAGGTTGAGGTTCCTCCTCTTCTGATGAATCAATTAGACTTTCTTCGTCGTCCTGAATGGTTGTGTCCAAACCAGTTGTTCTTCCTGTGAATGGGGTTGATGTCGTGAATCGAGGGGTTCGTCCTTTTCGCAATGGTGTTTCTGGTAATGGTACGTCTTTTGGTGATTTGCTTTGTTCTAAAAACATAGCCATCATATCATGCATCTCTTTTAGGGAGTCCTCGAACTGATTCATTTTATCCTGCTGTACCTTCATCCTTTCTGATGTTTCCTGCATTTCCTGTAGTGTTTTATCCATGCTGGGAAGGTTTTGATTTTGTTTTTCTGATTTTATTGTGTTTTTCTGATTTGATGTTTTATTCTTGACTGATCTTCTGCTGGGTGATATCCTATTCTTCCTGGCTTGACTCTTCTGCTCGACTCGTATCCACGCTGCGCCACGTATTCAAAATCTATCCTCGCCTACGTCCACGGAGTTTTCTTGATCCAGGATTAGTCGAGGTGATCCACGCAAAATGCCAACGGATTTGATCTAATTTGAAGGAAATCGGCCACTGTTGGGACACCAGATGTAGGACTCCTGTGGGACAAATGATAATATTTGGTAAAGATCCAGCTGGGGGAAATAAACTGGTGAGTTAGGTTGAAAGGCTAAAACAGTCAGTTTACGGGTGGTTTATTGGCCTGCCCCTTTATAAATACTATACCCTTTGTAAGGAATCTTAAAATCAATATAAAAAGAGAAATGGCTGATTTCAAGATTAAGTTTACTAAGTATAGTAATCTCAATCAGACTTAGACCTTATACGTTGTTGTATGTGAGTAGACCGCTTATAACTAATGATATGGATAATTGAACCGTGGGATTGATTATGTGAAAATGCAATAGTGTGTTGGACTATTGCAGGTGATTGTTGATGATTGTTGAGTTTGTTGATGATTGATTGATTTGTTTATTGATTGATTGGGTTGTTTGTTGATTGATTGGGGGGTTTGAGAAATGTTTTTATTGTTGGGGTTGATAACTGATTGATTGACTTATTGACTGATAACACTGATGACTACACTTGATGACTACACTTGATGACTAACTCGCTGACTGGTGAGACACACTATACTCTCTTAGTAAGTGGCTGAAGAAAAAGAAAACAACAGTGGTGGGGAAATGTCCTCCTTATATAGGAAAAGATGAGGGAATTTAGCTCCAAGGGAAGGTCCTTTGAGGGATTTATGCTGCAGGTGAACTGGTCAGCTGCACAGCCTGCTCCTTGTTGCTATGGTTTCAGCACAGCATGACATCATTGCTGCACAGCATGACATCATTTCTGCACAGCATGACTTCATGTCTGCACAGCATGACATCATATCTGCACAGCATGACATCATTTCTGTGCCCACTCCCCCCCTGTACTGTGTACAATACAGCCCGTTCTTCCTCCTTCTTCTATTCTTCCATCCAGGGGCTGAAACACCTTCCATCACACCTTCTTTCTTCCAATCCTTCCAGCTTCCATCCTGTTCAGGGTCTAGGCCTCTCCTCCTCCTGGTCCTTCTTCCCCTTCTTCCCCCTGTGTCCGCTCCTTGTACTGCTACCATCGTCCGTATTTCCTGCTTGCTGTTGGTGTAACTCTTCCTTGTTGTTGATTCTGTGCTGTTGGTGTATTGTGTATTCTTCCGGATTCCTTCTGTACTCCTCCCTGATATTCCTCCTCTTGTATCCTGTTCTAGTGTACATCCTGTAAGTGAACTTGTAATATATGAAATGTACCTCTTTGGCATTGGAGCGGGAATGGAACACCACAGCGGCCTGTATGACACCTGAAGGGAGTCATCCCACTGTCAGATGAAGAACATCGAGGTGACCATCAGGTTATGAGCAAGCTAAGCCTCTCGATCGGAGGGTCCCCCGCTTCGCGAAGCGACGCTCTCTGAAGGAGAGGGGCTGTCTTTATCCATTTTGTCTCCCCCTTCTCAATGTCCCTCCTCCTTCAGGAACTGCATATCATAGTCATGAAGACGGCTGCATATGTAGTTCGTTTGGCGGGGTCGAATTTGTTGTTTTGACCTTTAATAGAACACCTGAGAGAGCACGTGTAGCAATGTATCCACCAGTGCAAAGTATACCTTGCGGTAACTCACTCCATTGGCTCAAAGGCCGGAATCAGAACGAGTCGACACTACACACGACTGGGTGTCTGAGCGACTTTCCACTTGACGTTCCCCGAGTTGCACCCCTTGGGTATATGTAGCCCTTGCGTGGGTCTATGAATCATTTCTACAGTTGGCGTCCTTTGACTTTCTCCCCGTCTCCACGAAAGAACTAATACTCATCAATAAAATGAAATCACTCGTTATTGCAATAATACTTATGTCCGCCAAGCTCTTTCAATGCATGGAAATAATACAGCACGCTATTGCCGCGGCGGATGTACCTACTGTTGGCACACGGGTGATCAGTGATCTCCACTACATGAATCTGAAAGACGCCCGACACATCCGCAAAGAGTATGAAAACGCCAATCACCGGCTGATTTTCATTGGCGAGAGTAACGTAAGTGCGAATCCCTTGGACACCCATGATTCTTCTCAGTCTGGCTGATGATTGACATAAGCTCGCAGGGCTTACTACATCCAATCAACAATGCTAATGCCGCTACGGACCATGAAAGATTGCAAAAATCTTTGTCAAATCTCGCTCAAGACCCTAAGAATGAGATTTGGATATATACTGACCATCCAGTAATGGCTATTGAACAAGCCTATTCCCTCATTCCTCGCTTGAACTTTGCTGGCGACTTTGCTGGCTATCATGGGATACAGTTGGGCGCAAATAACGTGCAGAAAGTCAATCTTCCCGATACAGGCGTGATTGACAACATAGCAGCACACGCTATAGCGAAAAACACTGGTATTTCTTTCTGCTCAGTTAAATGCATGACGTCAAGTGGGTGGTAGCTGATGCAGTTTTCTTTTTACCATAGATTTTAGCAACTTTGCAGTTGGGTCCACCACCCCGTCAACACTACCAGCGTACTATCGTGAATATTTTGTTCCTTATGGGAGAGAATTTCAATCAAGTTCGTATACGGTATACCGTGAGTTTTGAATCCTGACACAAAAATCAATGGAATGGTGACTGAAAATTATTGAAAGGTTGCAGAGATGAAAAGAGAAATGGAAGCTGTTATCATCGTGAATCGAGAATTCCATGACTATGAAGCAAAAGTCCTCGAATTCACCAACGGCTACGTCTTACGCCTACAACACAAGTACTTGCACAACAAGAAAATGCTGGTAGAAGCTTTGTTTAATAAGAAACAAGAAAACCCAATTGATTTTGCACTATCCCTTGGGAGCACCCAGGATGAGATGATCCACCATTCGGTAATGTCAAGAAGAAATTACGCCATTCTTGTCAAGGATAAAAACTCTCTGGGAGAGTATTTGGGAACACATGCCAACTACAGATTAAAAGATAATAGAAAGGTTATCAGCCTCCTGGAAAATTTGGTTGGGATCAACGTGCCAAATCGAAGTCTTGAATCCATTCGTATATTCTTTCAAGGAATAAAAGAAAAAATTGTCGTATGTCAATCTTCTTTCCTGTTAATTGTTCAGATGAGACATAAAGATTTCCTGACAAAAGTGAATTACATTCATTCAGCGGTTGGCTGACAAATTGGCACCAATAATCAACATGATGCTTTGATAGATAATCAGTTCTAAATAGTTGAAAATATTGGAATTATTCAAAAAAGGGATTTATTTTTCTTCTGAGCATTTGCTGTTGAGCTGGGAAATATCTGCTGAAATTGTGGGATTGATCTGAATCCTGCCCCAATTGTTTTATTTTATCTTTCACTTGCTTATGATCTTCTGATTTAGACCTGTTCTTAGAATTATGATTGTGGCATACCGCATTATAGACTGGCAAATTTATTGGCCTAGCTCTTTATAGTTTAGTCCTTGAAACTGGAGTGAAGGGAAGTTCAACTCTCTAGACATGCAATCCTTCAATATTCACCTCTGTCTTTTTCTTTTTTTTTTTAGAAAAAAACTGGAAATATTTCCCTTTCCTACACGTTCAATCTTATCTCCTACTGATTCAGCTTCTTAAAGCTTCAATTTCTTTTAACCTAGAATGAATATTGTCTGATTGGCGTGAGTTTGCGACCAATTTTATGATGAAAACAGTTTTTTTGGGTTATGTGTTTTATCATCTGTGTTGGCTGGTGTCTAGCGTGACAAACAAGATGATGCTATTGTGAACTTGTGTTCCAAGACGTTCTCGGCGCAAGGTGTGCATGTAGCACTATAGAGCAGTGATACTCCTTGGACCCTCCATGCAAAAAAAAATTAAGTAAAAGTTACAACCCCGGCAAAATGGCTGCTACCTTTCTACTGACTCATTGCCTGAGAACCTCTGCCCAGCAGTTTTTCCCCACCACCCGCGAGCCGAGGCTCAGATCACCCAGTGGTGGGATCCACTTGTGCATCTACTCAACTCCAGCGGCAAGGGCGAAACATCCCTCCTCCTTCTTCCCGCCCCCGCCTGCCAAGTCAAGCAAGGCCTCATTGCTCACGGGGACTCGCACTGGGTTGGGTTGTTGCTAGAATCAGGGTGTTGTTGTCTCAATTTATAGCATGGGGTATGCGTCAGAATATGAGAAGTGGACTGCCGATCTGGCAGATGGGGGCCCTCATTGGGTCGGTCAATTAACCTCTCCAATCGGTCAGTGCGGCCTGGGCGACACCGGAAGAAGGGAGTCATCCCACATGCAGAATTATCGTGGTACAGTTGCGGACGTCATAAACCGGCAGTGCCCCGCCTGCAAAAAAAAAATGAGACGCGGGGCCTTCCCCCGGGGGCCAAAGTGTGAATACAGATATTTTTATTACATTTTTGAACTTGTACGCATGTGTAGAGTTTTCAGCTTGCTACTCTTCAGAGACAATCTAACAAAGAGTACATGAAAAGATAAAATCATAATAAATACATTGAAAATTAGAAAATAAATTGTATTACCAAAGTTAGAGACATTATTACATGTGTAGGAATTTCTCTCACTTTTTAATGAATTATGGCTTTGTTATGTATAAATACAAAATAAGAATAAACATTGAAATACCCTGTCAAAATCATGTTTTTACACAAAATATTACCATAACTCTTAAACCTTAAAGAAAAATTATAATATTATGGTAGATTCTTAATCTACATGCAAAATAACCTAGGGTATCCCACTCATGTTACCCCCTAATTCTCACTCCTTCACTCCTTTTACCCATTTCCCCCACCTATAGGATTGCACAGCATATATGCGTAACATGATGGTTGACTATTATGATACCAACTGGGAAATGACCAAAAATGGACGTCATTTCGAGGTGTTGTGTGAAATGGCCGAGTTAGGCCCAAATGGGGTTGAAAGTTCCAACCCCACGCACTGGTTACACAAGTTGGCCCAATTCACTAAAAACCCCGCATGAACTACACAAATACATGTTACTAAGGCAACATGTATCTAACTAGGTTTCAGGAACCTTGCAACATATACATAAACAAAGTTTCCACTTTTAAAACCTTAATTACACATGTGTAACACCTGTAGCGTGGCCCAGTCTCAATATTTGTGGCCCTTTTCAGGCGTAACCACTCCCTCAATGCTACTGTTGACTAAACCAAGCCAGTAGTATTGAGCCAGGTTGGTCTACATGGTTATTTGGCGTCAAAAAACTCATCATAACCTTGTGTATTCACCCATAAGCAGCTGTGGCTTGCCCTTTTGGTCCAAACTAGCGTAACAATGGCCTGGTTTGGTTTGAAATGGGCCACACCTGCAATTGAGGCAAATTACCACGCACACAGTGGCCCAAAATTGATATTTAAAGAGCTTTGTTTGCCCACTTTTGACAATCCCCATCATCTTTTATCATACCAGCATATACCAACGCAATCAACCAGCCTTTACACTAGTTATTAGCCTTGTTATACCTGTTATATTGGATCATCACCTCAACCAACAATTACCACGACAAATCCCCAGCTTTCCAATCAATTCTTGACTACTTTTGACGCCTCAAGATACCTGCCAAGCTTGAAGAAGACCCCTTTGCGTGGATTTTAGCATTAGTGAGTAAAATTCCCTGTAGCACTTCTTTCTTTGTCATTTCTGGGTGTACTCCTTGTCAAAGGACCAGATAATTAGAGTACCCCTGATATTTCAGGATCCAATTCATAGAGGGCACCGTAAACACCCCTGTAACTCAGGCCCCTCTTTGATAAAAAGCTTTTGCTTTTTGTTATATTTCTTTCTCTTTTTTTCTACTTTACTCCATTTCACCGTGAGACCCACGCGTGAAACTACCTTTTCATATCTTTGCACCACGTGTAGCTAGAAGAATTTTGTTCTTGGCATCACATAGGCTGACAAGAGTTCAAAAATATAGCCGCTAAGCATTTGGGTGGCTAGTTTTATTTTTTTTATTTTTCTATCATCAGGATTTTGGACAAACCTCTCTAAACCCATGCTTAAACACATAATTATGGGTTTATGCATCAGAAAATCATGGGTTTGAGCCCCAATAGCCTTACAAATCATAAATAGACTGCATATTTGGGCTTTCCTTGAGCTAACAGCACCATTGTAGACCTCTTCTGGTGCCTTTTTGGCCCCTCTTTTTTGGGTTTTTTCCCTTTTTTTACCCCAAGATTTCAGACATTGTCAAAATCCAGTGCTGGATTATGACGTCCGCAACTGTAGCTATTGTTGGAATCCATCCGCAGCTCCCAGCAGAAAGAGACTCTGTCCGGCAGAATGAACCGTGACATGCAGTGGTATGTGCCATATGAGATCATACCAAGACAGCTGCATGAAACTAAACCAATCTTGTCGTAGATCCCACAGGAGCAAACAAACAAGATTGGGGAGCTGCCGGCAGATCCAGAGAAGAGCAATCAGCGCACAAACAGGATCAGAAGTGAGTCAATCAAGCAGAGGATAAAAGGACAGGAGCTTTGAGCTGACGCAAAACAAAGCTCCTGAACAGCATCCGTAACCAAACGACTCACAAAGCAGAAAACAGCAAGACCCTATCCGAGCCGTTGATTAGTCTCATCAGCAGAGCTAACAACGAGTAAGTCAACCTAAGCTAGGATAAGGAATGTGCAAGCAAAGCTGACAGCCATGAACACCGCGTTCGTAGTCAAAGCAGATTCAACAAGCTGAACGTTGCTCCTAGATCACTATTGACTTGCATCAGTCTTGTGGCCAGCAAGTGAGTAAGACAAGAACCCAGAGAGATTAGACCTAAATCTGATGGATGTGTCATGTCTTGTAGCCACAGCAAGAGACAGAATATTGATTCCAACGCTTAGGCAAAACGCAAGGGTTCTGACTCCAAAGAGTAAATAAGCCAACGCTCAGACTAGACAATAAGATAGAAAAGCTAATGAGAAGTTGTTCTTTGACCAGACTCAATTCTTCTGCTGTGCAGATTAATCCGCTATAAAACACTTCTCATTCAACTCTTTCACAGAAAGAAGATCCATAGCTGCGATCAGCTTTCTTGCGCAAAAGTGAATCCTTCCACAGGAGACCAAAAGATTTTCCTGGAGTATGCAATTGGACCTGGTTACCGGGCGTGCAGGTGGTTACTTCCAGCTGGCCCATTCTCACATTTTTTTTTCACAAGGGTCCGGTTTTTTTTCACCAAGTTCCGGATGAGCCATTGTTAAGGCACAAGATGTGCATGACATTTGCCCCGTTACCAGTCACCAGGCGCCCTCAGGTGTTGTGTACAACTTAGCGAGAGGCGCGCGCTGTAAAGCTCAAAAGTGTCAGTGAGGACCTTTTGCTGAGTGCGGAACGGGATGATGTGAGGATGACTCTGCCGTTCCTATACTAGACACCAAAACAAGACCCCCCAATCTATGATTGGCAGGCTTTAATTCAAGTGATAGTAAGTGTATCCAGGATACTTCAGATGGTATAGCAAGTATAGGTGACTAAGGATGTGTTGAGTGTTAAGTGTATGTGATGATGATGATGATGTATATATGAGATGAGTATGTGATGCTGCTGATGATGTTGTTGAGGGTAGGTGATGATGATAATGTGTTAAGCTAATGGGGTCTGGGAGCTGACACTACTACCAAGGATGGATGATGATGATGATTGGTATAAGTGTAGATGACTTATACAAGAGGATGGAGTGTAGTGCTAATGAGGTGTGGGAGCTGATGCTACAACCAGGGATGGAACCCGCTACCTGATGGTAAGGGGTTATATGTGAGAGAGAGGTAGTTGTTGAGTAAAGGTTGGGTATCCTAGTTGGGTAAGGGTCTGCTTATGTAAGGTTTACTTAGGCAGTCTTAGACCAAAGAAGGTTTCAGGGTAGTAATAAGATATGTAATTGCTAATGTATAGATGATGGTTGATGGATGATGAAACCTCAATGGAGGAGTGACCAGTAGTAGACTATAGGGGATAGTAAGACTAATATCAGGTATATAAGGGTATTGGATGAGTGAGGTGCTGATATATTTGTGGGGACAAAATCTGGTGAGGAAGGGGAAAACAGCTAGAGGAGAGCCCGTTATACATTGAAATCCTGACAAATGGGGGGGTGGTAAACTTGTGGTTGGAACAATGGGCATGGAACACAATGGAACAACAATTGCTGACTAATACTGGCTGAGTTGTGGTTGATGGAAACAAATGGAAACACGGAACAAGTGAAATGGGGTTGACTTGTGGTTCTGAACCTGATGGAACTTTCCATGGAGAATTTGGGCCTAGGTTGGGTAGAATCTTCCAGAAAGGGGTTACTGGTGCCTAGTGGCCAAGTTGTGGTTGATGGTTTCTTGTGATTGCCTTGTGAAAGTGCCATGTAACTGTGTGCAACTGGAATAAACTCGGGTCTAGGAACTAATATTGGCCATAACTATTGATCCAAGCATGTAAGAGAGATTCCGTGAGTTGTTCCCTAGGATCAAGTGGCCTGAAGAATGTTTTGCTGGAACAATCTATGGGGTTTTGAAGGTTTTGTATTTTGATGACTGTAGTAGGGATTAAGGATTAGGTGACGGAGTATGTTGATTTGCTGATACTTCCTGATCCGGTTGAGTGGTGATAAATCCGTGAGTTGTGTTCTAGGGTGAATTTTGCCGTAGATTCTGATTCTTCAATAATATCTGAGGATATCTGAGTGGATATAAGAGAAAAAATGAGAAAGAGAAAAGAAATGGGAGAAAAATAGATAGAATGAAAAATTGAAAATTTGTGACATGTTTGGAACACCACAGCGCACTAGCAAGAGGTACACTGGGGCGTATATAACTACCTTCCACCCCCCTTGGAGGGTACTGGCCGCTTGTTCACTTGCCACTACTTCTGCGTTGCCCTTTGCTCACCTTCTGTAGTTCTGCCCACCTAGCTTTTCTTCGCTCTCTCACACTTATCTTGCTCTCTAGCATTTATCGGTCTCTCTTTTGCTCTTGGATTGTGTCAGCTAAACATATTTAAATTGCTTTACGCTACTTTATGCATAAACGCAATACATCTGCTACCTAATACTCAATTTCTAATCGAACGCAATTCAATTCAACCTTATTTACCGCTCACCATCGGCTCTGCCTCTTCTTACCCAAGCTGGCACAATTGTCCTCCACCAAATTCCAAGCCTCGTAGCAGCGCTCTCTGAACAAGTTGGCGTACATGGGGCTCGAGTTCAATATGAATTGTGTCTTCATTCCTCGCAAGTCGGTCAGGAGGTCCCATGTAAGTTTCAGCGGCTCCCACTGGCCACCACCCATTCAAGTTTCTGCTTATTGGTGTCCTCTTCCCGTTGTTCATTTAGGAAATCGGCCGTGATGCGCCTAGCCAGTGCCGTGGCAGTGGGCGGAGTCACCCGCACCATCCTCAAGATGAGGAGGCCAAGTCGCAAGAAGTTTTGCAGGTCGGCGTGCAACGCCCCCATGGCCATCTCCCGCCGCCCCTTGACAATCCTCAAGGCCGCAATGAGTTGTCGGAGTGCCACTATCGCCAACGTAATGGTGTTATGTTTGAGTCGCTTCTGGTCTTGAGGACTGTCCCCACTACTCGGAACCATGGTCAAAGATCAACAACCTGGGTTGGGTGGGGTCTTCAAGGTAGACGGGCCGGCCACGGTGCACGGGGCGGAAGAATGCAAAGTGGTTGGTTTGTTCGTGAGTTTGGGCCGTTTTGGGTCGGGCGCGGATGTTGAGGACGGTTTCCCTTGTTTGGCATGTGCAGGGGGCTGGTAAGCACACATTTTCCTCCCAGCAGCCAATATTGATTGGATGACCTCAATGTCCAAGTCACTGCCAATGCCAATTGTGGTTTTGTCCAATTCTGCAGTGGTCAGGTCAATCACCACGTTGGCGGGGTAAGCATAAACTTTTCCGGAGGTTGGTAAAGTCTCGTCTTCTCCAAAAACCGGTGTAGGACTCCTGTGGGACAAATGATAATATTTGGTAAAGATCCAGCTGGGGGAAATAAACTGGTGAGTTAGGTTGAAAGGCTAAAAACAGTCAGTTTACGGGTGGTTTATTGGCCTGCCCCTTTATAAATACTATACCCTTTGTAAGGAATCTTAAAATCAATATAAAAAGAGAAATGGCTGATTTCAAGATTAAGTTTACTAAGTATAGTAATCTCAATCAGACTTAGACCTTATACGTTGTTGTATGTGAGTAGACCGCTTATAACTAATGATATGGATAATCGAACCATGGGATTGATTATGTGAAAATGCAATAGTGTGTTGGACTATTGCAGGTGATTGTTGATGATTGTTGAGTTTGTTGATGATTGATTGATTTGTTTGTTGATTGATTGGGTTGTTTGTTGATTGATTGGGGGGGTTTGAGAAATGTTTTTATTGTTGGGGTTGATAACTGATTGATTGACTTATTGACTGATAGCACTGATGACTACACTTGATGACTACACTTGATGACTAACTCGCTGACTGGTGAGACACACTATACTCTCTTAGTAAGTGGCTGAGGAAAAAGAAAACAACAGTGGTGGGGAAATGACCTCCTTATATAGGAAAAGATGAGGGAATTTAGCTCCAAGGGAAGGTCCTTTGAGGGATTTATGCTGCAGGTGAACTGGTCAGCTGCACAGCCTGCTCCTTGTTGCTATGGTTTCAGCACAGCATGACATCATTGCTGCACAGCATGACATCATTTCTGCACAGCATGACTTCATGTCTGCACAGCATGACATCATATCTGCACAGCATGACATCATTTCTGTGCCCACTCCCCCCTGTACTGTGTACAATACAGCCCATTCTTCTTCCTTCTTCTATCTTTCCATCCAGGGGCTGAAACACCTTCCATCACCCCTTCTTTCTTCCAATCCTTCCAGCTTCCATCCTGTTCAGGGTCTAGGCCTCTCCTCCTCCTGGTCCTTCTTCCCCTTCTTCCCCCTGTGTCCGCTCCTTGTACTGCTACCATCATCCGTATTTCCTGCTTGCTGTTGGTGTAACTATTCCTTGCTGTTGATTCTGTGATGTTGGTGTATTGTGTATTCTTCCGGATTCCTCTGTACTCCTCCCTGGTATTCCTCCTCTTGTATCCTGTTCTAGTGTACATCCTGTAAGTGAACTTGTAGTATATGAAATGTACCTCTTTGGCATTGGAGCGGGAATGGAACACCACATCCCCCCCCCCAACTTAATGCTGTCCGCAGCATTCGCAGAAATGCCAAAGAAAAAAAAAAAAAAAAAGGGAAAATTGGCTGGGGTCTGACAAGAGTGCTGATGATAAAACCATTCCTCTGCCTTCATTTTTGAATTTGTTTTTGTGCATTTGGAATTGTTTTTGCTATACGGCCTAGGTGAATTGTCGCTGAACTGAAAAGATAAATAATGGATCCTGATCACTTGAGTGCATAAGATTTTATTCCGTCTGTTGAATTTATTCATGGGTTGGTTGGTTTGAGATCCATTGAGTTGAATTTGTGGTTGATTTGCTGTCCTACTGAAAAAAAATTGCCGTTCCGTCCTTCCATCTTGCCTGTTTTAATTGTGTTCCTGTTATGTAATCTGAAGAAATAATAATGAAAGAAAAAGAGAAGAATTTTTGACATGTCCCACCCATTCCCTCAGCTAACATTTTGGAATGCAGCCTACACACACTGATTTTTATGTATTCATCTTGTTTTTGCCTGATTTTGCTGATCTTTTTTTTTTTTTTTTTTCATCCTGTTTTTATTTATTTTATTTCGTTCTATATACTTTTACTGATTGACATGTTTTGGCTTCTTCTGTTTTTCTGCAACTGCTGTTTTTAATGTTCTTCTGTTCACTTCCTGCTGTGTGTGTGTGTGTGTGTATGTTTTTTTTTTTTTTTTGAATATTGATAACTGTGCTATGGACTGTGGTGAGTGAGAACCTGTGAGGGTGAGCTGCAGTTTGTTCCCTGGAAGATTTGTGAACTGGGACTGAAACCCCAAAAACTTCCTAGTCGCACGGCCTGTACCCCCGGGGTTTGTGATCCCATGCAAGGGTGCTGGCAGCCTTGTTGTCTCTCCTCTGCATGATCTGTACAGTCCGATTCAAACGGAACCTCGCTCGTTTCCTAGTTCTGTACGCTGGCCGATGTAGGTAAGTTTTCCTGTTATCGGTCTTCCTCTTTCTTCGCGACTGTTCCCGCCTGCTTGCTGATCATTCTTGTCTCGAGTACGTCGTTAGGTGCATTGCCCCCATCTGTAGCCTGTATGGTCCGATTCGAACGGAACATCGCTTGTCTTCTGATTCTGTACGCGGCGTTAGATCGGTACCACTTTTTGGCCACAGTTGTTGGTTGGCCATAAATAGCTGAGTTCTTTCTCGTCCTTTTCCGTTTCTCATCAGCTCTTCGCTTGCTGAATTTCCTCCTGCCTCGACTGCAGCAACAACACAACAGAAAATCAAATCAAAAAAGTCTGCCCCTTGCGAATTCGCTCCTGCCGCCAATGCGACCAATCATGCGACCACCACCAATGAGCAGACCGCCAGCGCCTCGTTATTTGTTCTGATACCTGTGGCTTATCCCGACCAAGCAGCTTGCCTCCTCCTGTACGCTGTTCTAGATTGGTCCCATGTCTCGGCCATGCACTTGATTGCCCCAAGCCAATCACCTTCTTGCTGACGATGGCTGCCCCTCACGCTACTGCTCCCGTCGGCGATGTGAATGTAAACCTAGCTGAAACCGTAAGTAGTCTTTTTTTTTTTTTACTTTAATTATTTATAATAACCAATCACAAGCGACTACTGATGCCTGTTATTCTCGCTGATCCCCGTGCCGTATCCCAACGCCCTGTTTTCCCGATTCCGGCACTTCCAACCGGTTGTGCGCCGTTTCTGACTCTTGTCGCTTGGGCCGAGTCTCCCTACATCAGTCCTTCCGCCGCTATAAGTGGCCACAGCTTGTCGTGCCCACTCCAAGCCCTGTATTGATGTTTTTTTTTCTGCTTGTCCTTAGATCCCAGTTCCATTTCTCAAGCCGAGACCGAGAACGGATGCTCCTGCTCCATTCGCCAAAAGCCCTGCGTCCATCAATTGATCACATTGCGTTCCTACATTTGGCGCTCGTCCCGAGAGCATTGAGTATGTGACGTCTCACGCGACCCCGCCAATGAGCAGAATGCCGGTAACTAGCCCAGTGCCCCTTGAAGACTGAAACTAAGAAGACCTAAAAAAAATATATCCCTAGAAGAGAGAAAAGGGGATGCATGATACTAATAATAAAATGATAGAGAACCTATTCTTCTTTCTTTTTCTGTGTGGATGGGTTTTTTTTTTTTTTTTTTATATATGACTGATATGATTAGCTAAAAGCCCTGTTGTACGTAGGTGACTTGAGTTTTTTTTTTTTTTTTTATTTCTTGAAATTGACTTTGAAATGTGAAAAGGAACTAATTAAAGTGAGATTGAGTCAAGTGAGTAAAAAACCTTGAGGGAACCTGAGTATTTTTGGATGTTTTTTTTTTGAGCTTTCTGGATGGTTGATGCTGGATCTAAATCTGAGACTGATGTGACTGAATTTGACTGAAGCTGATTGATGATGTGAGTGAGAAGAATTAAGCTTGATAATGGAATGGATGATAACTTGAGTGATTTTTATGTTATTTTCTATTTTCATTCTTCTTCTCTTTCTTTTCTGTTTTTACCCCTATATACACTTTTGTTGATGAGTTTTATTTTAGCATTCAAAGAAGCAGTCTTCCCAGTCCTGCCAGAATGTGACATACTGGTCTCCCATCTTCTTTTGCTCTTGACGTAAGCTCCAGCAGAATCCTTCCCAGGTGAGTTGTCCAAACATTTCGACCATTCCTTGTACAGCGTTTACTAAAAATTCTTCTTCTTTCTGCTTGCTTATGGCGTTCCTGTCCTGGCTTATTGCCCATTTCCGGTGTTGCTTCATAAACATTGATGCGTCCAGGCTTCCAAAATAAACTTCTCGCCGATATTGAGGAGGCATCCACCAGTAGGCCGACCAGATCTCGTCGTTCCTCAAGTATCCATACAACCCATCATCATTCAATAGCATCGCGAATCCAATCCGTCCAGCTGGGTATCCAGGAAGCTCTTCCCAAATGCCGCCTCCGGTGGGTGGGAATTTTTCTGGGTATAGCCGTAAGAAATCTTGCGTTGGGAATCCACCATCCAAATAATCCAGTCCAAGCGCACTATTGACCTTGAAAGCTCTCTTCTTCCGCTTAGGCTCATATACTTCAAATTCTAGCCAGTCATTGTTGTCGGTTGGGATGCATGCTTCTGTTGTCCATGGTTCTTCATCTTCCGGGTGATTGCTATTGTTGTCCTCTGTGGTTAGGTTCCATGTGTGTTCTCCAAAATTGGTGTGTCTTCTGGTATTCCTTCTTGGCTGACTATAAGCTCCACTAATCCTTCCGTCTGTTGAGATTTATCAGGTTCTTCTATGTTCAGGCTTCCTGTGCTGCTGGCCAATGTCTCTGAGGTACTTTCTTCTTTGCTCGAGTATTCCGGTAACTGAAGTTGGTGGACACATTTGTTCATAACATGACGTCGCGGTGGGGCCATTTGCCATCCTGGAATCCTTGGTGCACAGATAGGTATACATAAACGTGCTCCGTCCCAGACCTCATAGCTTAGAATCTCTCCACGATCCTGCGACAACTCTAAACGGACTTTATGATCAGCTAAGAAGGGTCTCCCCAGAACGGTATGGACTTTCCCTCGAACAATGAAGAAGTTAGCATGCTTATTATTCTGTGTATCAATATGAAGTGGTACTTCTTCAGCAAGTCCTACTACTGGAGAAGTGTGACCGCCAATACCCGTAATCCTCATGTGAACTTCCTTGGTTGGTAGTTGTAACTTTATAGCTTGTTCTTCTGGCATGATGTTTAATTCTGACCCACTATCCACTAATGCTTTGACTTTTCTTCCGTTGATGGTGACGTCCACGAATCCCAACGGACATGCGTATGTTAAAGGCTGTAATGGTTTATAGTCGTCCATGTGAAACTCCGGTCGTTGGCCATCCAGTTCTTCATCAAATTCACCGCTGTTTACTTGTCTGGATTGTTGGCTTTGAAGGATGGTCTTGGATTCTTCTTCTGCAAAGTGATGTAATTCTTGAATAAATCTTGGCGCTATAAGTAAGAGTTCTTCCAAAGTGAGTGTGAAGGATTGCTTCAGTATCTTTTTCCTTAGCCCCCCCCAACTTTAGCTTTGTCCGTCGGTTTCCCTGTTAATTCCTTTGAGCCTTCTTCCTCTTCTTTCTTTTCCTTTTCCTTCTCCTTACCCTTGGATTTGACTGGTTCTTGAATCACGCTTCCGTCACTGCTATCGTCGTCTGATGCTCCTTCTACCCACGCTCCCGGATAACTTGGTCTTCTCTTCTTTGGTGCTGCCGGATTCTTGTTTGCTTCTTGATTTGGAGGTGGAGGTTTGGGTACACTTTCTGCTAGTTTGATAACTTCCTCAGGTCTTGACTGAGTAGGCTGACTCTTATCTCCTAATCTTGCTGATCTTCTCAATCCAAATCCAACCTCGTACTCCGGGTCCTGCTCGTTGCAATGAATGACTGGCGGGCTCCACATATCCCATTGGTTGATTTCTATCATGGACGTTGTGGGCATTTGCATTGGTAATTCTTCATTGTGGGTCCAAGTCGCCGAGTTGGTCTTCTTGTCTTCTTGCTGAGTCATTCCGTCTTTCTCCGCATACTTTCTTGCTAGCTCACAAACTGATTCTTTGCCGTCCGTTGGAATTGGTTGACGATTTGGATAATAGAAATTTGGTCCTTGCTTGAATACTAGCCGTTTTTCAATATCTTCACCTAATTTTGCGCAAAACATGGACGTATGATTGGCTCCTTTGCATTAATAACACTGGATTGGATTCCTGGGAAACGGGTTTGCTCCAAATGGTCGCTGTCCTGCTGGGGGAGGCTGATATCCTGACATTTGTGGTGGTACTCTTCTTGAGTTCTGACTGGTATTCAATTCCATTCGTAATCTCTTGATCTCCTCTTCTAAGGTCTGAATTTTACTAGCTCCTTCTGGTGCTTTTGTCTCTGTTTGAACTTCCTCACCGCCAAAGGGGTTGTATCGGTTACAACCCCCCGCGGCTAGATCGGTGGCGGCAACCGATGTAACATCGGTCTACCAGACCAATGTTACATCAGCGGGTCCCACCGATACATTATGCCTTTGTTCTAATGTATCGGTGGGCCCGGCCGACATAAAATCGGTCTGGGCGACCGATGTAACATTGGTCGCCTCTGGCCAACGTTACCGCGGGGGGTTGTAACCGATACAACCCCTTTTGCAGTGCCTTCTTAAATTCTGGTGCCTTGCTTAATTTCTTCATGGATTTTCCTCCTACTTCCAGGTCCAAAACAGATAGTGATGCTTCCACGTAGTCCTTCAATTGAGCCAACTTGGGTACCAGCGCTTTTCCGTCCTTGGTCTTCTTCAACTTCTTATCGTGGGCTGGATCTTGTGCAATTTCTCGTCGTATCTCCAAGGCAATTGCCCTCCAGAGTGGCTCTCCGCTTTCCGCATTTATGTCCTCGTATTCCATCCTTGTCAAGTAGGCCAAAATCTCCTCCAGCTCACCAATAAATGTCCGGTATTCCTCCTTGGTTTGGATTCCTCCTTTGTCTGAGTACTTGCTAACTAGATTGGATACTGAGCTCTCGTCGAATCGTCTTTTGGGTGTTGCTCTTCCCCACTTGCTGATAAGTTCCTTCTTCAGTAGTTCCCAGTCGCAATTCTCGTGTCCTTCCATATACTCAATACATTCGCTAATCTTCCTGTCCTTGATCATAAATGGTAACTGTAAAGCTACATCCCGCCCTCCGGCCTTCTGTAATATCGCTATCTTCTCCACTCGTTTGATGAATAATTCTACTTTGGACCCGTCAAATTCCACGTTCAGCTTCTTGGTGTCCAGGACCACACCTTTCTCTTCGTCCGGTAATTTTCGATATGACCTGTTCCTGGTAGGTTGAGGTTCCTCCTCTTCTGATGAATCAATTAGACTTTCTTCGTCGTCCTGAATGGTCGTGTCCAAGCCAGTTGTTCTTCCTGTGAATGGGGTTGATGTTGTGAATCGAGGGGTTCGTCCTTTTTGCAATGGTGTTTCTGGTAATGGTACGTCTTTTGGTGATTTGCTTTGTTCTAAAAACATAGCCATCATATCATGCATCTCTTTTAGGGAGTCCTCGAACTGATTCATTTTATCCTGCTGTACCTTCATCCTTTCTGATGTTTCCTGCATTTCCTGTAGTGTTTTATCCATGCTGGGGAAGGTTTTGATTTTGTTTTTTCCGATTTTATTGTGTTTTTCTGATTTGATGTTTTTATTCTTGACTGATCTTCTGCTGGGTGATATCCTATTCTTCCTGACTTGACTCTTCTGCTCAACTCGTATCCATGCTGCGCCACGTATTCAAAATCTACCCTCGCCTACGTCCACGGAGTTTTCTTGATCCAGGATTAGTCAAGGTGATCCACGCAAAACGCCAATTGATGACTACACTTGATGACTAACTCGCTGACTGGTGAGACACACTATACTCTCTTAGTAAGTGGCTGAGGAAAAAGAAAACAACAGTGGTGGGGAAATGACCTCCTTATATAGGAAAAGATGAGGGAATTTAGCTCCAAGGGAAGGTCCTTTGAGGGATTTATGCTGCAGGTGAACTGGTCAGCTGCACAGCCTGCTCCTTGTTGCTATGGTTTCAGCACAGCATGACATCATTGCTGCACAGCATGACATCATTTCTGCACAGCATGACTTCATGTCTGCACAGCATGACATCATATCTGCACAGCATGACATCATTTCTGTGCCCACTCCCCCCCTGTACTGTGTACAATACAGCCCATTCTTCTTCCTTCTTCTATCTTTCCATCCAGGGGCTGAAACACCTTCCATCACCCCTTCTTTCTTCCAATCCTTCCAGCTTCCATCCTGTTCAGGGTCTAGGCCTCTCCTCCTCCTGGTCCTTCTTCCCCTTCTTCCCCCTGTGTCCGCTCCTTGTACTGCTACCATCATCCGTATTTCCTGCTTGCTGTTGGTGTAACTATTCCTTGCTGTTGATTCTGTGATGTTGGTGTATTGTGTATTCTTCCGGATTCCTCTGTACTCCTCCCTGGTATTCCTCCTCTTGTATCCTGTTCTAGTGTACATCCTGTAAGTGAACTTGTAGTATATGAAATGTACCTCTTTGGCATTGGAGCGGGAACGGAACACCACACCGGGGCGTAGGCAGGCGGGAAGTGATTCAACGTGTCTCCCACCACATGCAAGTCATGCACCCTGCTAAAGTAAAATATATGCTTGCAAGCGCTCCCGTATTGTTTGAAGTGTGGACAAGAGCAGTTAGTTAGTCGCCCCTTGTTTGTGCCTGCCTGCGCTCTCAAGGTAACCCGGTAGTCTTTCAACATCAGATAGGTGAAGGAAGAGATAGTAAACTGTGGCACAAGAATTAAATAATGCTAGTTTTGGCTTGTTGAATTTGCTAGCTATTCAATGAGAAACCTACACCAAATGCATCCTGTGAGCAAACAATCCCCAAGAGCTCCAAATCCTCTGGAGTGAAAGACTCAGCAAGCGACTTGGCTTGCTGTTGAAACCAATTGGTGGTTTGTTCAACAAACATCCTTCCCAATTGAATTTGAGCCCACCTGTAGTGGGCTTCCACATTGTTGGTGAGGATTTGTAAAACCTCGTCAATCCGGAGCCGGTCTGGTGGGGGCAGGTAACTGGTCTTCAATAGCCTGTGCCACGACTCGGTGTAATTGTTAGTGTGTACTCCTTGGTGATCAGTCTGAATATGTAGATTGGCAGCGCAGGAAAGCACTGTCAGCTGTCAAATATACTTGCCATTTCAAATGAGGACTTACTGTTTGGAAGAATACGGCCCAGTTTTGCAGTCGATTAGCCCACTGACGCTGGACGTATCCCAATAATCTGGGGCTGACTTGACCCCAACAAACCATGAAGCTAGCAAAGGCGCCTGTGGGATCATCATGCAAGTACACGATGCTGCGGAACTCCCAGAACGCTTCTGACCATTGCTCCCCCAAGTACGACTTTGCCTTCCCACGGAATGCCTTCAGGACATGGAAGACACACCAGTAGTGCTTTGGTGCTCCGTTGTAGCCTTTGTAAACATCCGCAACGGCGTTGGCAATTGCGAGGGCGCAATTGCTCATGATTGAGCGGAGCTGGATGCCTGTTTAGTTGCGTAGCCACCAGAGGACTGGAGATATGGCTCCTCTGTGCCAGTAAGTAGTCAGCTGATGAAATGAAGAACCAAGATGATAATGTTAGAGAGATTAGTTGGAACAAACTTACTCGGCCACAGATGCTGTAAAAGCCCAAGCTACCGGGAGGCCCTTCCCAGTGATGGGGTCACGGATCATGAAGGTCCAGAGACTGATTTTGTTGCCGGCCGATAGAAAGTAGTTGCTGGTTGAATTGTGTGTTGCGTCCAACATCACCATGTTGGACCCATGGCAAAGCATCATTTCTCTCTGCCAGGTGGACTGAAATGCAAACAAAAAGTTCGCGTCGTCCTGATAGTTAGCCCAAATGTTCCAGCCGTTGTCTTTCAAGACCTTCTCCCAAATTTCCATTGACTCAAGGACGTCCTTGGCGCGCTGTGCAAAAACCTTGACTTGCTTGTGCCAAAGATACCGGAAGCGGTTGTAAAATTGGCCCAGTCCCTGTGGAATTACTTCGGCGCTAGCAATCGACTCATATAAAATAAATATGTCAGTTACAAATTGACTTAGGTATACCACATACTTATAGTAAAAGACTTACGGAGCTGATGTAAGGCGTGCAGATAAGTTTGTGGATAGCCTTCCATGACAAGCCTGATTCAACACGTTCTTTGAGCCAATCGTCCACGGCTTCAGGCGCCCAAGTGACAACCATGTCCTCATGAGAATACAGGTCGTGGTTATGTTGCCAAAACCATTCAACATGCAGGGAATCCGATTCAATGTGGTGATAAACGGCAAAAAGAGTGAGGCAGCCACAGCAAGCAGAAACATGCTTTGATTTGCGGGGGTTGAGTGGTGGATTGCGAAATCCCTTGCAGGGGCAGTGGTATTTGAGCTTGAAGTGATGGAGGCGGCCAGCCAATGTGCTCTCAGGGAGGAGGTGATTGGTGCGCCGGTGCCGGTTCCATCTGACCGTTGCTGACATAGCCATAACAAATGCTTTGGCGTCTGTGACCGATTTTCCGGGGATTGAGAACTTGTATGGAAGGGAGGGAAAGTGAGGATGCAGGCCGCCAATGTGGCGCACCAAACAAAGGGCGTTTGGCGGGGAGAAAACACCTTCAGGAACGGGGGCTTGGAAGGTGAAGGGGGGGGGGCATAACTTCCAAGAGGTCGGTGATCATGGGGAATGAGGCCGGCATGGTAGGTGGGAGGTTGGAGGTCAATGAGGAGGCAGTGAGGTGAGACATTTGGGGTGAAGGGAAAAGGAAACTTTGATGGAGATGTAATGGGGTCTGACGGAAAGGAGAATGGAAACTAATAGGAGAAACTAAAGGGGCAAGAAAATTGAATGAAGGTGGTGGTAGCGCAAGAAGATTCGGCAATGTAAATATTTATGTAATGGAAGGCAAGATGTTAGAATTGGGTGCAAGAAGAAGTGCGGTGGGTTGGAATGAGGGGGTTGAGCGGGAGTAGACATGGATGATTGATGTAATATGAAAAATAAGATGTGCGTTGTTCAAAAGGTAAAAAGGGAGGTGCAAAGGCGCTGTGATGATACAGCTAGCTATGTGCTGGGAAGAAGTTTAAAGGGGTTGAAGTAACAGTTGGGACGGGCCATCCAAATGGAAAGCAAAGAGATCCAAGATAAGAGGCAAAACGCAAAGTTGGTAAATAATGGCAAAGCAAGGTTGACGCAGACCAGATGCAACGGCAAGATGTTGTAAATAAGGGTTTTTGAGAAATTGAAAGCTAAATTTTAAACGCAAAGCAAAGGAGTTAGGTTGGAGGATGGAAAATGAACGGTTGCCGGCAATGGGTGGACCCTTTTATATGTGGTTGCTTCTCCCTTGGGCAGTCATTCTGCTCTCGTGGAGAGGGTGATGGCAAGCATGGACAAGGGAAAGCGAGACCTTGGAGGTTGGGTGCGTGCGTGTGGTAGTGGTGGACACTGGTGGGGCCAGTGTGTCACCAATGTGGGTCACCGGTTTTCCAATGGCTTCCAAATTGGGGAAGCGGTGTCTTACCAAGCTCATTAAGGCTCCCGGATTGGTGTGGAGGTGTTGTGCGCCGTAAACCCGGATCACCAATCATGGATTTAGAGTCTGTGTTGTCAGGACGATCCCGTCTCCTGTGGAAGGATTCGTTTCAAGCTTTCTTGCCCTTAGGTAAGGCAAGATTTTCATAGCATTTCTCTCATTGTCTCAGAATGATTTCACTTCAGCGTTGTGCTTCATCATCATCATTGTATATCTAACCAGTGCAATGATACCTTAGCTTGTAAAATCTTTAAGCTATCACCTCGCTCAGGTTTGAATAAAGCTGTTTGTATTTCTTAATCTTGTCTCCGCTTCTCAATCTCCCCCATCCTTCAGGAGCTGCGCATTGCAGTCTTGAAAGGGGGACATCATTTGGCAGCGCAGAGTTTGTTATTGCAACCTTTGATTGAACACATGAAAGAGCACGCAAAGACAAGTCATCTCTCAGGCTCCCTCCAGTATTCCTTGCTGTATAACTCAGTCTTTGACCTGGCTCAGAAGCAAGCCTCAGACACTACCAGAAAATCTGCTTCAACTGCCACCAGTTGACATGCAGGCTAGTCCCATCTTACTCCCCTTTTACTTCCAATTTAATCCAAAACAACTTTTTTGGCACAGTCACTGTGCAAAATGCACAGTGACTGTGCATTGAAGTTGGGTTGAAGTTTTTTTTGAGTAAGATTCAAGTAAAACACAAGTTAAATCAAAGTGACTGCATGTCAACTGGTGGGCAGTTGAAGCAGATTTTCTGGTAGTGAGAAATGTTACAGTTAGGATTCCTCATTATTAGCATATGTAGGCCCTATATGCTGATGTTGAATTTTTTCTCTCTCTAAAAGACTCATCCCTGAGATGCCGGCACTGCCGGCATTAACCGGTCAAACACGGCAGTTTGAGCGGTGCTCGAACAGCCGTGTTTGACCGGTGGTCGGACAGGCACTGTCCGACCAAAGCACCTGCTGCTGGGTCGGACAGGCCTGTCCGATCAGTTCCTGGGACCGGTCGCACAGGACCAGCCGGGACCGGTCGGACAAATCTGTCCGACCAGTTGGCTCTTGCTTCGGTCGGACAGTGCCCGTCCAACCACCAGTCGAACACGGCTGTTCGAGCACCGCTCGAACTGCCGTGTTTGACCGGTTAATGCCGGCAGTGTGGTGATTTCTCTTTTCTTCACTCCTCTTTGTTTTTATCTCACCAACATCTCAGGTAAAGTCACCACTTCACTACCTTCCGTGTTCCTTTGTTTTTCTCATCTCTATGTTTTCATGATTGTTTCTCGTTTCTTTCATTGTTCTCATTTACTCACTCTGAAATGCACTCTTCTTTGTTTTTGTCTCACCGACATCTCAGGTGTAAGGATAGCGCCTACAAGAACGAGTCGACACTACACACAACTGGTTTTTTTGGCGACTCTCCAATTGGCCCTTGAGTTGCACCCCTGGGGTATTAAAGACTTGGGCCCAAGTATCCTTTGTGCAGCTGCCGCCGTTTCATACTTTTTCCTCCTAGTGTCCACAAAACAACTCTATTCAATCAATAAAATGAAATCTCTCTTTGTAGTAGCCCTTTTATTCACTAAATTGTCTCAATGCATGGGCATGAGGGCTCCAATTTGCCACCCGCCAGATGACGTGGGCACACAGAAAATGCGTGATCTCCACTACATACCTGAATCTGCGAGACTCCCAACAAATATGCAAAGACTATTTAAAAGCAAAACATAAGTTGATTATCATTGGCGATCATAATGTAAGTTGAGAAAAACCGCTTCATATTCACATGATTGCCTAATGACTTATGAATATAATAAGCTCTCAGGGTATACTTCATCCATTCTGCCAAAATAATTCAGGCGAGGACCAAGAAAGCATGGAAGCAGCTCTGTCGGCTCTTGCTCAAGATGAAAGAAATGAGATTTGGGTGGTTAGCCACGACAAAGTGGCAGGAAATGAATGCATTTATTCTTGCATCTCTCCCGGTCTCAACTTTGCTAGCCGGAATGGGTTGAAGTTTAGCGCACGCAACAGGGAATCAGTAAAACCTCCTGCAGACCTAATTGATAGCATTCAAAAGGAAGCCATCACGCTGATGCCTCGTATGCAAGCATTTTAAATCAATCACATCGAGCGAATTCTAATGCATTTTTTTTCCTGCCATAGAAATTGAAAGCTACAAGTGGACCACGGCACTTTCCTCTGTGTGTATTATGTTCCTCATGAAGTGCCGGAAGGTGATTCAAGTTTGACCAGGGCAAACAGTGAGTCATGTATTTTGATGTATATAGAAATGGAGGGTATACATACTTGAACTGGGATGTAATTGAGACTGATAATTAGTAATGGGTGGAGCGGTTGCAGAGATAAAAAAAAAGTTTGGATGATGTTATCAAAGAAAATGAAAAAGACAAAGACTGTGTAGTAACTCTGGAAGTTACTGTTGAAGGTGGACGTAGCTACTTTTTAAACTGGAACACAGGAGAAGTCACAACAAAAAAGATTTCATTGAATCTTTGCTTAATAAACCCAGAGAAACCCCAATTGATTTTGCCTTGTCCCTTGGAAGCAAGTGGGTGAATGAGTTTACACACCAGGTAGTGACGTCAAAAGGATATTACGCCATTCATGTCAAGAATAAAAAATATCTAGGAGAGGATTTGGAAACACATGCCACCCATAGATTGAGAGATACTAGAAAGTTTATCAGCTTCCTTGAAAATTTGGCTGGGATCAATACTCAAATTATACTATCTTGAATCCACTGTTACAATATTCCTTCAAGACATGAGAGAAAAATACATTGCATGTTTACTTTTGTTCCTATTAATGCTTCATATGATGCAGATAAATTTTCTGATTATAAATTTTAATCCTATTTATTCAGCGCTGGGTTAATAGGGCTTACTATGGGTCACATAGTTATTCAAACAGATGATTTTTTTTCATAAGAGAATCCGCATTGGTTGCGGTTTTTGCTTGGATTAGCACAAGTTGTCCCCTGTTACAGCCGCACCGGGGCGGACTAAGCGCAGATTAAATTATGCCGGAGCTGGTTTTTGGGCTAGTGGGGGATAATTTTATGCCCCACTAATCCTGGGATAAAGTCATATTATATGCATTCATCCCACTTTCACACGTCAACTGCACACAAAAGTATGCATACATCTCTGACATGGAGATTAGTCATCACCACTACACATACTTACACCTGTTGAAACCTGAACCGGTGCGGTTGCACACCTTGACTTAAGGTAAGTCTGACATGACTTGGTGGACTAAACTATGCTAAACCTCCGCAACCAATGCGGATGCTCTAAGTAGATTAAAATGTTGAAATGATCATTCACACTAGGTATTTATTTTTCTTTCCTGAGGGTTCTGTTTGCGGATGGAAATAGCCGTTCAATCCTGCCTTCATTTCTTCTACTTTCACCTTTCACTATACTGGCAAATTTAATGGGCCTGATGACAACATATCATCCTTCATTCCCCTCTGGTTTTTATATATATACATAGAATAACTAGCAACGTTTCCCTTCTCTACTGGATCATTTTCCTCTTCTACTGATTCAATTCCTTTTGACTTCAATTGTGTTTAACACAAAATAAATATCTTTTGATTGCCTGTAGAATCTATACTGTGATGAATTGGCTTGATGAAAATAAAGAAATCTACTTTCTATATAAGAGAATAGGGTCTGGGGGCCAAACAAACCCTGCAAGGTTTGTATTGACCCTGTTCATGCGCTGTAACGGTCCGACTTCGACCGCATTGCTACAATTGAGATGCAGCAACGCACCGAGGTCGGTTGCATCCATTCATTTTTTTTGGTACCAACACATGTCTCACAAGGTTCTGAAGAGGAGTTCTTGGCAGAGCTCAACAGTTGTACAGGCTAAAACCCGCTGAGGATGGCAGGCACTACTGCCAAGGTCCTCATCAGCCGGCAGGTCGCTACTGCCAAGTTCCTCCTTGCCAGGCAGGTAGCTAGCTACCTTCCGGCCAAGGAGGGCTTATTGATAGATAGCTACCTGTCTGCCAAGGAGGGCTACTTGACAGGTAGCTACCTGTCTGCGGAGGAGGATATTGGCAGGCAGGTAGCTACTGCTGAGGTCCTCCTCGCTAGGTAGCAACTGCCGGGTAGCTATCTACCAATGAGGAACTCGGAACTGGCAGACATGTAGCTATAGTACTGCCGAGGTCCTCCCGGCAGGTAGGTAGCTGCCTGCCAATGATGACCTTGGCAAGAGCTACCTGCCAATGATGACCTCGGCAGGCAAGGAGCTCCCTGCCAATAAGGACCTCGGCAGGCAAGTAGCTCCCTGCCAATAAGGACCTTTGCAGGCAAGTAGCTACCTGCCAGTACAGACCTCGGCAGGCAAGTAGCTACCTGCCAATAAGGACCTCTCCAGGCAGGTAGCTACCTGCCAATGAGGTCCTTGGCATACAGGTCGGTCAGGTAGCTGAGGTCCTCCTGGGAAAGCAGGTAGCTACTTTCAAGGTCCTACTTTTGGAAGGCAGATAGCTACCCGCCAGAGCCTCCTTGCCAGGCAGCTACCACCTGCCAAAGTGTTTGGTAATCTATTTGCCAAAGAAGACTCCTTGGCAAATAGTGAGCTTCTGAGGAGGACTTCTCACCAGGTAAGGTGCATAGCTACCTCCCAAGGATGACTCAGAAGTGACTCAGCAGGTGAAGGATGACTCAGCAGGTGGTACCGTGGTACCTGAGAAGGATAACTCCTCATCAGCTATGAAAAGAAATTAAAAAACCCAAAGTTAAAATTTAAAATTGACAATTCATTGCTGATGAAGGAGCCAGTTTACTGATTAAATTGAATGATATGCTTTTGATAAAGCAAAACTGATTCTGGTGCCCATCCTATCTTACTCTATCCAAAGAATGTGTTTCTATTCTATCAACATCATTCAAACCAAATTCATCCCTTTGAATGAGTTAAGATGGTTTTACCTAAATTACTGCCATGAGTAGATCTCAACTAAGTTCATGTTCATTTTTCTTTCAATAAGATTTATCACTCACATTTTTCTGATCCATTCCAAAATTTTTCTCAATTTCCTTTGAACATCATGATGGATGTGTTAGAATGACCAAAAATTTAAAATGATGGATGCTCAGAAGTCCCTTGAAAATATGTCTTGAATTAAAAATACTTTCCAGTGAAAGCATATCATTTCACTGATATTTAATCTGCTTTAATTATTTCAAAAATCAGAATAATAGCCATAGATTTTCATTCCCTTCACTGTCAGAATCTTAAATTCCAAAATCAAACTTGAAGACTGTGGTGTATCAAGGCCATTAAAATGCCTCATTGGAGGACTACTCATCTCAATTTGGGTATTCCACTTCAAGTTCTCATAAGCTCATTATCATCAATTTAAATCATCTCAAGAAGGCTACTCACTCACAAAGGAAATATATGGTCAAAGGATGACTTAGCAAAATGTACCTGGTGTTGTGGTGAAGACTTGATGACTTGGGCATCAACACTTTATGTCCATATGTATTTACCATGACAGCCTGGCTGAGAATGGGAGTTCATTGAGACAAGTCAATGACAGCCATTCGGGGCTTGATAGCGGCACACCCAAAGGGCGTGTGCACGCCCCCCCGAACGCCTAAAAAAAAAGGCGTGCGGGGGCTGCACGCCTTTTTTTTTAGGCGTGCAAACCCCCGCACGCCCTCCCCCGCATGCCGCACGCCGTCCGCACGCCTACAAATGGCATGAGGACGGCCGGCTCGGCGTGCGGCCCCGCCGGACAGGCGTGCTGGCCATGCACGCCTGTCTGGCCAGGCTCACGTAAGCCTCTCAAATCGAGAGGCTTACGTGAGCCCCTTGGTGCCCTTATAAGGGTACCTGGGTACCCTTATAAGGGTACCTGGGTACCCTTATAAGGGTACCGAACGGTACCCTTATAAGGGTACCTGGGTACCCTTATAAGGGTACCGAACGGTACCCTTATAAGGGTACCTGGGTACCCTTATAAGGGTACCGAACGGTACCCTTATAAGGGTACCGAACAGTACCCTTATAAGGGTACCTGGGTACCCTTATAAGGGTACCAAACGGTACCCTTATAAGGGTACCTGGGTACCCTTATAAGGGTACCGAACGGTACCCTTATAAGGGTACCTGGGTACCCTTATAAGGGTACCGAACGGTACCCTTATAAGGGTACCCAGGGTACCGTTCGGTACCCTTATAAGGGTACCGTTCGGTACCCTTATAAGGGTACCGTTCGGTACCCTTATAAGGGTACCCTGGGTACCCTTATAAGGGCCTTATAAGGGTACCGCGGTACCCTTATAAGGGTACCGCGGCTCACGTAAGCCTCTCGAATCGAGAGGCTTACGTGAGCCAACAGGCGTGCAAAGCCTGAACGCCTGTCCGAAGGGCGTGCAGGCTTTGCACGCCCTTCAGACAGGCGTGCAGGCTCTGCACGCCTGTCTGGCACGCCTGCACGCCGTATGCACGCCTATTGTAGGCATGCACATGGCGTGCAGCGTGCGGGGAAAGGCGTGCAGCCCCTGCACGCCTTTCCAAAGCGGCGTGCAGCGGCTGCACGCCATTTTTTCTGGGCGTGCCGCTATCAAGCCCCCAGCCATTCACATAGCCATAAAACCTGGCTCAGATGGCCACATCTGAGTTAACATTGGATGTGGCCATACAATTTAAACTTGGGTGCCCTCCACTGAGTGAATTGTTGCCCACAATAATTCACTCATTGGTGGGCACCCAAGTTTAAATTGGAAGGCCACATCTGATATTAAATTGGGTGTGGTCATCCAAGCCAGCCTTGCTGGCAGTGTCAGCATTTAAAAGAATTCAATGTTTAAAAAATGAACTGGAACTCATCAAGCTTTAAAACTTGAATGACCTGCCAAGTCATTGAGGTTTATGCTGATTTCTTCCTCTTATGGATTTTTTGTTGTTCATCTGATATTCAAAGGATATTGGTGAGAGATTCTGACCAAGATATCTTACTGAAGATTTCTCATCAAGTGATCTTGGTTACAAGATAAAAAAATAAACAAGCACTTGCAATGAAAATTTTATTTCCTTACTGAAACAGCTTGGTGACCAGTTTGACTGCTTATCATAATTTCTTGGTCAGAAGATAATCTTTTCAACAAGATCTTGCATTCAGAAGATGAAATTCTCACCAAGAGACCTTGGGAAGCATATCTTTTCATCAAGACAACTTGGTGAGACAAAAAACTGATTTCTAATCTGTCTAGGCAAGTAAAAAAGCTGATCAAAAAACAGCTCTGGTAGAGACATTGTATCATCCATTTTCATTTCCTGCTTTAATCACCATTCTATGAAAACTGCCCTGGGGGGCTTTGGTTCTCTTCTGCATCACCATTTTATTAATTTTTACATAAGATTTCCTGAAATGATTGGTTTAAGTTGAAGGTCAGACAAGAATCCAAGACCTGAGGCTGTAATTGTTTTTTTGTTTATTTAAATTCAATCAATTCTAAATTTATTGAGAACAAAGTAATTCCAACACTTTCACTTAAGTTCCAAAACTTAGACTCTATAAGAGTCCACTGACACTTATTACTGCCAGTTCCAGAAAATCTGACTTGGATTCATCCAAGTACACATTGGATGTGGTCATCCAGCTCAAATGTGGGTGGCATTTCACCAAGTACATTGACAGCCAATCCAAACTTGGTGGCCAAACACCCAGGCCACTGAGTTTTAATTTTTTGGCAATTCACTTGGTGGTGAGTGCCCAACTTTGAATCAGATGGCCTCATTCAATATTAAATCAGATGCAGCCATCTGAGTCAGATTTGATGGCAGTTTATATGAAGTAAGTGTAGTGAATGCTTTTCTGTTATTCTCCCAACTTTTATCAAAAAAGAATAGCATCAAATTGCTTCTCCTGATGATTTGAATTGATCTTGATTATTTTATCCAGGATTGAATGTTTGGATCTTTGGCTTTTTTCAGAACATATACTTTCTAACTGTTGGTTGAACCTCATATTGGTCTGGAACAAATTGAAAAGTAAAGAACTCAAATATATTTGTTTTCCAACCAATGGCATGAGGAAAAAAATGAGAGTGAATGACATCACAACGAGGGAAGAATGTGAAACTGGAGCAAGAAAAAGAGAGTTGGCAAGATGAGTGAATTCTCAAAAAATGAACCAGAATGATAATGGATCTATATTTTCAACCTTGGTTTTCCAACCAATTTGGTGTTGGGACATGACAAAAGTGACTAATTGACACAAAGAGAGCAAAATTTAAACCCAACAGAAAACACAATAGAAATGAGATACAGACAGAATGAGGAGAAGCATACTGATCTATAAAATCATCCAGGTTTAGGTTTCAGAATTTAAATATCTCACTCTTCCCTGCCAAGCTGTAGGCTACAGCTGAGGGAAAGTTATTTTCTCAAACCTTGAGTTCAACAGAAAGAACTCCTTGAAAGTCATAAAAGGGCATAAGATAACTGATTTGAATTCTAAAACATTACATCTACAACAATTCTTTTACTTGAAGAATTGAGGTATAATTATATTGAATTCCACATTGTGCCCCCTTTGACTTTTAACTCCCCCAAGACCCCAAAATTGGGGGCTATGCCCTTGTTTGGCATTAGGCGGGTTCACGATAGCCTTTTTGGCTTCCGATCCCCCTTAATTTTTTTTCTTACCGACTCGACTTCCGATGTAAAAGTCGGATCATATTTTACACCTCATACTGTACACACCGCTTGCGATCAACAAGCTTATCGCCAGGCGGGTCCCCCGGCAGGCACCAATGGATGGGATACTGACAGTGAGAATTTGAATTCTCCCTTGGATTCACTTGAGCAAGCCTAATTTTATGTGCGCAGCAGCACTAAAAACTTCCGATTGGAGCTAAGAAAAATTCTGATGAAATGATATCGTGAACCCCCCTATTATGTATGTGTTTCATGATTTGCATTAGTTGTCTAGCATTTCAAACAAGAGAGGAGATTCTACAATTACTCAATGAAGGATTGCACAAGGTGAGGATGAGACTGGTGAATCAGCTCAACCATTTTTTTTTGATTTCATCTCTCTCTCTCTCTCCCTGTCTCTGATATCATATCAGCATTAGACCTTAATTGATTAAGATTGAATGCATTTGCCATCATGACCAGAGTTTGGCCCCCTTTGAAGGGAATGATGGCATGAAAATATCATAAGCATTGGAATATATGAAGGTTGAGTTGCAGGAATACTTCATTAACCTGTTCCAAGTAACATTCAAAGTGTTGTCTTGCTTGACACTTTCTTATAGTTTGAGCATGACAAAGACCTGCCAACTGAACAGATCTGCACTGGCAGGGATAAAAGTGAGTCTTTGGGTTGCTTTTCCCCCATGGAACTTTTTTTTTCCCTTCAACTGGTGCCTAGGCTCTGGTGTGGGTGAGACTTCTCCCAAAGAAAGCAAAGTATTCACAGAAAAAAAAAAATAGAGAAGGTGGAGGACTTCCTGTTGCTCAAAATCCCACATTGACACGCTCCAATTCCAAATTTCAAACCTTGTTTGCTGGTGAAAATCAATGGAATTTGGGTTCCCACCACCAAAATACAAGGTTTAGAATCTGGGCTTGGAAAGGTTCAATCCAACCCCATGGGAAGTCCTTCATTAATTCAAGGAAGAGCACACGGGGACATTCTGGTGCCTGTTGATTGATGTCATGGTTACATAGACCTTACACTTTTGACCTGAGTTGAACTGTGGATCCAGTGTTTGCTATAATGTTTTCCATGAGAATTGGATGTTGGACTTGAATTTATAAGCTGTTCAAGAAGGAGGGAAGAAGAGCTGTAGGTTGCTGTTGTTGGCCACAGATTCTTGCCACTTGGTATGTATTATGTACAATTTTTTTGGACCCTCCTGTTCCCAAGCAACAATGCCAGCCAATTAGATTGGCCCGATTGGCTGAGTTTATTTGAAGAAAAACGTGGACCTTGGAAGTGCTTCCCTGCATACCGCATCATGGTTCATGGATGACCTTGGTGCTTGATCAGAAACAAAACAGGATCAGTTTTTTTGGATGAGGCCAACATACGATCTCACAATTAACGGCGCTCAGAGTGACAGAGAGCACCCAGCATGATTTTTGTATGTGGTGTTGTTCCCATATTGGTTATCTTGCGCTTCTCGAGAGGCCCTCCTTCGGGTGAATGCATGACTGATAAAGTCGCTGGGTTGATTTGATCCTGAACCCATGAAAGTGAGGCTGTTGTGAAGTTGGCAGTTCTCATGCAGGCCTATGTAGCTAGGCTGTAAATATGTAAGCAGTTGATATAATTTCCCTAATATGTAAATTGTATGTAGACCCTGCTACAAACAAACAATTAACAGTTTGGTTAAATTTGACCAATCCCCGTGCAGAGAAAGCCACCCGCACTACAACATACTCCGCTCGTACATATAAACGCAGCACCCCAGCAGAAAAGTTTCCACCCACCAAACAAACCCACTTGATATTAGCAAAATGGCTGCTTCCTTCCGATCGACCCTTTCACTGCGAACCTCTGCCAAGCAGTTCTTCCCCACCCCGCTCACGCCCAGACTCAGACCGAGCGCTGGGATCCGCTCGTGCTTGTACTCGACCCCAGCGGGCGGGGCGAGCCAGTCCTCCTCGTCTTCCGCCCAGCCGCCCCCGCCGCCGCCGCCTCCCAAGTCCAGCAGGGCCCCATTGCTTGCGGGACTCGCACTGGGAGGGGTGGGGCTAGCGTACTACTTCTACGCCCTCGACTCGGACTCGGACGTCCAGAACAGATACGCTACCCCCAAATCCGCTAACACCAGGCTCGACTTCCAGGCCGTCTACAACGACATCGCCCGCATCCTCGAGGATAGCAACTACGACGACGGCTCCTGGGCCCCCGTCCTCGTCCGTCTCGCCTGGCATGCCTCGGGCACCTACGATAAAGATTCCAAGACCGGCGGCAGCAACGGCGCCACCATGCGATTTGCAGTCAGTGTCCCCTCGGCTTCTCTGACCTCCTGCACATCATCATAACTGATCGAGAGTTCTCCTCTTGTTGCTCTTGCATATATATATATATTTTTCAGCCTGAAAGCAACCACGGGGCAAATGCGGGTCTCGGGTTAGCCCGAGACAAGCTAGAGCCGATCTACAAGAAGTACGCGCGGTCGGGGCTGACGTATTCGGATCTGTGGACGCTGGCGGGGGTGGCGGCGATCCAGGAGATCGGAGGGCCCAAGATTGCGTGGCGCCCGGGCCGCCAGGACGGCGTGGGCCCCCAGAACTGCACCCCGGACGGCCGCCTCCCCGACGGCGATAAGGACCAGGACCACGTCCGCAAGATCTTCTACCGCATGGGCTTCAACGACCAGGTATGTCGGTCCATTCTCCCCCTTCTCTCTACATTTTTTTTATTTTTTTCGTTCTAAACATGTCGCTTTTTTTTCTATGTGTGTAGGAAATCGTAGCCCTTCTCGGTGCACACGCCCTCGGCAGATGCCACACCGACCGCTCCGGATTCGAGGGCCCCTGGACCTTCTCCCCCACTACCTTCTCCAACGACTACTACCGTCTGCTCTTCGACGAGAAATGGCAGCCCCGCAAGTGGTCCGGCCCGCCCCAGTACGAGGACAAGAACACCAAAAGCTTGATGATGCTGACCACCGACATGTGCATCATCATGGACAAGAGCTTCCGTAACTGGGCCAAAAAGTGCGTCTTCTCCCCTTTCTTTCAACTGTGTATCTGGCACTTACATATATTGATGTGCCCCCTTTTTTGGTTTCTGTGTGTCTAGGTATGCGACGGACGAGAAGGTCTTCTTCGACGACTTCTCTAAGGCGTTTAGCAAGCTGATTGAGCTGGGTGTTCCGGAGGAGAACTTCAAGGGGAAGGCACCCTTTACGTTGAAGACGCTGGACGAGCAGGGCATCCAGGTGGCCTAAACCCAACACAAAACACCCCCAACCATGTCTGATTCCACCCCGCCTCCCTAAAAAAAAGAAAACACCTCATATCAAAGTGTATTTTTTTTGTGGGATCTACTACCTTTATCTCCCTGTGTTTTTTTTTCTCGCTTGTTATCTGTGTGTGTGTGTGTGTGTGCCCGATATCCTCGTTTATAATCTTGCCTCGTCTCTCGTTCAGATGTCTCCTGCTTAGCTTGAATATCCATGTGCTCTCAAATCTACTCAAAAAAGAAAATCCAAAGAAAATGTGTTTTGGTGTGTGTGTGTGTGTGTGTGTGCTTTCTATACCAGTGAACACAAATCTCTTTTTGGCTCTCTGGATCTGCTCCGCATGCTTATGTGTGCAGGAGGAAGAGTAGGTGGTCTATGGAGGAGACTGATAAACGTTGAGAATTGCATTTGTTGGTGTGTGAGAGAGGTCACCAAGCTTATTTATCTGCTCATATCAATCATCTGATGATAAAACCTTTTCTTCAGAGGACACCTAAGTGTTTTCTGCAGAGCAAGCACGCCCCCCACATGGCTGCCATACATACTATCTTTCACATTCCAGTCTTGCAATCATAATCAAAACTGAACATATTGACATTCCTTGCCATTGCCAACTAAGCAAGTATGCATCACCCTCTCATATTGCCCATGCCCTCTATTGACATGGTTTTATTCATGTGTATGTATGTTTCAGATCTCACAGATTCTCGTTGGAAAAGAATTCAAGTTGCGGTGGCTGGGAACACGTTGCGTGAGGGGTCGCAACTCGCAAGCAAAAAAAAAAAAAAAATGGCGGATTACATGTGTCGTGTTTCAGTGAATAAGTTCCTCAGCCTCGCGGCGCGAGGTCTCTTTGGTTATAAGCTTGAATGGGGTGATTCAAATAAATTGGTCGTTGTTCCAAAACCTCATTCTTTGAATAAAAAAAACCCCACGCGGGTTTCCCCAGAACCGGAAGTGCCATGATACACATTTCTTCAGGAGGTTGGTTCCTTTAACGAAGAAAATGGTCCCGAGGAACTTTTGCTGAGATTTCCGAACTCAGATATTTACGTAGATAATTGTTGATGATGAATTGGCGCAGCTGACTCTGGTAGGATAAACATGTATGATCGGGCAAGTTCCTCTAGCCGGTCCCTCCCCCACCCAGAGAGTAACTGGGAAAACGGATCGCAGGAAATGGGATCCATCTGGAGAACAGACGGACTTGGGAAGATGAAAAATCAGTACCAACATGAAAATGCGAAAGGGAAGAAGTACAGTCATCCCCGGAATGACGGACAGAGGATGTCTAGATGGATCATTATCATGGATGCAGTCAAGGACACCAAAGAGTCGACTTGAGTCGACATACACCAAAGAGTCGACTTGAGTCGACATACAGAGTCTAGTTCAAGTTCTACGAACAGTTGCTCAGTGGGTGGCAGGGCAGCTTGAGCGAATGTCTGGGTACACCACCAATATGTATAATCCGTTGCAGAGATGATACAAACAGATCAAACCCTTTCAACCACGACCGGCTGGCCATACTCTCTCGCCAACTGGTCCAACCGGCGGAGTCGACACCGTGAACGACGGCCGACGAGTACTGCAAGACATCTTGCACGCTGATAACACTGATGGCTCGGCCTGGGTGTGCAATGGAGTATCGGCGAGTGCCCGTCTGAAAGTCATCCGAGCAAGCTAACACTTTGACCGCTCTTCCGTGACGTTCGAGGATTGCACGTCTGCAAGGACAATCTGCACTACTAGTGGATCGAAATCCAGGGATTTAAGGCGCAGCTTTGCCTCCTCATCCACCGCCGATGGGCTTGGCCCGGCCCCCACCCGGAACTCCAACAAAAAAAAACGCGCCCGCCGGCACGACCGAGGAACAAGTCACCACCAGCCACCCTCCTGATCTTCGATACTTATTTCGCCCCAGCACGCCCTAGGAATACGACTGCGAGCATAAAATTTTTACCAACGTGATCAGCTGCAAAAGGTACTGCCAACTGGCCCGAGCTTAACGTGGGCTTAGTGCCGGCTATTGGAGCGACACAAGTGCAGGCTTTGCTCGCACATTATGAACGGATAGCTGATCACCCATCCCGGCGAGACTCCTCTTTCCGCTATGCATGAGTTACCCAAGTCGATTCACTGAGCTTCTGTTTTGTATGCAGGTTGATGGCAACAGACCAGGTGCTTGATTTCTGAAGGTATAATCAGCGCCACAGTTGGAAGCATCCCGGCGGCGGGAGAATGAAGGGGTGAGTACGACGTCGGGGTACGCGTCGGATGCGGCCGGGGCGCCGGCGGCCGGGCAAGCGATCCGCCGATCGCCATCTCCCTGAGCCGTTCCGGCGGGACAAGCCACTGCCACACGGACGCGACGCGCAAGGGATGCCCGTCAACAACGGACCGCCCATAGCTCGCGTATCAAGCACACAGGCGGCAGCATAAAAAAATCGTCAAACACAGCCCCCGCTCGTTGGATTTGTCGCCCCTCCCTCACTCTCCATTTTGCGCGCTCAACCATGAACCATCAGAGCCGCCCCAATCTTACCTCGGCTAGCAGCCAAACCCTCGCCAGCATCCCCCCATCCCACCTCAACAACCCTTCTCCACCCACCCTCTCACGAGCAACCATGTCCTCAATCAAGCTCCTGAGCCGCCGTCTCCTGCTGCTATAACCACCACTGCCATCACGCCTTCCCCTCACCGCATCTCCGCAAGCTTCTTCAAGGACAATGTCTTGACTGGTCTTGCGTCAAAACTTCTTGCTTCAAAAATCGCGCGGATGAAACTCATCCACTTGAATCACTCCCATCACTCCACATCAACCACCTCTCCCCCCGCTGCCCCTTCTTTGTTCTCTTAAATCTGCTTTCCCTTGTCCTTTTTTTCTGATCTCTTTTTTTATTGTTTTGCTGTAACTTGTGTAGATACAAAGATAAAAAATAAATACAATGCATGCATTCTAGTAATGATCTGATGAATTATTCACGCGGCCCTTTTCATGACCGTCCTTTTTTATGTCATTCTTATACATTCATGATAGGTTTCCTTCTCTTTGCCGTACGGCTATAAGGTAGTCCCCTTTGGTCCCAGTGGGTAGGTTTTAGCATAGCCAAGAGAAACCAGGAGAACTGTGATGACCGAGAGACTCAGTATATTAATGTGCGGGGTGCGCCTGTCAACCCATGTGGGCGTCTCCTAATGGTCAAGGCCTCCCTTTGGGGATACACAGGCCCAATGGCCGGGGGGCCGGAACCCGTTGACGGGCGCACTGGTATGTCCAGGGCCTGACCGGACGGCCCCCTGGCCAACCTGATGAGGAACGAGCCTCGGCCCGTAAAAAATGCCGGTTCGACTCCGGCCGCCCACACTTTTGGTGTGGCTTTCTTGTTGGCATCATCAACATGCATCACTGCGCCAAGCCCTTACAATCACATCAAACAGGCCAGATTTGCCTTTGCCATCAGCCGTGGAATAGCCAAAAAAACACTTTCTTGACTAACAGTTTTGAAGACTCAAGGTGGATTAAATGGGTTGGGCTGGCCGATGTGCCACCCTTTATCACCCTTCTATCACTCACTAGTTTGGGATTGAGAAGTTTTTGCCAGGAAACTTGAAGTTGAACCAAATGGCTCAACGTGCCAACAGGATGTGGCAATTTTGGAGGTTACTTTGGCTTCGATTTCTCTCATCATCATGGGAATCCAAATATGTGGTTATAACAAGAATCTATATCATGCTTCTTTGCTTCCTTGTTGAAATTTGAAAAGAGTTCAATCAAATGACTGTCTTTGCTCCAGCACATGACGTAGTAATCAGTGAAACACCCCTTCAACTGGCCACCGTGAAAAACTAAAACTCTAGGGAGATGGCCTTCCCTCTTGAACTTCATCCAAAAGTACACACACAAAAGAGTCATCATAAATTTGAAGAAAGAGCTAAAAAAAAGTTGAAGCATTTGCCCAATCTGAGCCTGACCGCGAACTCAGTACCAACCAAATCCAGGAGAATACTCAAACAATGACTCCCATTCTCAGGAACCTACCAATTGCTCCTCCGCAATATGGTTTCCAACGACGTCTCACCTCATGGGCACCAAGTTGGATTTGTTCTAAAAATCAAGCCAGTCCGTGGCTAGCCACTTTCGTGTTGTTAAGCTGGTATTAATTGAGTGCATTATTATTAGAATTATGGCATATGAAACTACAAATTTTGGAAACAAAACTCCCGGCGAGTGCAGACTTGAAGTAACCATACATCAGTGGGGGACAGCAGAAAATTGCACGGTCAAGAACGTGGTGAGTGAATTTTTTGAACGGACTCGACTTGTCGAAGTTGCTGGGTGGATGAAACCCTAGACGAATTTTTCGACGGACTTGATGAGGTTCATGACGGGGGGAGGGATGTCGCGGGTGGCCAGCTGATCAGAGTCGTGATGATCCGCCGCCGCCGGCGCCCGCTTCACGAATTTCTCGACCGACTTGATCATGTTCATCACCGGAGCGGGGATGTCCCGCTCCACCATCTCAAGGTGATGGGAGCCCTCCCCGCGCTTCACAAACTTCTCAACGGCCTTGATTGCATTCATAATTGGCGCAGGTATGTCGCGAGTCGCCAGCGTGTTGACATTGTCGTCGCCGGCCGCCCCCCGCTTGACGAACTTCTCCACCGCCTTGATCATGTTCATCACCGGCGCAGGAATGTCTCGTTGGGCCAGACTCCCACTGCCCGCTACAGGCTTTCCATTCATCGGGGTGGTCGTCGCCGTGCTGGCGTTTCGCTTGGAATATGTCGAGTGCAACCCTTGTGTCTGGCTACTATTTGTTGGAAAGAAGGGATAGAAATAAAACACAACACGCCGTCAATCATTACGAAATGGAATCCACTCGATAATTCTTGGGAAACATACCTGAGCATAAGTGCCGCACCGTTCACATTGAGGGATACGCTTGATAACATAAGCGCCAAAGCGGCGAAGAAGACGGTCATGGATTGAGTAAGCATGTTGATTTTTGGAAGTTTTCTTAGGAAGTGGATAAGGTGAAGTCGGCAAATATGTATTAAATTAAGTTAAGTTAGGGAATAAATTAAGAGCGAAAGATGAAGTGGAGATAACCAGTATCAAAATTCTTCTACTAATCAAAAATCACTGATACTAACAAGATAAATGTGTATGGAGTCGAGAAGCTGGCTTGCTTGAGGAGGAAACTTTGGAGAAGGGGAGGAGTGGGGTGTTTTATAGCATCATGTCGCGCCCTGTCTCTCTTCTATGCAAGCACGAGAAACACTAAAGCAGGCGATGTCCTCGCCCTGGCCACGTTCGCCGGAAGACAAGAACGGGGTTTAGTTGCACACCGCCAAGGGCCCGGGTAGGGCAAAGACCACAAGGTGTTGCAACTTGCAGCTTGCTCAACCGACGCCGCCCATGACTTTTTGAGCACCTGAGGATCAGCAACGCGGCTGCCTGGGCAATTTCAACTTCAAGCAGCGAAAATCCAGAGGACAGTACAACACAAGTAGTTTCCGTATGGATTTTGTCAATGACTCAAAAATGACGATAAAGCTTCGGCTGAAGTGTTGGTTGCTCAAGGCGGACCGGCGTACCAACCAGCCTGGCAATGGTATTATTCACATTTGAGGATCCTCGCAATCCACGATGAACACCATCAACGTGGCGTATCTCCACATCTAGCATCCCAACAACTGGATTAACTGTGGACTCCTTGAACAAAAAAAAAACAAGCCATTCCTTGTGATTCTTCTCATACCAATATGATGTTTTCAAGCATCAGCTCGTCGGACAAGCCAGACCAGTCGGTCCTAGTCGTTCCCGGTCCTGCTTACATTTAGAATACGTGTTGACTTAAAAATACACTTGCAGCAGCACTTGTTTTCTTTGGCTCTCGGCGGACATATGATGAATCCAATGAAGCAGATTGTCAAACTTGCTAAATTTGTAGCAGAAATCTGAATCGCAGGAAATGGGATCCATGATCTGGAGAACAAACCGACATGGAAAGAATGAAAAATCAGTACCTACATGATAATGCTAAAGCGAAGAAGTACAGTCATACCCGGAATGCAAAACACAGGATGTCTAGATAGATTATCACCATGGATGCAATCAAATACACCCAAGAGTCGACAAGAAGAGTCTAGTTCAAGTTCTACAAACAGTTGTTCAGTAGGTGGTAGGGCAGCTTGAGCAAATGCCTGGGTCCACCCCCATGTATAATCCGTTGCAGAGGTGATGCAAACATATCGAACCTTTTCAACCACGACCAGCCGTACTCTCTCGCCAACTGCTCCAACCGGCCGACTCGAGACCATCAACGACGGTCGACAAGTACTGCAAGACACTTTGCACGCCGATCGACCTCCTCATCTTCAATGCCTATTTCGCCCGTAGCTCGCCCTCAGAACTTGACATCGAGCATAACCTTCCTGCCGACGTGGTCACCTATAGGTCGAGGGCTGTCGATGAGGCGAAAGGTGCTGCCAAATTGCCCGAGCTTAACGCGGGCTCAGTACCGGCTGTCGGAGCGACACATGTGCAGGCTTGGCTCCGACATCATGAACGGACAGTTGATCACATACTCTGGTGAGACTCCTCTTTCCGTTGTGCATGTGTTGCCCATATCAATCAACTGAGCATCGTTTTTGTTTGCAGGTTGATGGCAATAGACCAGGTGCTTAAGTTGGTGCGGACAGACCGATTTCTAAAGATCGTACCGGCGCCACAGTTAAAATAAATACCGGGATAATGAAGGGACGACTGAGACGTCGGGGTACGCGTCGGATGCGGCAGTGGCGCCGGCGGCGAGCGAGCCGCTAATCGCCATCTCCCTGAGCGGTTCCGGCGGGACGAGCCCCAGGGGCGCGACACGCAAAGGATGCCCGGCGACAACGGACCGCCCGCCATAGCTCGCGCATCAAGCACACGCTGCGGTTTCGGAAGAGTCATCAAACACATCCTCCGCTCTACGAATTGTCATTCTCCATCGTGCACGGTCAACCATGGACCATCAGAGCCGCCCCATTCTTACCTCGACTAGCAACCACACTCTCGCCACAGTCTTCTTCTCCTTCCACTACAACAACCCGTCTCCATCCACCCTCTCATGAGCAACCATCAATCAAGCCCCTCCGCCGCCTCCTGCTGCTATAACCACCACCACCACCCGTCATCCTCCAGCCGCATCTCAAGCTTATTCAAGGACAGAGTCTTGAATAGTCTCGCGTCAAAAATCTTGGAGATGAAGCTCATCCACTCAAATCACTCCCATCACTCCACATCAACCACCTCTCCCCCCGCTGCCCTGTTCTCTTGTATCTGCTTTCTATTGTCCTTTTTTTCTGGTCCCTTTTCTTTTCATTATTGTGCTGTGTAGATACAAAGATGAACAAATAGATGCAATACATACATTCCAATGATGATCTGATGAATTATTCACGCGGCCCTTTTCATGACCGTCCTTTTTTGTGTCACTCTGATACATTCATAACACCTTTTTTTCTCCTTGCCCTACGGCCATAAAGTAGTCCCCTGTGGTCCCTGTTGGTAGGTTTGAAGATAGCCAGCAGAAGCCAGCAGAAGTGTGATGATCGAGAGACTCAGTATATAAATGTGCGGGGTGCGCCTGTCAAACCATGTGGGCGTCTCCTAATGGTCAAGGCCTCCCTTTGGGGATACACAGGCCCAATGGTCGGGGGGCCGGAACCCGTTGACGGGCGCACTGGTATGTCCAGGGCCTGACCGGACGGCCCCCTGGCCAACCTGATGAGGAACGAGCCTCGGCCCGTAAAAAATGCCGGTTCGACTCCGGCCGCCCACACTTTTGGTGTGGCTTTCTTGTTGGCATCATCAACATGCATCCCTGCGCTAAGCCCTTACAATCACATCAAACAGGCCAGATTTGCCTTTGCCATCAGGCGTGGAATAGCAAAAAAAAAAACACTTTCTGACTAACAGTTTTGAAGACTCAAGATGGATTAAGTGGGTGGCCGATGTGCCATCACTAGTTTGGGATTGAGAAGTTTTTGCCATGAAACTTGAAGTTGAACCAGATGGCTCAACGTGCCAACAGGATGCAGCAATTTTGGAGGTTACTTTGGCTCCAATTTCTTTCATCATCATGGAAATCCAAATATGTTCTTATAACAAGAATCTATATCATGCTTCCTTGGTTCCTTGTTGAAATTTGAGAAGAGTTCAATCAAATGACTGTCTTTGCTCCAGCACATGACGTAGTAATCAGTGAAACACCCCTTCAACTGGCCACCGTGAAAAATTAAAACTCTAGGGAGATGGCCCTCCCTCTTGAACTTCATCCAAAAGTACACACACAAAAGAGTCATCATAAATTTGAAGAAAGAGCTAAAAAAAAGTTGAAGCATGTGCCAAATCTGAGCCTGACCGCGAACTCAGTACCAACCAAATCCAGGAAAATACTCAAACAATGACTCTCATTCTCAGGAACCTACCAATCGCTCCTCCGCAATATGGTTTCTAACGACGTCTCACCTCAGAGCATCCACATCGGTCGTGATTTTTGACGGGATTAAGGGACTTAGCCCTTCTCGGCAGCCGCACCGGGGCGGACTGGGGGTGGATTAAACTAGCCCGGAGCTAGTTTTGGAGCTAGTGGGGACTAGATTTAGTCCCCACTAATCCTGGGACTAACTAACAGTATGGATTTATCTCGCTCTCACGCAGCATCTACAATACAAAAATATACATTTAAATCGGACATACCGATTAGTCATCAAAACTTCACATATCTCATACATCTTAACATGCACCGATGTGGTTGCACAACTGGACTAAGGATAGTCCGGTGTAACTTGGTGGACTAACCTAGCCTAAAACTCCACCACCGATGCGGATGCTCTCATGGGCACCAAGTTGAAATTTGTTCTAAAAATCAAGCCAGTCGGTGGCTAGCCAGTTTCGTGTTGTTAAGCTTGTATTAATTGAGTGCATTATTATTAGAATTATGAAATATGAAACTACAAATTTCAAAAAAAAAAAAAAGCTGCCTGCGAGTCCAGACTTGAAGTAACCATACATCGGTGGGAGACAACAGAATGTCGCACGGTTAAGAACGCGGTGAGCAAATTCTTCGAACGGACTTGTCATGTTGAAGTTGCTGAGTGGTGGATGAAGCTCTAGACGAATTTTTCGACGGACTTGATGAGGTTCATGACGGGGGGAGGGATGTCGCGGGTGGCCAGCTGATCAGAGTCGTGATGATCCGCCACCGCCGGCGCCCGCTTGACGAACTTCTCGACCGACTTGATCATGTTCATCACCGGCGCGGGGATGTCCCGCTCCATAATCTCATGGTGATGGGAGCCCTCCTCGCGCTTCACAAACTTCTCAACGGCCTTGATCGCATTCATAATCGGCGCGGGAATGTCCCGAGTCGCCAGGGTGTTGTCCTCCGCGTCGGACGCCCGCTTGACGAACTTCTCCACCGCCTTGATCATGTTCATCACCGGCGCAGGAATGTCTCGTTGGGCCAGACTCCCACTGCCCGCTACAGGCTTTCCATTCATCGGGGTGGTCGTTGCCGTGCTGGCGTTTCGCTTGGAATATGTCGAGTGCAATCCTTGTGTTTGGCTGCTATTTGTTGGAAGGAAGGCATAGAAATAAAACACAACAAGCCGTCAATGATTACGAAATGAACTCCACTCGATGATTCCGGGAAGACATACCTGAGCATTACTGCCGCACCGTTCACATTGAGGGATACGCTTGATAATATAAGCGCCAAAGCGGCGAAGAAGACGGTCATGGATTGAGTAAGCATGTTGATTTATGGAAGTTTTCTTAGGAAGTGGATAAGGTGACGTAGGCGAATATGTATTAAGTTAAGTTAAGTTAAGGAATAAAATAAGAGCGAACGATGAAGTAGAGATAACCAGTATCTAAATTCTTCTATTAATTCAAAATTACTGATACTCAAAAGATAAATGTGTTTGGAGTGGAGTGGAGAAGCGGGCTTGCTTGAGGAGAAGACTTTGGAGAAGGGAAAGAGCGAACAGTTTTATAGCATCATTCAGCGCTCTGGCTCTCTGCTACGTTTGTTCGCAAGCACGAGAAACACTAGAGCTGGCGATGTCCTGATCGCCCTGGCCACGTTCGCCGGAAAACAAGAACGAGGTTTGGTTGCAATCTGCCAAGGGCCCGGGTAGGCCAAGCATCACAAGGTACTGTTGCAACCTGCTCATCAGACGCCGTCCATGACTTGGCGAGCACTTGAGGATCAGCAACGCGCCCCGGCCGCGGGCCGTGGCTGGCTGGGCAAGTTTAATTTCAAGCAACAATAATCCAGAATCTAACGTACTTAGCTTCCGTATGGATATTGTCAATGGCTCCAATGACCAGGAAACCTCAGCTGAAGTGTTGGTTGCTCCAGCGGGACCGGCGTACCAACCAGTTATGAACCAGTCTGGCATTATTCGCCTACTTGTTGACTTGAAAATGTACTTCAATCACTTGTTTTCTTTGGCTCTCGGTGGAAATATATGTATTTATGATGAATGTCAATCAATCAATAAAACAAGGTTTCAACTTATTTTGCAACAGAAATCCACCGTTGAAGCGGTCAGGATTAGTGCTCGCAGCTTCAATGTCATGAATCGGCCATTGTGTCTGCACGAAGTTTTTTTTTTTGGTGCCCACAGCTCTTCGCTCAGAATTGCACCCGACTCCCCCCCGAGAGGAATAAATGCACATGCCCGTGTTTTTTAGTCTTCTGTTTGCCTGAAGAGGTGGTGTCTGATCCCGGTGATCTTTCACAGCTCGGGAGATGGTGTGTATTGCGTGTGACAGGTTCGCTGGAGGCTGTGAAAGGGGGTGTGGTGTGTGCTCGGATGACATAAGCGGTCTCAGTGAGGAAGTTATAAAAAATGGGAAGTTTGATTTATTTTACAATCTTTTTTTCTGTATGAAAGCACTGGAGAACGAGGAAAGAAGAATACATATATATCACCAGCCATGGAATCACCCACACCCGCGAAGAGGAACGCACACGAGCACAGCGGAAACGAAGAATGGGAGCAGGAATCGCAGACACGAGCAGAGAGTGGTGGATCCACCAGACAGCGAGCGATATCCACCGCTCAGGAGGAAGAGCAGGAGCAGGAGGAGGACGAGCGGGAGAGGCAGGAACACGAGCGGGAGAAGGGCGACACCCGGAAGCAGTTCGGCGTGCTCAAGATGGAGGCCATCATCCAGAGACTCCGCGCCCGAAACAGCAGCTGGGGCGTCCGCTCCATCTACCTATCGTAGGTCACCTTTCACTCGACTAAACTCCTCTCTGCGCCTTTCCCTGTCCCCCCTCCCCATCGAAGGATACCCTCAGCAAGCCAAGAATACACCATGTCCCACCCTCAAGCCTAGACTCGCCCGCCCCTTGCCGAAATCAGCAGACCCAAGACTCAGTTTCGGCAGCAGCGACACATGACTCCTGTCTTGTTCATAACGGATCCATGTCTGTCCATCGAGAAGGAAACTCCCCTTAACGAACTAAGGCTCCCCGTAAAGCGCACTATCCAGCTCCTCACCGTCCCACTTGGATTCTGACCTAGAAGCATGCATGCATCCGCCCCAAGATAGCCACATGTCCATGTTACTCATCTCTTGCCCCTATCCTTTTTTACTAGAATGTACATCCTGTCAACCATCACGTCCACCGAGAACAACTCTCTGCCACTCATTGAGCCGTACTTCCTGAGTCTATTTGGCCACCACAGCTCGCTGGCCACCGTGGGAATCATGACCAATGTACACTCCCTCCCTCCCCTCCCCTCCCCCCTTTTTTACTCAGTTTTACATTGCTCCACGCCAGCTTGCTGATTTGTGCTTGGAAATTTATGCATATCTTCCTTAGATAGCCTTCGCCGTCGGCAAACCTCCCATGAGCAAGATCATGGACGTGTTTGGCCGTGCGGAAGGGGTGCTAGTGGCCATTGTGTTATACCTGATAGGCAAGTGTTTTAGATAGATGGATTCAGCAAGGATGTAAAAAGTACAAGTACTGATGAGAGAGGGAGGTGATTGTGTAGGCGCGGTCCTGACGGCCTTCTCGACGGGGATAGTGCAGTACGCACTAGCGCGGACGGCGGCGGCGTTAGGCTCTCAAGGGCTACAGCTGTCGCAGATGATCATTGTAGCGGACACATCGTCGCTGACGTCGCGGGCTTTGCTGACGTCGACGATCACGCTGCCGTGGGTGGTGACGACGTGGATTGGGCCGGTGCTAGGGTCGTGGTTCCTGTCGAAGGGCGCGGTAGGATACCGGGCCATCTACTTGCTGTTTGGCGCGGCCGTTCCGCTGTGTGCCGGCTGGCTCGTGTTCGTTCTCTGGCTCGAGTGGCGTAGAATCTCCCGCGCCCCCTCTCAACCCATCTCGCTCCCCTCCCCACTCCACTCTCCCGACCACCACCATCACCACCTCTGGAGCCCCCCCAACTCGCCCCCTCCTCCTCGACTACTCCACAGCCCCACCGCTGCTCGCTCTAGCCTCTGGGCCGAGGCCTGGGAACAGCTCGACTCGTTCGGCCTCCTCCTGCTTACTCTCGGATTCGGGCTGCTCCTGTTGCCGCTCACATGGTCGGTCAAAGAGCCCGGTGTGAACTGGTTCAGTGGTCTGTGTTCTCCTCCCCTTGAGCAAAGCCCACAAAAGGAAACCCCCTTCCATATCCTTCAAAGCAAAAAAAAAAAAAAACTGATTGTGGAAAAACACTTGATCCCTTCCAGTCCAGAGATGTTCCTTCTTCATTGCCGGGATCATCGTGCTAGTTTGCTTCACAATCTACGAGCGCAAGGTGGCCAAGTTCCCTGTGATCCCGACGCGGCTGTTTGAGGAGCGCACGGTGCTGCTGGGCTCGTGTGTGTGTTTCTGGCACTTCATATGCCAGTTCACTTACGAGAGCTACTTCACGAGCTTTCTCCAGGTACACACTCTTCCACACCCGACCCTCACGTCATCCTCCTACTCTTTTTTTTTCATCTGTTGACCTCCACATATTTCGTATTTTTCTTGGGGGGGGGCCAGGTGGCTAGGTTCCTGTCTGCACGCGACGCCCAGTATGTCGAGCGCTCGTACCTCTTTACCGCCTGCGTCTCTGCCATCATCTGTGGGGTACTTGTGAAATGGACGCGGCGATACAAGATTTGGCTGGTGGGTCTCTCTAATGGGGATGATGTGCGGATCAGCCCTGATAGCTGAAATGTGCAAGTTGAGAAACCACAGGTGACGGGGATCATACTACATGGGGTGGGAACGCTACTGATGGTGCGGAGTCGGAAGCTGGACAACCCGATGGCGGAGATAGTGATTTCACAGGTGATAGGAGGGTTTGGGGGTGGGTTTACGACGCTGGCTTCGCAGCTGGGAGTGCAGGCGGTAGTGGGGCATCAGGACGTGGGGATCTCGACGGCAGTGTTCCTGACGATTACGCAGATCGGGGGAGCAGTGGGGTCGAGCGTGGCGGGTACGATATGGAGCTCGCGGCTGGAGAGTGCGCTTGCCGCAAGGCTCCCCCTTGCCGAGCACCCCAACATCCCCGCCATCGTCGGCGACCTCCGCGCCGCACTCGCCTATCACGGGCCCGTCCGCGCCGCCATCAACGCCGCCTATGTCGACGTCCAGCGCGTCCTCAATTGGCTCGGCGTCTGGGCCCTCCTCCCCTGTCTCCTCTGCGCCCTCGCCATGGAGAACGTCGACCTCGACGCTAAAACATCCAGCTCCAAGCCCGAGCATGTCCATCCCTCCCGCCCGGCTTCCTCCGACCCCCGCGCGGAGAACACCCCCTTTCTTGCCCGTTGGTCTTCTTTCTTTCCTTTTCTTTCTTCCCTCAACACCACAAGCCCTCTGTGAAAATCTATACCCTCCAAACCCACACCCACACCCACACACGCACACTTAAATAACTCTAGGTGAACATGATGGTTTTTTGTTTTTGTTTTTTTTTTTGTTTAGAGCAAGACGAAGACGAGTGACCCCCTTCTAAAACGACGACGTGTACTTCTTTTTCGGTACTTGCACACATTTCGCGACGCCCATCCTGTCTACATCCGCATCTCTCTCATCGCACGATCGCATCCACACGCACACGCACTCGATGTACATATATTACGCCTGACATAATATCACCAAAGACGTCCAACATGTGGCCCCGCACGCGGCCATCCAGCCGTTTCAGATACCACTATCACCTACGCCCCCGGCGTCGGCGTCAGCCAAAAAAGTTTAGACCACACCACACACACTACGCACACGAATTATTGTACACACACATGCTCGTCTACACGGAACCTTTCGTCTTCTCTCTTGGTCGTCCGCGCGTTTCCCTGCTGCGGCACTTGCTTTCTCTTTGTTTTTTTCTTTCTTTCCCGTTCTGCGACTCTACATAGATCTTCCGCATACATGTATACAGGAGGTGGTCGGTGGTGCTCGTTCCTGTCCTCTCGTGGGAGATATATTTCTGAGCCTTCTTTGTCGCCCTCCGGGTCTTGTCGCATACGCACGCCCATGCTCTCATGCCGTACATACATCTCGTCTCTCTTGCCGCACTTGGTTTCCCTGTTTTCCTTCCTCTCCGTCATCATCCTCATCATCACCTAACTCTCTTCCCTCTGGCATGTATAACAACACTGTACTTCCGTCTCGACACATCCTCTGACAAATCCCTCTGATTGAACCCCCTTCTTGCTTGCAAATCCGCTTGTTTTCTTCCTTTTTTATTTTTGGAGGGTGGGGGCGTTGGAAAGGAGCTTGAGAGGTTGGTTTGGCTCCTTGTGCGGCGCTTGCTGGTGTACGTAACGTGTGAGGCAATCATAAATCTCTCTCTCCAAATATGCTCAAGAATGTAGCATTTTCTTTCCTTTTTTTTTTTTGCAGGAAAAATGTAGACTTGATAGATGATGTGTCTTGGAGTGTTTTTTTTTTTTTTGCCATAATGTTCCGCGTGTCACAAAGAGATATATAAAGAGGAAAAACAAAATCCTGGACGGACAAAGTGTTTTTTGTGTCGTTGTTTTTTAGGGGGGTGGAGGGAGGTGTTTTCGGACGTGCTGCAGAGAAAGTCTACGTATTCTAGGAATGCGAAACAAAGCGGGCATGAAGAAGAAAGAAGAGTGAGGTCGGATGGATGGGTCCCACAAGAAGCGGAACATGTTGTCCAGGCGTTTGAGATCTCTGGGCGTGGGCTTAGGAAGGGTATATAATTTGTCGACCAAGAAATGCACGATGGGTGATGTGTGGGTGAGTCCGAAAGTGGGAGAGCGGGAAGCGGGTCACGAATTGAGGAGGCGCATGGTGCTCTCGAAGGCGGCGAAGGTGACGCCGTTGACGAGCGGCGACCTGTGAGGAAGAGAGACGCTTGAATGAAGGAAAGAAGTAATACATGATGGGGTGACTTGGACGGACGGACCTGATGAGCGTGGGCGTCAGCCCGCGCAGGAAGCCGCGGTACCCTTCCTGTACCCATATCTTGCGCGCACAGTCCCGTATCCCTGCATACTTGCGCATTCCCGGCTGGGACGGCAAGCCGTCGGTCTGCAGTCGCGTCTTGATCTGATCTGGAGAAACCACACAGAATACCATGTGCACGCCGGCCCCGTGGTGGTCAGTCATGTCTTGTTTTTTTTTGTTTTTTTTTCTACTTCTGTGTAGCGTCAATCCCTTGGTTCACCTAGCGGATAGCTGCTCAGCCACATCGAGTATCCCGCGCCCGCACTGCCCACCCATCCCACAAGATCAAGCCTGTCAGACACCTCCCACACTCCTCTCTTCTGCTCTCGACAGCTTACCCGTAAAGCATCGCCCATCCCGTCCCAACCTCCGCGCGCGAACATCCGTGCGTCTGCATGTGTCGGCCCACGAGCCATTCGTAGCCCATGAAATACTACAGCAAGGAACAGAGCCGGTTCAGCCACGTTCATTTTTCATGTTTGGTGGGTCAAGGAGAGGGCCACAGGAACAGACCATTCCGTAGCCATGGAATTCACTGCGAAGAGGATAAACGAGGAAAGGGGGTAGGAGAAGGAGAAAGTGCGCGAGTTTTTTTTTATTAACAGAAAGAAGAAACTCCCCGAGAAGTAAGTGCAAGAAAAGAGAGCGAGAGAGGGTATGTAAATTATGTACCGAGCAATGGTGATTAGTTGGCCACAGTACAGACCCCGAAGGACGCCGTCAGAGCGGATGATCTTGGTGAGCGCATCGAGCGGGCCGCGGAATGCATTCGGCTGGGACGACGACGACGACGACGGTGGGGAGGAGGCGGTCTGCAGGCGGATGCGGATGTGTTCCACCGGACCTTGACAAGGATTTTTTTTTTCAATTAGACTGTTATAAGGGATGGTTCATTGATGATGGAAAGAGTGGTTGTGTTTCTCTCACCTGAAATAATCGAGTTTCCGACGCCCGCTGCTGACCCGGAAAGATACAACTGACCCAAACTAAGGTCGGATTGCGAGCCGTTTGCCTCGTTCCGTTTCCTAGATGACATGCACCACACCGACGCTGCATTTTAGTCTATTTTTTTTTTCCATCGCCTTGTTGCTCTGGAGTAGGTAGAGTCTCTGTCCCGTGTGATCCTGGTACGGAGAAATTGCGCAGATGGGCGGGCTTACTTGAACGCCCGCTTGGACGCTTCCAGACACCCGAACTGGATCGACACGCATGCTCCGATCCCGATCAATGGCAGGGCCGTTCCTATCCCCAAGAGATGGAACAGTCGAACCCGAAAACAAATGCATCAGTTCCGGTGTAGAAATAAGAAGGAGAGCTGCTGGTGTTCGTGGTCACCTTTGTAAAAGCCCAAGAAGCCTTCCTTTCGGTGGATCTGGATGGCGGCGTCGGACATGGACTTGTACTGGTTTCCGCTCTGCAGCCGGACCTGAAGGGAGAAGGCCAGGGATGATTAGGAGTCCGAGAGATGGAGTTGAAATAGGAGAGAAGGGAGGGGGGGGGGACGCACCTTGATCATGTCGAGCGGCTGCCCGGCCAGGACCTGGCAGATCCCGCCGACGGTCCCGGCGAACAGGTCCTTGGAGACTTGGCTCCCCGCCGTGGGCTGCTCGTGTGCCCGGGCCATGCGAAGGGAAAGTGCGGATGCAAGTTTCTTGACTTCCACTGCCGAATAACTTTCTAGCTATCCCGGTCGCATGCGCGCAGACAGTGGGCTGCTGGACTGCCCACCTACGTCCGCCGGACCGACGAAACAGCCCAGCCCTCAGTCCTGATGTCACACACTCTCTCTCTGTCTCTCTCTGCCAAATTAACATTTTTGGATCAGAACACAGTCTTGGAAGGTCTCATTTATATATTTTCGGGAGGAAGGGGCAGATCCTGAGTATCATACATACAAGTGGGGTTGTTTATCTCTTTTTTTTTTTCTTTTTCTTTTTTGGCATCCCTTGTTACATAAGCTGGAGGAAGCAGAAGGATACAAACAGAGAGAGCATGGAGAGCAGGAAACAGAGACTAGCTCTGGGTGGTAGAAATTGAGAAGGAGATCCAAGAAGCAAAAAAAAGAGCTTTATTTTGGGGTGCACAGATCTGAGCCGGAACGCATCTCGCAGAACCTGAGCCTAGAAGAACAACCACCATCACAAGAAGACGGACAATGAGCTTCTAATTAGGTCTCACTGCAAAAGGACACCAAAAGGATGTATAATCATGCTTACACGGCGATGTTGCACGTCTCCTTGGAAAGCCCATTGGCGCGGGTACATTTCGGCTCCACGCCACGAGGACAGTTGCAGGTTGGAGTGATGGAGTAAATGGCACTCCAAGCCCCTACACACACAACAACAACAACAACAAAGAGGTAAGTCAATTGATCTCTCGAGCTAGAACGCACACTCTGCTTCCCAAAAAAGAAGAAAAGAAGCCAGATTCGCACCGTTGGAATATCTCATCATCTTGGACCCTTTGCGTGGTAATGGACACGACTTGGGCCATTCCTTGGCCGTGATCGGGTCCCCGCCTCCGTACACCATCGCGGTATCTTGCGCGGTGAGGAACGAGTAATCCGGGACACCCTGATGAGAGAATATGGTGTGTTGAATTCCAGCAGAACCGCAAGAAATAAAGAAGAAGAAGAAGAAGGCAAAAAGGTAATATGGGGTTTGTGTGATGCCACAAGCAGAGGGATACAAGACTCACGTATGAGTCCTCCTTTTGGGGGCATGAGAACCCGTTGGATGGCCACCCAGCGTCGGTCATCGAGCAAGCACTCGTGCTGGGACACACCTCTGGCATCACCCGCGCGTTGGCCTCGTAGGTGCCGTCCAGAAAATCCTGGCGGCGCAAGGTGTGCGGCTTCGTTGGGCCCTTGGGCACGGTGCCGCCCAGCACCATGGCTGCGGCTGAGAACAGGAGACACACCACAAGAGTCTTCATCTGGTGTTTTCGCTGCGTTGCGTTGCGTTGGGCGATGGCTGGAGACGGGCTGTTTTGAAAGGATGTGGAGTAAGATAAGGATGGGCTCTATCAATTTTTTTACGAGCTTAAAGACGACAATCAGTTCATCACTTGGCTCGTCGAGGGCGACTTACTATAGTATGAACATTGTGACCTGGCTGGTTCTTGCTCGCAAAAAGGATGCACAAGCGCAAAAATGGCTCTTCCCTTCCTCCTTTTCGGCACGCTGCCATCAGGACTTGCTTTAGTTGGAAGCGTGATCGGGTTCCGCAACGGAGGAGTTACATGAATAAATTGTATAGATCATAACTTTTTTTTTTTTTCGATCCAATCCCCATCTTACAAACAAGCCTCTATATGGGTGCACACACGCTTGCAGCTTAGGGGCCCCATGCGAGTACAGCCATATCCACCCTCTCCTCCAGAAAAAAGGGAAAAGGATGGATATCTGCACACAGGGACTTTCCAGAAGCAAGTTGAACGTGCATAAGAAAGTTGTGTGATGCAAGCGCAGCCTTTCATTCGTGCGCGTTTTATGCGCCCAATCTTTCATCTGTCATCATAAAGCGCTAAAGAAAGGGCACACGAAACTTGCAGAAGGGTTAGGATCTGGGAGGACTTCCGGGTGTGCTACTTTGATTTCCATGCACATCTGCTCTCCATTAAAATCGATCACTTTCGCTGCACCATGAGACCACGAGCTATTAGGTGCCACGAGTTCGCTGGGCCATGCATGCGTCCAGCAGCATCCCATGATCCACATCGTCATCAGGTCATTACTAATTTGTTTGCATGCATCCCTTTTTTTTTTTTTTTTTGGTCAAGCTCTTGTAGGTCATGACGCATAACACGCGCTTCTCCAAAACCGGGTGTGCGGCCAAGAACTTTAACGGCCGATCAGGTATGTCTCCGGTTTCTGGGAGCAGAGCCGCCATGGAAGCTCCTCATCGCAAAAGCATAAAGTTAATGCCACCTTCCAACCGCCGTGATCCCTTTTTTCATTGGTGGGCCTTTCGAAAAGGCATATGGCAAAAAAGCTTTGTTCGTGGGTACTATGGGGACCATTTATCTCAAATATTAGTTGTTGCAGGAAGTCTTGATTAAATTGTGTTGCGGCCAAGGGTTTCTCTATGCTCAGGATCCAGTTAGCTAGCCGCAAATAAATCTCTCGTGTATCTTGAGATCAAATAGATCTCTTTTCTCGAGATCTTCTTTCGTTGGAAAAGAGAAGGAAAAGTTTTCTATGTATCTGACAATTTCAAGACGGTTGAAATCTTCCCTTATGTTCCACGTCAATGAAAAGTGAGCCATTAATGCCTCCTGGATTTTTCCTTGGGAAAACCTCCACCATTGATATCCGAAGAACCCGGTATGAAGGTGGGTGCCATTTTTTCCACAGCATATTTTCTAAAGCCACGAAACAGCAACAACTAAGGATCTTGGGAACAGGACATCCTAGGACTTGTTCCCTGATGAGGTAGTCCAAAAAAGAAAGTGCAAGGGAGACAGAATCGTGTCATGATGCTTGGACTTGTGATCCCGGACATAAAAAAAAAAAACCTGATCAACACGTGAATCTCCCACCCTGGCATCCAGGATGGACTCAACGGTCAAATTAATCTGCCTCGTTATCGCGAGACCTGACGCGTGTGTTTGCAGGGGCCCCTGAAAGGTTGAACGTGCAACTCTGTGAGCGCCGGCTTCACACTAAGAAAGATGTGAAGCATCACCATACGGTGCGAATGATGGATCATGGGGGGCCATGTAGCGCTTTCGGACCCCGGAAAGAAGCATGCATCCCATCATCACATTCTACTAACATTTGAACGCGTATTCGATCTTCGACCTTTTTTTTTGGGGGGGGGGGGGGTTTGCTGGGTTCTCGTAAGCCTTAAGCTTTCGAAACTCGGCTGTGACGATGAGAATGGAATTATCTTATCAGACTCCGCATGCTTTACCGTATAGCCCGTGTCCCTGAAGTGCTTTCTATCAGGAGGCTCTTAGTGCTGACCAAGAATATTCTCCAGTGGGTGAGGAAGCTTGCTATTGTTACTAGGGCGCCCTCTCGTAGGCCTTAAAAAGAGCAACACGATTACAAACTCGCTTCGTAAGTCCTTGAGACATTTTCGCCGGCCATGCCTCCACAGTGGTTCTAGCGCCTGATTCTGAAGCCACTTTTTCTCTTATAAAAAGCTGAGTTGGAAACTTGGAAAATCCATTTCTCCTTCTTGACTGCTTTCATACCATCTCCAAACTTGAGTCCACTCTCCGACCATCTCTATCTACATCATCGATAGTTACCATTCTTTCTGCCACATAAATTAATAGGTGTTCATCCCTATTCTCGCCAAAAGACACACACAAAATGGCTTCATCAAGCGCATTCCAATGGCTCAATCGCAGCTTAGTTTATCTTCTCCTGTTGTGCTCAATTGTTTGGTCAATCCAATTCAATCATCCCGAGCTTTATTTGTCCTCACATGACTTTAAGATTTCCGCTACCCCTCAGACCCGCCATTACAATTTTCGAATTAGGTGTGTACATTTAAGGCTTCGAATGGTAACGTTCTAAACTCATTCTTTTTTCTCCTGCCCTTTGCTTGATCATCGCAGAGCTTCCGTCGGTGCACCAGATGGCTTCAGCAAGTGAGTCTGTTTGCTTTGGGGGTTTTAAGAAGAAGAAAATTTGTTTACCGTTTTACGGCTCCAAATTCTTGTCTTTTAACCTGTTTGATTTTCACAGGACTATGCTTGTCATTAATAATCAGTTCCCAGGTCCCTTGATCGAATGCAATGAGGTGAGATACATGCAAAAATAGTCGGCTGAACTTGAGGCACTTTGCAGAACCGCTCTGGTGAAGCAAAATTGTGACACGAAGAAATCTAACAATAGTGTCCCGTAATTGCAGGGTGATACCTTGAGTATTGTCGTTCAAAATGACTTGGATACTGACGTCTCAATCCATTGGCACGGGATTTGGCAGACTGGTACTCCCTGGGTGAGCTTCAATCCCCCCCCCCCCCAAAGTCTCCATATTGTTTAATGATTGATGGAATAATTACAACGCATACCATTGCGAGAGATCAGATGGATGGTGTAACTGGTTAGCTTCCTTATCACTTGTTCTTGATTACAGTAGGAGGTTTTAATGAATTTGCCCCCTCAACTTTTGGTTTAACAAATTTGTCCCCTCAACTTTTGTACCCTGATTAGGCGTCACCCAATGTCCCATACCGGCTAAGACCTCATTCACTTATAGGTTTACTGTTCGGGATCAGTTTGGAACTTTTTGTTGAGTATCTTTTTTCTCAAGGAAAGAAATAAAAAGGCCACTAGCACGTCGGGGTGAATCTAATCTTGCTTCATTCCAAATAGGGTACCACGTGAGCTTTACCTCAGATTCAAAAATTGAAATCTTGATACGCATCGCATATTCTCGGCCAGAAGATGTTGATCCGAATAACCTTTCAACGTCATGTGTAGGCGCATGCTCGTAATTTGGCCATAGATGGCATAGCTGGCCCTTTGGTTATTCACAGTCCACGCGATCCTTTGGTCCGGGGCAAGAACTACGACAACGAAATGATCCTCTTCATCTCGTTTGTTGCCACTCTGTCTTGTTGTTTCACTCAATTTCGCTTGAATTGGTAGATGAAGAGCTGACGTAACTCTTCCCTCAATTTTTGCAGAGATTGGTATCACAAGTCAGTCAATTTGCCATCACAGCCTTCGTCCAGTTTCAGTATTCTCATGATTTTGAGCCTTTACTTTTCTTTTTTTTGTTTCTCCACAAAACAGCACTAGTACCGTTATTCTGAACGGCACCTTATCCGCTGCAGGATACTTTGGAACTCAAGCGGCCCCGTCTGTCAGTCTTGCCGCGTTTATTTTTCATGCCCTTCAATGAACAGCATGGGCTTAACACTTTATTATTTGGGTCGGCAATGTCTTCACGGACCAATTCATCTTTTGACAGGCCAACAGCGCATTGATAAATGGAGTCGGTATTTTCAATTGCTCTTTCGCCACTCCAGGGTCCAGGTGCAGAACACCTACTCGACCCCTCGAAATAACTTTGCCTCCGAATCAAAGAACTCGTTTTCGCCTGATCCAAGCAGGAAGCCACGCCATGTTCTGGTTTGTGTGAAATTCGTCTTGATTAGAGAAAATGAAAATTTAGGGGAAGAACTGGACGGAAAAAGTCTCTTGTTCATCAGTTATAATTTATTTTCTCCTTCATCAGGTTTTCGGCAGACCAACACCTGCTCACAGTCGTCGAAGCTGACTCCACCGGAGTTACTGGGCCAACCAATCTACATCGTCTACAATTCCATAATGGACAGAGGTAATTGTTAAGCTCAATTTTATTCCTATGAAAGAAAAGAAAAATGCTGAAGAAACTTAATTTCGTACGTGTAGATACAGCGTCATAATAGACACAAAAGCTGACAGGCCCGGGAGCTCTTTCTACCTGAGAGCTGCCATGGACACCGATTGTTGTAAGTTTTCGTTATAAAGCTCATATGGCCTAGCTTAGAATAAGCATGCTGATTATAAGCACATGGTGGAATATCTTTCCTAGGGGCTTGGCGTGAGTTGTCGCAAATCAGACCATTGGAAGTGAGAGGATGATATCTGAAGTTTTTGTATACATATAGTCGCCCCAGGGATACCTGGTCCAGATGCAACTGCTCTTGCCATCGTGCGCGTGGCTTCTAAAGCTAACCAGATCAGTCGTCAGACTCCAACCACCAAGGACTGGAGGGATACGGTGGGTGGAAAGTGCACAGATTTAAACATCAACACGTTGAAGCCAATTATCCGTCAGAATGCTTGCACCAATGTTCTGGATACCGTAAGCACTTGCAAAGATTCCAGTGGATTTACTATTTTTTACTGAAATCGCTTCTGTCTTCGATTGTAGTTATACTTCAACACAAGTCTTGGAACAATCATTCGCCCGAATCCTCAAAATCTAACCAAAGTCGATACTCTGAGTAGATTTTTCGTGAATAACGCCACCTGGACCAGTAAGCAAGACTCTTCAATAAATAATACTTCAGCCTGAAATTCCACACGTCGCTAATAGTCTTCCTTCCTTTGCCCCCTCGGAAGCTTTCCGTTATAGACCTCTTCTCCAAGATCTAGCACTAGGAGGTAGAGGATATTTAAACAGCACAGAGGTCACGGCTCTGACTCTCAATAGGGTTGGATGCTATGATATTGTTTTGAATAACCTGGACGCAGGTATCGACCATCCTCTCCATCTTCGTAAGTTGGGAAATCTCTTTCTTATCAATCAATGCGAGCATGGTTCCTGATAAGCAGTGTTTTTCTAATCAATATTTCTCTGGGATCAGATGGAGTGGACTCTCGTAAGTGATTTTGGGAAACAGATTTTCTTCATCCGGGTGAATGTATAGATCTGAATTTCGCAATGAATCCATTTTCTAGATCTTGTCGCTCAAGGTCCGGGTAACATAGGCCCCCAAACCAAATCCCGTGCTTCGATCAAGCTGGACAATCCCCTGAGGAGAGATGTAAGTGGTACTCGTTGGAAATCACGTCAATTAACACGGGTGAATAACTTGGCGCCTTTTTTTTTTTTTTTTCGTCCAGACCTTCGTTGTGGGTGGCGGGACCCATCTAATTGGTAAGTTTTGAAACTCGTCTTTCATAAGACGTATGACGCGTCTCATTTTATCAGGAAAGACAATAGTGCTGACTTTTTGGTGTAATTAGTGCGAGTTGAAGCACACAACCCTGGAGTGTGGATTCTTCATTGCCACATTGGATGGCATCTAGCGGCAGGCTTTGCGGGAGTGGTCGTGATGCAGCCATCAGTCATTTCTCAATTTAAGATCCCCGCCGCTAACCAAGCTCTTTGTTCTGGGAGGACAAGTAGTAACATCAACACTACCGAGCCTGGTCGTTTAGTTTCAGAGTTCCAGCCAAAACTCTAGCCAGAGCTGTTTAAATAACTCTTAGGTTAACCAATATTTTGTTTTCTCTTTCATTTTTTATATATTTCCTGTGTCACTTATTGGAATATCCTTTCAAATTGTTTCCCTTGAAAGTATTTTACAGAAATCCTAAACACCTATATATGGACGTTGCATACTTTCCATCTTGTAAATATTTACTTTCTGTAGCAGTGGTAATTTACGGGTTTAATCTAGATCTGTTTCTCTCTAAGATTTTCTCTTGTGTTCTGTTGCCATACAAAAAGCACAGGCTCACATGTGTATTGTGAACAATCTTATTACTTGAAGCGCAGCATAAAATGGATGGGAAGATAGCCTGAGAAGCGAGATGTAGGAATTACCTGAGAAGCTGGATGTAGGAACAAGACGCCGCTCTTGCTGGCATTCCTGGATTTTACAGATGGATTCTTAAATCAAATGTCCAAGGGAAATATTTTGCAGCAGTCGGGCAAGATGTTAACCTGCGGTGCATTTGCAGCTCAGCCTACCATTTTTTTTATCAAAAACCAGATTATTAAACTTAGTGTTATGCCAGTCTGCCATCCAATTGACCTTCAAGAGGTTTCATGACCCTCCAATGTTCATTTTTGGATGGTCGACAATGATATCAATGTCACCAGCAGTCTTAATTGACTTGGGGACTAATTTGTAACATTTCATAGCCAAGTGCAATTGAATTTTCTTTCAGAGATTCACTGCATTTTTCCACGAGCTTTAGTGGAAGTGCCAGCCTACGTCTCTATTGTGACAGTAGAATGAATAAAAGAAGATACAGCGGCTTACTGCACGCTATATAGAACTCGACTAAACAGTCCTAGAGCTAGAGATTCGCGACTAAACAGTCTTCTGAACGAAAGTTCTCGTCTAATCAGACAGGAGACGGATAGGCAGATGTACGATAGTGTAAGGCAACTTGTGGAACAAAGAAAAGGATAGCCTATCGCAGATAAGGCTCAAGAGTTGGAAGATTGAATAGGAAGCAAAGATCAGGGAAATGAATATGGAAATGGAATGGTCCCCTCAGGTACAGGACAGACGGAGGCCCGCGGGGGGGGGGGGGGGGGCATGGGCCGGGTGACTCCCGAAACTCCCCCGTCGGGTCGTGGGAGCCAGGCGGCCTGCCGGCCCCCGGTCCCGACCCGAGAGTCGAAATGGGTTTTGTGTCCGCGGAGTCTGGCTGCAGTTGGTCAAGTCGCGTCGACGCGTCGAAGGTGGCACAACAACGAAGTGGAACCACACCGGAGAATCGTGTCTGAGGCTTGACGCTCGCGAATGGAATCGGCACCATCTTCAACGATACCCACCCGGTGCAAGCAGCACAAGAAAAGCTCAAGACCCACCGTTCTCCTACTTGCAAACTACTACCCCGTTGTCAAATCACTAGCAGATTACCTGGGACTTGCCGAGCGAGGAGAGGACGATTTGATTCTGAAGGACATCCTCGTCGGAGTCGGCAATCACGCGAAACCAAACAAACAGAAGCAAAATGCAGCTGGCCCAAAACCCGTTTCAGATGGCTACACAGGATCGGAAAGCAGAGAGGACGGCATAACCATGGCACAGGTCCGTCTCACGATTATCCTCGCCCCTCTCATCCTGAGTCGCGCAAATAGCTAATTCTCACCGATTGGACTGTAGCTCGTGGAAGCTGCACAATCTATCCTGCTATGGCGCGCCAGTCAAGCCAACCCCAAGTCGAACCCTAGCAAATCCAACGTTCTCACCTTGGGCTGCCGCTTGGTTAGTCACGAAACAGTATGGGTGCTACCTGTCCCGGCGGCTCGACTACGGCTGATTCCTAGCTCCTTGATAGAGTAATGAGGCCCACCCTGAAATGGCGATCCGCATCGCCAATGGACCATACACGAACAAGCTGGTCTCAAATTATGTCGCCTGCGATATGACTACTAACAAATTTATCGCGCAATCGCACATATTTGCTGACATCCTAGAAAGGTTCGATTGGCGCGTGTTTCTTCTTTCTACCTTACTTCATCTAACCAAAGCAATTTTCTATGTGGAATAGGATTGGTTCTAAGCGAATGATACACCTTTTAACGGAAACTGCAATATACTACCCAACCGACAACGGCTGTTATTTTCAAATTACTGGAAAGTCTATTTTTGATATTCCAATCCTGCAAGAAGGGCCACCATCTCAGAAGCAACGCGCACTGGTTGATATTGTACTTGCTAAGAAAGACTTGATGTACACTCGAGTCCGTCGTAATCTAACAGGGACCAACCAAATAGGATTTTCATTGGACAGTGCGTTGTCAAAAGCTCAGACATCGCTGAATCATAATTGGTCATGTCTAAACCGGTGACTCACCTCTCATCACACACGCCGAACCATTGCACAGATCCGTTATGCGAAATACATCACCCTACAATCTCACCTTCGAGCGATTATCTCCGCGCCGTATATTTGTCCAAGCATATTTTTCCCTCTCAGTATTCACTCGACTCATTCAACGCAGACACACATCGCGAAGCCGTTCGCAAGCTTCGAAAGTTCAAGACTCCTCAACGCTTAAAACCGTTGGCACAACCCAATGGATTTCTTCACAATATTGTGGTCAAGTCTGGAAGCATGAAAGCCATTCATGTTTTAAATAGATACTGCCCAAGTAAAGTGTGCTACGGGGTGATTGGTCTTCCATACACACCGATCCTGACACAAAATGTTCTTGTGACTTAGGTTCTCAACTGTAACGTGAGTGCGGAGGAAAGATTGAGCCTTGTAGAGTTGGCAGAACCCATCCAAGAAAACTCTTTGGAATCAGCCAACTGCTCCACAGCCGCAGATTCAAGTAATACACGACCCCTACGTTTCGAAGGAGCATCTCATTGTGACAAGCCACCAACCCCAAAATTTAGTCGGTTTGTATGCTCGCCTCATGAGGTGGAGACGTTTCTTTGGATGATGATCGACGCCTGTGGCTTGTCCCATTGGTGGGGTCGAGAATCCAAGCACAACGAGGAAATCGTTCGCAACAGTCTGAGTCTTACTTCCCCCTGCTGTCAACCTTCAGATAAAAAAGTGCTGATGACGACTATGACAGATATTCATCGGATTGTAAATCTACGAATGTTTGAGAAAATATCTCTGCACCAATTGGTCCAGAATCTCAAATTTAAAGCTTGCGATCAATGGATTTCTCGAAACCTCCAGGATCATTATTCGGTAGAAATGCTTCACGATTTTCTGTGGTGGTTCTATTTCTCATTCATCGGTGGCTTACTAAAAGTTAGTTATTATGATTTTCCATCGTGTCTTTGTATTGACCCTTTTCCTGCTTCCAGAATACTTTCTTTGTCACCGAGTCTGCAAGTTTCAGGAACCGGACCCTATATTTTCGCCTGGATGACTGGGAGCAAATCTGCCGTCCGATGATCAAGCATTTGAAAACAAGTTTATTCACTAAGGTGGATGAAAAAAGTATTGTAAGTTGAATCATTGGGTTCGCCTCGGATGTCTTACAATCGGCCTTCACCAAGACTGCCAACGTCTGATTATTATTTTTATTTTTTTTAGAAAAACGGCCAATCCCATCTTGGACATTCGTTTCTTCGACTGCTACCAAAAAGTAATGGCGTCAGACCCATTGTCAACCTCAAGCGCAAACGACCCGGCCATATAGGCCTTTCAATCAATTCAATCTTACAAAACCTGTTTTCAGTATTGTCCTACGAGAAAGTAAGCTTCATGCTGTCATTGGATATCTCCATCAATACCGTTAACGTTGACTCCTTTTTGTTGGATGGAGAATTTATCCTCCGACAGAATGGAGTATTCTGTCCTCGGTTTGGACCACATATACACCGGCTTCAAAAGTTTCAGATCCCGTCTTGGTCCTTCACTTCCAAAGTTGTACTTCGTCAAGGTTGATATCCGAGCATGCTTTGACTCGATCCAACAGGACAAGATGTTAGAAGTCATCAATCGACTTTTTTCTGAGGTAAGAGCTCAATATTTGAATATCGCCTTATGGTGTGGTCTGATAATGACAGGAAGATCACCCACAGGACCACTATGTTATTCAAAAGTATGCCAAGATGATATCCCTAAAAACGGCACCACAGAAAACTTTCAGGCAGTTCAAGCGCCAAGCTTACCCAAGTGGTAAGTCTATTAAGTATTCATTGATGGGCCAGTTTATTAGATTAATGGAATTGCTACCAAAACAGACGAAGTTCCAGACTTCGACAAGTTTGTAAATGAGCTCTCGAGCAGGCTAAAAAACGTCTTATTTAGTGACCAAGTTCAGTATGCACACGTCCACAAACAGGATCTGATGGCTCTTCTAAAAGAACATGTCACCCAAACTTTTGTCAAAGTTAGCAGCATTTGCCCCTACAAATATTACCATACAAAGTGGCTCATAATTTTTTTTTCCACAGATCGGCGCAAGCAGGTACCAGCAGAAAAACGGGATCCCACAAGGCTCGATCTTGTCCCCTCTATTGTGTAGGTCAGTATCTTAAAAGAGTAGGCTCGGTGAGCTTTTTTCCCTTGGTTCAGAAACAAATTTGACTGAGCTTTTATGAACGCAGTTTATTTTACGCCGATATGGACCGGGAAAGACTGGCCTTTACAAAAACACCTGATTCGGTTTGTCATTCACTTGTTTCTCTATACCCTAGCTCGCTCTCACTGATTTCGAGCTTTGAACTTATTTTCGCAGATACTTGTTCGGATGATAGATGATTTTATATACATCACACCCTCCCAGGATGATGCAAAGCAGTTTTTAAAGGTAATGGCTGAGGGAAGCAAGGAATACGGATGCTTTATCTCCGTGGAAAAGACGCTGATCAACTTTAAATATGGCGGAGTGAACCAAGTCGTTGGGAACGGTAAGTTTGTTTTTTTCCCATTCGTCCAAACAAGCAACGAAACCGTCTTGACACTTATCTATATATGAGGGTTATCTAAGACTTTCCTTGGTGCGGCCACTTGATCAACACCAAAACCCTCGAAGTCAAAGCTGAGATAGCCAGATTTAATGGGATCCGTCAGTTTAACCCTGTTCTACGCCGATGCATGATACCAAGCTCAAATACGTTTTTTTTTTTTGACGATGAATTTTTTGTTAGATCTCTCTGATACTTTGACAGTTGATATAACCAAAACACCTGGCCAGCTGTTTTGCCAAAGGATGTACCAGTCAGTTTGTTCTCACTTCCCATCTTGTGCGAGACTAATAATGCAAACACTCATGCATAATCATCGAACTTTCCAGATCAGTTCGGGTCCGAATTCATGCCATATATCTGGATTCTAAGCTCAATTCCATGCAGACTGTATTGCTCAATATCTACCAAGCCTTCCGCTTGGTTGCTGCGAAATACGTGGCATATGTGGTTGAGTGGGGCGCCGACACTGTCAGAGGCTGGAAATTCTTTCACGGTCAATCACTAATAGGTTTAGCTTGCGTTGATGATTATCCTGTACTGATATTCTGTATTTTGATTTTTTTCCGGACTGTAGCCGTGATCGAAAAGCTGCTCATTTTCTTTTTCGCGTGTACTAAGAGACAAGTCGAGCAAGAATATGTGAAGAACGCCGGCGGCTGCTGTGAGATCAGACTAAGAAACGTTACCTGGTAATGAGCCTCTCTCCCCCTCGCCTATTAATATCACTACCCAGGCCTGTTGTTGACCGGAACAATGTTGCCCCCTCAACCTTCCGGGAAATAATGATGCTAGGTTGGGCCGTCATGCTTTCAAGATCACCTTGGCTCGCAGACCGCACAAGTTTGGGTTGGTTCTTAAACAGCTCGATGCTGATTTGAAAGTCCAGACTAGACTTCACATTCCGCGACGGGAGCAAGTGGTGCTGCAAGCTGTTCTCAATTCCAAAGAAAACGCAGCTCTGGACAGAATGAAATTTTGATCTGTTTTCTTCCCTTTCCGACGTTTACGCTACTCTACAAAGGAGATGAAGAAAAAAAGTTTCTCTCTTGCGGCTTCGTTGGCCGCTATTCAAATACGAACCCAACCCGCGATAATGTGATTTCAATTCACCCCTAAATGTTTGGCCCTTTTGCTCAGCTTTTCTACAGCAATCAGTTTGTTTGAGTTGTCGAATCAATTGATTAGTTTGGTTTCCTGGCAAGGCTTCAGTTTTGAAGTTCTCTTTTTAACAACCTGAAATCATCTGCATTGTAGTGATTCTGTTCAACGTTATGCGTACTAATAAGCACTCTGAGGTCAATTGGCTTCTCTTTACCCATTTCTAAACCGGCAAGGTCTTGACTCTTGGCCATGAAGAGGATGTTCCACATCCAACTTTCGTGCTACTCGCCCCTACATGAGCTATACAGATGAAGGTAAGGCCAAAAAAGAAAAAAAAAAAGAAAGAGAAACTTTTTCAAAAACGGAGCACGAAAACTGCTGGAGTCTGCAGACCTTCTTTTTTCATGTTTATGATAGCATCACGTCGAGCATCCATCAAGTCAGGCCTGCACCAAAACAATCACAACGCCAAACAGCATCGCTGCCCCTCTGGTGGAATGTGTCAACACCAAGTGCCAAGGTATTCTTGGTATTGGTAAGCTTCCAACCAAAGTCTTATTCTGAAGCAGCAAAAAAAAAACTCACCTTATGCCGGAGTGCCTCCCTACTGTAGAGGCGAGCTGAGGCGAGCTTTGCTCACACTTGCAATCTCTGTGGTGTTGAAAATCTTGCTCAAGTTTTACTCCTCAGATCATTTGGTGTCTGGCTCTTTTGACCATACGGGTCATGGGGAAGAGGCTATGCAGAAAGCAGTAGACTAAAGAAGACTAAAGAAGGTTGTCATTATGGACACACTCATGAGGGCCACACAAACCCAGTAAATATTCACAAATAAAAAGAAAAAAGAAAACATGCATTAAGCTGGAACGAAGGTATAAAATGAAGGTGTAGAATCAAGTCGAAAAAAAAATTGGACCGCATTCTTGGACTCGAGGAATCAATTTGAAGCCACCAATTCCGGATTTTTATTTTGTTCTGAGAACAGAATAACTGCAAGTTGTCCTGCCCGATCGATGGCTCGTAAGATGAATTGCTTCGGCTGGCCGTTATATGCATGTTCGAAGGAGAAGCTATCGACCGGGTTTTGAGCACTTATCCATAACGTGCTCCTGTGTACAATCTTCTTCGATGGGTTCATGCCATGAGTTGGCGCAACCCTTGTCACCGTGGGGGCATCTAAACGTGCGGGCACGGATCGGCACACCACACGTGGTACAGTCGGGGTGCTTAGGACATGCCACGTCCTTGTAGCATTTGGTGCGGGGTGGGTCCCCGGGATGGAGGACACCTATAACGATTCCGCGGCAAGACCGACAGACACTTTCCTTCGGGTCCACACTCTGAGCGAAGCCGATGAGACCGGCAAGCAAGAGGGTTGCAATGATCTTCGAAAAGTACATCTGCGGGAAAAACATGTGGATCAGGTATGAAGGCACAAATCAGCGATGTGATCAGGGCTGTTTGTCGGAAGGAAATTGAATGACGGTGGTCTTGGACTCACAGTTGATACGATTGCTACCGCTGTAGTCGCTCAAGGAATAAGTGCGGCGAGAGGCGATGTTGACTGCTGATATGATTGGATGGAGGGACAGAAAGGCTTGGAGAACGGGGTCTATTTATAGCCAACAGGGGATGACGGACGGCAGCATGGTTGCCAAAGACTGCCCGTCATTTCCCGTCACGAAACGAAGTCCGTCCCGGGGCGCGTCAGCTGGAACGAAGAATCTGACACCAGAAACAACTGGCTAGAGCGCATAGGGAAGGACGTTCTGAAGAACGGGAGAAGAATATTGCAAGAAACCCAGTAATTCATATGGCAGAAACGAGATACTATATCCAAGACTTCCGGCAAAACAAGAAATGATACCCGAGTCTCATCATCTGCATCTTAGCTTGATTCCGGGCAACAAAATGCTAAACTAGTCCTCTCAATTCTGCCATACGTGAATATATTCCCACGGCGCTGGGTCTATGAAGATGTTCGGCAAACGTATTCATGATAAAATGGCTTATGTTTGTAATCATGTAGTCTAGGCGTAGGTAGGTAGCAATTGGTCAACCCTGTTTCATAATTATTCCAACAAAAGGAAACTACATATTACATGATCGAAATGTTTTTTTTCTTTTCTTATTTTCGGAGGGGCATTGCTTTGAACAAGTCTAGAATTAACGCCGAATTTTTGTACAAGAAACTCCCGGACTTGTCGAGAAAAAAGGAGAAACCAAATTATGTATCCTGCATGATGGAGGATCCTTGAGAGGCGGGCAAACTGGTTCGGGCGACCTCGTTTTTGTTGCAAATTCAAGCAGTAGGCGCCGTGTGGCTCTTGGGTACTGGCCTTGCGCACTTCACGAAAGGTGCGTGCGGGTTCTCAGAACATTCTTCTTGTTTCGGTTCTTCATTCCCCTGGCCGCAGCGTTCGCAAATGTACGCCCGAATGGCCACCGACTCTTTGCACTGCCTACATCTACGGTGTAGAGGACACGACGACCATATACCGCAGTGTGCGCCTGGTTTTTCTGTCTCGAGAAAAGTATAAGGTCCACCGCAACCGCACGGCGGGATTTCCCGAGTGAAACCCAAAGCGAAATCGATGAGACCGGCGAGCAGGAGCGTTGCCATGACCTTCGGGATGAGCATGGTGACCAGGTGTGCGGCAATTTGGTCAGGTCTGTCTGTCGGACGGAATGACGATGGTTTGTGAATCACGTTTTCTCCGATGGTTCTCAATATGGCCGGGTCAGGTGGGCGATGTTTGCTTCTAGTCCTCGTGGGCCGTGGATGCTGGCACAGGATCTACTTATACCGCGATTAGGAGGTGGATGGTGTGGTGCCGCCGCTGCCTGCCACAAAAAGCCAGTCTGTCGCGGGACGGGTCAGACAAAACGAAGAATCGGACAGAAGAAACAAAAGGCTAGGACGTGTCGGAAGGAAAAAATTCCTTGTGCTCCGGATGACTAAGTGCTATGTAGCCTGTTTCGTCCTCTCATCAGTTTGGCTGAATGTTGGTCATGCTCAGTCACTCTCCAAAAGTTTTTGCCGCAGTAATTGTGTGTTCCAGACGGCAAAATTCTTTTGGAGAGTGACTGTTCATGATGAGACGGTTCGTGTTTCAGCCCAAAGTGTCGCTACTTCAGCCCGGGTCGCGGACGGGACCGAGATCCTCTGGCCCATGCGGAGGCGTCTGCCTACAACGAGTCAGGCCACATGTTTTTCATTGACTATCTTTCGCTTATAACCCCACACAAACTTGTCATACACATATCCTGCTGGGTGTCCGCAAGGCAAAGCCACCGCTGCATGACGCCGACACCGTGTGCGACGACGGCCGATGTACGAGGCAGGGAGATAGGCTCGATGAAAAATGGTTCACCTGTCTTGCAATGCTAACCAGTGGTAAGGCATTCGGCAAAGGATTGTCAATGAGTCTGCGCCCCTCGATGGCAGTCTGGGCTCATGCCTGTTTCTTGCTATATATGTATGCACCTCTGTCTCTGATGAGGAACTGGCACCCGAAAAATGGGATCATCCTCATGTGCCTGGTCCCTGCAGCTTGCACGTTCAAATCTATGCTTTCGCTGCGGGCGGAGATCACACTAGCGCTGCGGCCGGTATGTATGTTTATATGTTGTTTAACCCCTCTTGGGCTACGTACAGATTTACAAGACAAGTCAGTCACGCCGATGCGGCCCAGCAGCGGACAAATTACCTGACACCAACCAAACAATACGAAAAGTCAAAACCGAAGTTGGCCCCGATGAACCAGCTATCCAAGGAAAACATCAATCTCGTTCGGCTGATCAACAGACTGGACAAGAACACCCACTTGCACGTCAAGAGGAAAAGGATGCCCGACTGTCTTCACCACCATCCGCCTGAGACGCCCGACGCCGATCACCAGTTGGACCACGAACACTTCGACCACCAGCGCTACTGGGAACTCAAAGGATTGGAAACGGTCAGTCGCTCCCTCTTTCTCTCACGCACACACAGCTGACATGAAGGTTACTCCGCTAGACCATTCGCCATGCGAGATCGATCCTGGATACCATCAACTCCAACCCATCAACTTTGCACACCATTAGTCAGATCCAAGACCCCGCAGAACTGAGAAAGAAGCTCGAAACGATCCGTAATCGCATCGATGTGGCCTTACGAGTCAGTTTTTATCTCTGCTGTTTTTGTTTTTTTATCCTCAGCCCTGGGCCACAATCTATTCAAGCAGATGATATGGAGATCTTACTGTGGGATGTTCTTGTTCAACTTCATTCAAAACATACTAGAGCTGTCCGGCACCCACACTCACCGAACCAACACTGACGCGTCAATCGGCATTGATGTACAAGATCAAGACACCCGAATTGCCATCGCTTCCGGACAAGAAAAGGCGCTCATTAGAAGCACAAGAGACGCCATCGAAAGAAGAGGGCTTGAAAAAGGAAGAAAAACGTGAGCGGGAGTGTTCTGAGAAAGAGGAGAAGCGGGCAGTGAAGAAGACGACGAAAGAAGAGGGAGCGCAGCAGCAGCAGCGGGTGTTATCGAACCAAGAAGAGCTGACGGACGAGCTCTCGCAGATGGCCTTGCAGCTGAAGAAGAACGTGCACCATTTCAACAAGCTGTTGGCGGACGACCAGGCCGTCCTGCTTGCCAACCAAACCAAGCTGGAGTTCAACTCGGATACGATGAACAAGGAGGGCGGCAGACTAACGCAAGTCTCTCTCAAGAGTCGAAGCATGACTTGGTTCACCATTGCCGCCGTCTGCGCCGTCGCTGTCTCCTGGATCCTCATGTTTATCATCATCAGACTCACTTAACTCCCCTCTCCATACATGCCTTCTTCCTCCTGCTTATCTCCGGAATCATCATCTCTTCTCTCCAATATCTCTGCAGGCTCAGAATTAGACTCATCATTGGAACTCGATCCCCCAAAAGAAGTGCTGTTTAACATTAGTGCCATCTACATGACACTTTTGAGATCAAAAGGTGAAGGGTTAAATTCGAGCTTTCCAACACTCAACCTCATAATCCCGCTCCAGAAAGCCTGCATATATTTATATGTATGAAAGAAAGCCCACTTATGGCTAGACTGCCAAATCAAGGATATGAATTCCTGTGGAAACATGTATTATGGATTGATCTGTAATTTAGCACCCAAAGCATGCGTGCTGTTTTTTTTCATTCAGTTTTGGAGGTTCGCTGGTCACGATGGTTGAGTGGCGCCAGCCAGAATCGACACCTTGGGGCCTGGGATGAGAAGGAGACGGGGCGGGCACTATCTAGTGTCGGAACTCATGCGTTTCCCCTCGCCATCCCCGGCTTCCTCTCTGGCGCAGCTCAGACGGTGGAGTGAGAGCCTGGTTTGACATATCAGACGCTGGGTTCTTCCAGGGACCAAATTCTCCCAACACAATGCCCCGGTTACGATAGTCCCCTGCCAGGTCACGCCCCAGAAAAAGACGCCAATTTCATCTTGTATTACAGGGTAACCCATTCAACCTACAAAGATTAGATGAGAGGAGAGGTAGCTTGCTCCAATTCCAAGACATCACAACACACTCTGAATTTCATCTCGCACGTGATCACCACAGCTCCAAAAATAAAATAGAATGAAGAAATCATGCCGTCAGATCGTCACACTAAAAAAAGACACGTCGTAGAACCTTCGTGAGAAGAAAGAAAAAAACGAGGGAGTTTGGGGTGATTTTCAAGAGGAGTATTCTGTCAATATTCAGGGATATAAAGACACTATAACACGGGGCCAGGAAGGGGGATACGAGTATGTACAGTACAAGTGAGTTCTGACAGTGCTGAGCGCTACGGGTACAGAAGAAGAAGAGAAACACAAAACACAAAACAGAAGCCATGCCATGCCAAGAAGAAAAGGGAGGAGAGTGTGTATCTTGAGCGTCTGCAAACCGTGTATGTATATATGAAGACAACGTGGTAAATAATATATGCGTGGTTCATCTCCCGTAGAAAGAAAGATTGGATGAGGAGAAACACGGGAGCGCAAGTAGTGTGAACATAAAAAAAAAAAAAAAAGGCAGTTCGCACAGGAAATAATAATAAAAAGAAAAAGGAGGATTAGAAGTATAAGAAGAAGCGGAGAGAAAGAGAGGAGAGAAAGATAAGGACCAAGGCTGCTATTGGACACATATATGTTATATTGGATCTGGGTTTTTGACGGGGTACACCTGCAACCCTAGATGAGCAAGAAGCCGACAGGGCCGGGTGTGTAGCTCCTCAACAGGGATACACACAGGCATTTTGAAATGAATGACAGAGTGATGGGGCGGGAGAGCCGGAGGAGGGGAGGGTGTGCTACTAAGTGCAGTTGTCCAGGGAGAGGGAGACGGTGCATTCGGCGGGACGGTAGGCAGATGCGTTGAGGGATTGCTGGACGAAGGGGGACTGGGAGGTGGAGTCCAGCTTGGGCCAGCTGGGGAGCGGGAACTCCTCCGGGAGCTCATCATCCGGCACGTCCGCCTCGAAGGAGGACTCGGAGCCGTCGGACTCGCTGGAGGCGATGGAGCACTGGTCGTCGTCCATCAGGGTCTCCGTGTGGTCGCCTAGCGGCAGGGAGGTAAACTGCTGCTGAGCCGCAATCAAGGCCGGAGGCCGTGTCGCGACACTGCTCCGCAGGTTTGTGATCATATCTTCCATCTCCGAGTCCTCATCCACACAGATGGAAGGGGTGATGGTGGTGGTATGCTGCTCAGACGCTGGTACCTCCTGCTGCACCTTGCGCGAAGCAGCAATGCTCCGGAGGTTCGCAATCATATCTTCCATCTCTGGGACGTCGTCATCGCACACAGCTGGAGGGTTGATTTGCTGCTCAGACACCGACAAGGCCGGCTTGTGTGTTGCAGCAATGCCTCGCAAGTTACTGATCATATCTTCCATCTCCGAATCCGACCCGCTCGAGTCGGTACCCTGGCGGCTTGGCATTCCCTTGGCCACAGGCTGCCGAGGATGGATGCCCGCCAGAGGCAAGTCGTTTGCAATAATCAGCGAGCCGCTATAGACCACCGGCTCGGGGGTGGAGCTGCCGCGGTCACCGATGAAGGCAGAGGAGGAGGGAGGATGCGCCTCGCAGTGCTTGAATACACAAATGTTTAGATACAGTCAGTCAGTTGGGGTTTCTTCAACACACAAGCCAGGCTTCCAGCCGACAAAGAAAATTCTCAGATGAGGGAAGGTACACACATTTGATTCCCGAGTAGAAGTCGTGATGGAAGGCACCAGGGGAATCATTTGTGAGGAGCGAGGCGTCGCATGTTCAAAGCCCAAGCGGCCTGTAGGGACGATAACCGCCGATTTAGGCATCGACGGGGTCACATGGAGGTCAGTCCGCTCGTCGATAGCAATGTTGAGTGACATGCGGGGTTCGGCAAGGTTGGAGTCGGCGGCCTTCCGTTTGCGTCGTCGAAGCAGGCTCTGGATTGATTTGTTGATGGAGGAGCCGGAGGCACTCCGGAATGAGGGCTTGGAGCAGACCGACGCGGGCGTGGTGATGATGGGACTGAGGTCAGAGCCATATGGGCCCGATGACACAGATGAAAGGACGGTGCTTTGGCTCGAAAGAGAGTTGGTGAGGGAGGGCACGGAGGAGTTCGACTGTCCGCTGAAGTGGCCTTGAGAAGCCTCCGAGCCAGTGAAGGATGGGGAGTAGGGAACCGGATGGCTCATGGCTGAGCCATTCAGAACACTACCTCGCTTGGGGGCGGCAGATGCATGTCCTTTGACCCGCGTAGAAACAAGCTGGTAGATGGATGCCATGGAGAAAGTGCTACTGATGGGAATGCTAGTACTACTACTAGAATGCTGCTGGTTGGTATTGTTGGAGGTGGGGGGAAGTGTGGCGCCCCTGCAGGCAGGGTGAGGCTCGGAAAGAAGACCTGGGGCCCTATTTGAGCGTTCAATGTCCGTGGGATTACCGACAAGGCAATTTGTATTACACGCTTGAGAACATTCCAAATGCTGGTTTGAGGCGGCTCTTCTGGGCTGCAGACTATGACAATTCCTGCTGGCTCCTGACGTGGATAAATTGAAGGCGCTATTAGCAGTGGGAAGGTTTGCACCCAGCGGAGGAGAATGTTTCGCCGCTCGAAGGCTGGAACACCTAAAAAGAAACACATAAATCCATAAAATATGTATGGGAAAAAAGAAGTAATTAGGTACTGTATCTTTCTCTCGATTCATCGTTAGAGCCCGTCCATGTAACACCATTTGGGTCACGGGGATTCTGCAAATGTGCGAAGAGCTTGATGAGCTCATATTAGCTTATGACGCACCAAGGGACACTCCGCGCGAACAACTGAGGAAGCGCAGGCTCCAATGGCACTGGAGGAGTTGGGTTCAGGGGGGCAGCAACTTCGTCCCCAGATCGGCTCGTATCACTATCAGCCGGAAGGTCGAGATGGTGGTTCATCGCTAGGCGTATCCCAGAGGGAATGGACATCGCGACCAGACAGGGCGTCTTGAGAATTATCTCCTCTTAGCTTGTGATTCAGTAGAAAGGATCAAAAAATTGCAGACCGCGACGACGAGTGCAGGGGAGTAGCGATAATTTTGTATAAACAGCTATGCTAAATTTGGAAGAGAATGGCGACGGAGTATTTAAATTTTATCCTGCAGCTTCACAACAGCTGCGCCAGGAACACTCCACAGATGTGTGCAACAGCAGTAGATCTTGTGAGGCCGGCACGGAGACAAACAACATTGAAGCAAAGGAGATTGTCCATCAACCATCGGAGGATGTTATGTAGACGTGTCGTTGTACTTTTGAAGGGAGAGAACCCAGTGGGCCTGCACAAGTTCACAACCTACAAGTACATCACATTTTGTACACATGTAAATATTTACATAAATATGTAGTGCACTGCAGAATGCAACTTTTTTGATAATTTTTGAAGGGAGATAATCCCTTGACTTGACAGGCACGTGGAAGAAGCAAATCCGACGAGAAGATGATCGATCTGAACCCCCACCCTAAAAACTTGTGCATATGTACAGTGCCCGGAAGAAAAAAAACGTTAATACAACAAAAAAAATGTTGAGGAAAAAGGGGAGAAGGTGAGGAGATACCAAAGACATATATTTGAAGAGAACAAGCTTGCGGAGGTGATTTGGAAGAGCAGATCAGAATTGGGTGATTAGTTACAGCCATAACGTGAAAGGATGTGGTTTGGAGCGGGCTGCTTTTTGTCAAAAAGCTCGACTTCAGCCACCCGCAACTTCAGCCACAGCTCCTCAAGCAAATACAGGAAATTCAGCAGGCCAAGAATTCTATCTTGGCCATTTCTCACATTCAGGTCTTGAGACCCACACCATTGGATTCCTGGTGTAAAAATAGGTGAGGATCCCCCGCCCAGGCATGGCAGTACCAGCCCCCGCACCTTCCTGGATAGCGGGTTGATGCTCACAGGACTGCATAAACGTTCCGGCTGGGCCTGTATGTCCAAGCTGTACAGGGGGGTGGCTGAAGTTGAGCCCCAATTTTTGGAGCTCAAAAAAAGACCCACATCCGCATCCTTTCCTGGTACGGCTGTATGTTTTATTTTGATTTTTGATTTTTTGTGTTTTTTGAAAGTCATCAATATTGAGAGTGAACAGTGGTAAAAAATATGCTGATGAAGTGTATGATCGTACAATTGATACTAGCTGAAGAAATCGGGAATTGGTCCAAGTACAGCCATATCGGGATTGCTTGCGGATTTCGAGCCAAAATTTGACCCAAATTTCACACCTCTCACTTCAGCCACGGGCTGAAGTGAGGCCTGTATCCTGTATTACGCTGTATTTCACCTCAACATTCCAATTCCAACCACCCCCCGTCCAACCTGCCCCCCCCCGGTACAGACCCAACCCAACCAGCCGTTTTTTTTTTTCAGAATTCACTCCCAGCTGTTCCCGCATGCCACGGTGATCAACATCACGCTTTGTTCACCTCACAACCGCCACCCCAAAATCTCAGGTGAGTCATTCCCAGTCCCACTCCTAATTACAGGTCTCCCAACAGCTGTCACTCACCTCCGACCATTTTCCCTTGCAGCATGCCGTTTGTGAAATACCACGAAAGCGTGAAGGTCATAGTTGTGAAGCTTTGTCTATGTGGTTTGTCTCTGCAGGCGATCAACCGCACCATTGATCAGAAGATCTCCGACAATTCTTTGCGCCAATGGATGAGCCTCTACCAGCGTACCCGAGAAGTAGTCGTGGACCCAGCCCTATATGGGTGACGCGGCTGTCCCCTGGCGTTCACTTGAGAGGAGTCAGAGTTTGTCCTGGCGGCGCTTGACGAGGATCTGACGCTTTACCTCGACAAGATACAGGCGCATATCCAAGCGATGACGGGGACTCGCCACCCCCTGAACACAATCTCAGATGAATTGAGGCTCCGACTCAAAATAACCAAGAAAGTGGCTTGCACAGTCCATCCCGCGCAGTGCCCAATGCGACAAGCCGAGTTTATCTCCCGGATAGGGCCACTACCATCAAGCTATTTTGTCTTTGTTGGTAAGTTGCTTATGTCCCATCCCCTTTTCCTGGTCCTGGTGATGGTTTATTTGACATCTGGTTCCTTTTAGATGAATTCGCAGTCTCTCGCCCGCGCATGCCGAGGCCAACACACCAAGAGGCTCAGCAGACCCCTTCCAAATGCATCCTGGATCAGTGTCCTACCAGCAGTGTCGCTGGACGGACTCATGGCTGTAATAGCTCAGGAAGGCTCAATTCTCCGTATTGACATGGAGTATTTCCTTGAGCATGTACTGGCAAGTTTGATCTATCTCATCTTTTTCTGCGTCTGCTTATCTTTGCTTGGGTGGCTCTATGTGTACTGACTGTCTGTTTTCCCACTTCAAATCAGATCCCAAACATGAATCCATTCCCCGGAAGGAACAGTGTTATTGTTATGGATAACGCGACCGTCCACCATGGAGGCCGAATCGGGGAAATCTGTGATGCGGCAAATGTCCTGCTGATCTATTTACCCCCTTACTCGCCAGACCTCAACCCAATTGAGAAGGTCTTTTCAGTCCTCAAGTCGCAACTGAAAAGAAACCAGATGTTGACGGGGGGTCACAAGGACCCAGATTTGATCGAGGCTCACTTAGAAAGAATGGTGTCCCCCCGCCTCATGAGGAACCTGTTTCTTGGCAGTGGTTACTCGGCCTAGCCTCCAGAGCAAGAATCTTATCCAATAAATTCCTTCTTTTCCAGCTCATTTTCCTTTTGCTGGACTCATTTGAAAATTTTTCCTGCTTTTTCTCTTTTGCTCACATACATTATTTCTTTTGAAAACCTAGTTTTCTTTTTCTATTTGCGCGTGCCTAGGTATCTTTGTCTATTTTCTTTTTAACACGCCTGGTTGGTTGGTTTTTCTTTTTCTTTTAGCAGGTCAGTTTTCTTGTTCTGTTTTCTAAGAAATCGAAGCCGCTAAGCCGGCTTGTTGCCTGGTTTGGAAAGTCCCGACTGCATGCCCCCAATATACATACATATCATGAACTCACTGTGAGTGAGAGTTGTAATCTCACTTCTGTGAGTGAGAGTTGTAATCTCACTTCGGTGAGTGAGAGTGGCCATTGTGAGACCAATTGATAATCAATGAGATGGAGACAGATACGCATACAAGATACGCATTAATTCATTAATAAATGACTGAGCAGTATAGAGAACCTGGCATAGATAGAAATGGAATAGTTGGCATACAGTTGCGGACGTCATAAACCGGCAGTGCCCCGCCTGCAAACAAAAAAATGAGACGCGGGGCCTCCCCCCGGGGGCCAAAGTGTGAATACACATATTTTTATTACATTTTTGAACTCGCACGCATGTGTAGAGTTCAAAAATATAGCCGCTAAGCATTTGGGTGGCTAGTTTTATTTTTTTTATTTTTCTATCATCAGGATTTCGGACAAACCTCTCTAAACCCATGCTTAAACACATAAGTATGGGTTTATGCATCAGAAAATCATGGGTTTAGGCCCCAATAGCCTTACAAATCATAAATAGACCGCATTTTTGGGCTTTCCTTGAGCTAAAAGCACCATTGTAGACCTCTTCTGGTGCCTTTTTGGCCCCTCTTTTTCCGGTTTTTTTCCCTTTTTTACCCCAAGATTTCGGACATCGTCAAAATCCAGTGCTGGTTTATGACGTCCGCAACTGTATGAGGAAAAAATAGATAATTTTTCAGATACAAGGAACTTTCAGATACAAGGGGCTTTGGAATAGATGTGGTGGAACATTAAATTGATCAGAAACAACAAATCTAGGGTTCCTATTGGGATGAGTCGGTCATTAGACTAGTAGGCTGTATTCATACCTCAAATGAGTAAGAATACCCATGCTGGACATGGGTGAACTCAAGGACGCGGGCGCCTTCAACAAGTCGTTGGGCCATAGCATGCGGAAAGGGGTAGTGCATGCCAGTCAGCTTGGATATCAAAACGGATGGGGAAGTGGTGTGAAAGTAATCCCAGTGCGGGATGTAATTTAAGGAAAGGAGGGCTTGGACAATGATGTCGTCCTTGGCAAAGGAGCTTCTGGTCAAGAATTCGTCCCAAGTCATCTCACAACCATCCTTGGTCAGGGGTGCCTTGGGTTGTGCTTCTGCGGCAATGCTGGAGCTCACTCGGGAGCTAGGAATCTTGCAAGTGGGTGAGACCAATGGCTGGCGGGATGAATTTGCAAAATCGAGGCGGGGCAAATCACGGTTTACCTCCTGTCCAGCAGGGCTGCGCGCAACCTTACGTGCCAGGGAGTGGTGGACGTCCAAAATTGGTTTTGGGACCTCTATATTGGAGGATGATTCCCTGCTGGGGATATCTTGATGGGCCTCCGAGACAGAAGCAGGACTGTCCCATGTGATGGTCAAAGATGGCAAGTCATCCTCTTCGTCAGAGGAACTGTCTGCACCATCTGAGGATTGATGATGGCCTTGCTCCTTGTCCAGGGATTCATTAGGGGATGGGGACCAATCAGACTTGGGAGGGGAGGTGTTATCCGCCTTTGAATGGGAGATGTTGTTGGTGGAGGTGAAGGTGTCCTTCTTGGCGCCCCCGTTTCAAGGAATGAGTTGCGGGGGCATGATACAACCGTTGGGCAACCTGCGGGCCGGAGTGTACTTTGGCTTGCTAGATTTGGGGGTTTTTGGATTACTCAATTTCGATTTTGGGGTCCAATTGCTAGATTTGGCATTGCCGGTTTTTTCAGTATCAGGCTGAGCTTTGGCACGTGCCGCAAGGCAAGTCTCCTCATCCTCCTTTTTTGTCCACACGTGAACCGCATCAGACGCAAATTCTTCCGGGTCATCTGGGGGATTATCAAGGTCAACCCCTGGAGCTTTGTGGAGCAATGCGCGGCTCCAAATCCATAGGTTCTTGTGCGTGATTCAAATCAACCTCAAGCTATCGTTGGGGTCACGTATGCGCATGGTTTCGGCGGTAGAGCTGTACTTGGACAAGATATGGTCAGTGATTTCCTGGACCTTCTCATTGCGCACAAGGCCAGTGACGTTGGCCTTGGGCTGCAAGAAAAAGAGGCTGTCAGCAAGCCAATCTCCCCTCCCGGCAATTGAGATGGCATCAAAACCTTACATTTTGAGCCAAGCAAGTCTTCTCCCGTTCCAATTTCTCGCGCTGCTCCTCAGTTCCGTAAGTAAGGGCAAGATTCTTGGTTTCAGCCTTCTCCTGTGGAAGGGATGCTATCAGTTTTGAATAGGAAGAAAGAACGGAGGATAAAGAGAAACACTTACTAGCTCGCGCCATTTTGCTTCCACTTGGGGGTCTTGCATCAAGATCTTGATGGTGCACTGGTTAGCCGGATTCATGTGGACTGCGTCGGCAAAGTCATTGAAATCGGCGTTGTTTGTAATCACAAAGTTGCATTTCTTCCCGAATAGGCAATGATGGGAGAGTATGCCAAACCAAGTTAATTTCCCCTCTTCATCAAGGGACATGAGATGCGCAGCAAAGTCAGAGTTGGGCTTTGTTCCATCGAGCTTCTTGATCAACGCTGACTTGAAGTTCTGTCAGGTCCAGTGCTTCATGCCAATCTCCCAGACAATCTGGCTTTTTGGAACCGATTTGACCCAGTCTTTGTTAGCAGGGGGGGGCGTGACTGGCATGTGTCTCAGCCAATTCGTTGGTTACCAAAGGGATATACACCGTATACCCCAGATGAATCAATCAAATTGCATCCGTATTTGTGCGCTAGAGGGTTGGGATGATGAGCTGGGGGCCTTGGGGAGCGGGATTCTTGCAGGCAATGGCACAGGCAGCGCTCCAGAGGGCACAGGCGGGCAAGGAACTTGTTGGTGGCCAGGTGGAGGAGCAAAGTGTCCTGGTAGGGGCAAATTGGCGTGATGGGCAGGCAACAACGTGGCGGATGGGAGGCCGTGGGAGAGCCTATACTGCAATTTGGCTGCGGCAAGCCAATGTTCTTCTGCCGTTGCGGGCTCCTCGTAGAAAAGGCGGACCAATCTTGCGTCCGAGCCCCCCATTTGGGATGGTTTCAGGTACGATTCCTGCGATTCACCGGGAGCATTGGACAACGGGAGTGGTGGAGGGGGTTTGGCAAAAGGGGTGTGTGGGTTTCCAAAGTTCTGCATGATCTGATTGCCCAGGGTAACAGCTGTGGTCAGTATGAGCTACATAACAGTGTAAAAGAATGAAAGAAATGAACGCACCAATCTGATGTTTTTGGGATGACTGCGGTGGTGGTCGTCGGCGACAGTCCTTTCTGCGACTCGGGGGTTACCTGTGAAGGGCCAAAAAAGCAGAAAAAGATGTCAGTCGGCCAGTATTGATAGGAATGGATACAAAACTTACTCGCGAATATTTTTGGGGGGTATTGTGACGTCGTTTGGGATGGAATACGAGAAATACGAGGAACGGGTGGTGGTTGGCCGGTGGTTCACTCCTGGTGGCCATTTGGATTGTTCGGCGGGGGCAGGTCGGACGGGGGGTGGTTGGAATTGGAATGTTGAGGTGAAATACAGCGTAATACAGGCCTCACTTCAGCCCGTGGCTGAAGTGAGAGGTGTGAAATTTGGGTCAAATTTTGGCTCGAAATCCGCAAGCGATCCCGATATGGCTGTATTGCAATGTGGATGATTGTTTTGTTTGTCGGTTGTGCAGTGATTTCACAGTTGGGCTCGCGGGCCCAAAATGGAAAATGAGAGATGTCACAATTTTCATCTTCCGGGCACTGTACATACATACAATTATTCTCATTAAATATTGTATGTACGTCACTGGATGTCAACACTTCCACGCATCTCTGGGGTCAACGTGTGCGAACAGGTGTGAACGGTTACGAAAGATTGCGAATGGATGCTGAATAGAGCTGAGTGAAGGTGCGCAGAAGAGGTGTTCCAGACCTGAGGCCGCCAGACTTCATAGACCAGAGTGTTCCAGTTTGTTCCTCGCTAGTCAATGATGGAAAAAATGGTACATAATGAGGTGGCAAAAGGTTTGTGCCAGCATTCACCGGTCGTCGGACAGCGTTGGACACTCTATGTATGTAGTCAGAACGGTGATCCAACAGGACCAAATTGAAGATGAGGAGAAAGAACTGAAATCACTGATGAAAGGTGAAGGAATGAGAATGGAATTGCATGCCAGAGCAGAAGAAGGGGCAGAAGCAAGACAAGAAACATAAATCAGGAATTATTGTCAGAATTGGAGACTCTGAAGTGAGGTAAGAAGAATGAGAGAAGGTTTGAAGAATGAGGACTCAGGAGCCAGGAGATGTTTTTTTTTTTTTTTTTTGAAAAGAAGTGGTTGAGCACAACAGAACCAAGGGTAGCGCAGAAGAAAAATGCTCTGACTCAACAGGGCAGAAACAGAACAGTTATCACAAGTCACTGCTTGATGAGAGAAGAAATATAATTGCCATCTGAGAAAGATACACTACATACCCCACACCCTAGGACGGCAGGCGTTGCAGGCAAACTGGAAACTTTTTTACATAAATATTCATTTTATTTTGAAGAGGGAAGAGGGGAAGTGAGAAAGAAGTGAATATATTTGAAGAGAGAGATTAAGAGCGGGAAAGAAGAATCTGACATCCCCAAGTGTTTTACGTTACGTTAGGATATGGGAAATGAGAGTGAAAAAAGAATTAATAAACGAGGAACCAAATCACCGCTGAGTCTGGAAGATGAAGGAATCAGATCACTGTGCATGAGCGAAACGAAAGAAAGCGGACGCGAAGGAGAACACCAGTGACGCAATCTGAGGGGATAGCATTAGCAGCAAACATACACACACCCCAGACGAAAGACCTGCAATCATCCATACGATCGATGAGATGTCGGAATGAACGGGGAAGAGAGGACAGCGCGGTTGGGCTGAGCAGCACGCGGAGAACAGTGGCAGGAAAAGAGAGACGATGATAAGGCTATAATGGACATGAGATTTCGTCTATATAATCATGTTTCTATGTGTGTATCGATCACCGTGTGTAGACGATGCACCAGCCCCATCCCCAAACCGCAACCAAAAAAAAAAAATGAAAACTGCAAGTCACCAAAAGCGTGTCCATATTGCCACCCGCAGAGAAAACGTATCCGGCCCGTGACAAATTGCATCGAAAGAACAAGCAGCCAAACAGGGAAGAAAGAGGACGATATACAATGCACGATGCGATCATTCGACCAGGAGCAGGAGAAGAAGGATAAGGATGGGGAACGAAGAGATGGGGGTGGGGATTAAAGCGACGAGTATATATATATATCTACCAATACACGCACACACACACACGAGAACCGGGCCGATGTGATGTCGGGAGAAGGAAGACCGGCGAAAGCGACGGATATCGGAGGGAGGGGGGGGGGGGGGGAAGGAACGAGGGGATGCGCGGAGATTCAAGAAAACGAGCAGAGGAATAAACGGGGAGTGGGGGAGGGAGAGAGAAGGAGCGAGAAGGAGAGAGAAGGACGAGGTGGGTGTAGTCCAAAGGCGGTAGAGCGAAGAAAAGGACCAAGCCCCTCCAGAAAAGGATATCCGATGGGGCTACGATTTCTTCTTGCGTTTGAGGGATGGGTTGAGGGAGGACGACGACGAGGCGGAGGGGATAGGCGGGAGCGAGGCGGGGTTGGCGGGGAGCGGGAGTTTCTTAGCCCCGAGGAAGCCCTTGCATCCCTTGGTGCCGCAATAGCAGCGCTGGACGGTGGGCGCGGTGGCGGTGACCACCGTGTCGGCGGGCCCGGTCCGCGCTGCCCGCCGTGTAGAGGGCGCGCGCCGGCCCGCGCTCGTCGACATCCCCCCCGCCGCCGCTTCGACTTGCGGCTGGCTGAGCGGCTTCGAGTGGATCGAGGTGCGCACGTTCGAGGTGGGCGCAATGTCGCTGAAGTTCTGTGGGAGCCGCACACACACACACACGAATACGAGGTCAGGTTCAGCTAGAAACACGAAACAAACAGAGGCTAGACGAGGGACCAACCCTCCATCCATAATCGTATGACAGCTCTTCGCCAATCTCGATGTCGCGCAGCGTGAAGATCCCAAACTGATACTCTTCCAGTCCAGACAACTTGAACCGTTCGACTCGGAGATTGGGCGTACACGAGTGGTTGATGAACCGCGAGCAGTTCCCTTTGAGGCCGGCATCGATCACGTCCGAGCCGTCATCTGTGCCCCGTTATAAAGAGCAGCCAGAGCGACGATTTCAACATGAAGAAAGGTCCAGTAGCACGCGCGGGAAGGGAAGAGAGATCCGACATACAGTCCATCAAATAGAAGTGTTTGCATCCGCTATATTCATTCAGCACGCGCTTATAGCACACGTCTCGCGAGATGATTTCGCCACGGTAGTCGATGATGAACTGGTCCTTCTTCAACTTGATTTCCGTCTTGAGGCCCCACCCTTTAATGGGCCCGGTATAGAACACCTTCAGACCTTTCCCAAGCCGGGCTGACGACTCGTCGATCGCGTCCTTGCGCTGGTTGAACGGCAAATTCTTGCACGCCTGGCCTAGCTGACAGAGCTTCGGATCGCAGAGATAAAACATGGCTCTGTTTCCCAACGTTCTCGGTCAGCTGGGAAAGAGCTAAGACACAGAAGCATTGAAGCAAAGAGAGAAAAAAAAAGAAAGAAACCAACCTGTTCAGGCATTTCTCGCCACACCCCCCGTCCGTACAGTTACAAATAGCGGGGGGGAACTCGCTCAGTTCGGGTTTACGGAAGGGGTAGATGTTGGCCTTGATCTTCATGTAGGCGGGTGCCTCCCAGTTTTCCGTCTCCAGCTTGGCGGCGGCTATGGCGGCAGCATCGAGGGATCTGCGTGCCGCTTTGCGCTCCTTATGTTGGCGGACGGCGGACTTGCGTTTCTTCCACTTGATGAGCTCGGCCGTGGTCATCTGAGGGTTGGCGGACGAGCCGGCGCGCGAAGGCCGGCAAATCTTGCGCACCAGCACGTCGGGTAAACAGTCGTCTTCCAGATCCATCTCAGAATACACCGCCGAAGACGCACTAGAGCGCGGCTTCTCTGACAACTCCTCGTCCGAAAGGTCGGATAAAGAGGACGACAGTTCGGTCAGATCTGACGACGAAGAAAGATCGTCGTCGCGCTTGGGGTGCGAGGTTTCTGCACCGCAGGGTTGCTCTTCGCCATTCTTTTCACTTCGAGGCGCGTCAATTGTTTGTTCTGTGGGTGCTGAAAGACCAAGCGCCTTGGATGGAGTTGAGGCGCGCTTGGGATGGTGATGGAAAGGGCGCACATGTGAGTTGTTCTGTAGCCTTTTCTGGTGGCCTTCCTGAATCAATTTCAAATCCCCCACTGAAAGAAAACAATTTGCATGATGAGAGAGCAAGAAAATTCCGATAGATCTACAGTTAGGAGTGACTCACCGACATCAGCCCCGTCAGTTTGAAAGCTTTTGAGTGCCTCCCACGGTTTGAATTTCTTGAGAGGTAGTTGGATTTGCTGATCAGCGAAGGGTGGAGCAGATGCGCGGGGATCGGAGATGGAGGCACTGGACAGCTCGATTGCGGGGGGAGTAGGGGGCTCAGCTGAGGGGGCTTCGGTGACTGAATTGAAATCAAGTATGGATTGCGGGAGGTCTTCCGTGGCTGACAGGCTGGTTCTCGATTTCGATGGAGCCTTGAGATCTCCGAGGTGGGTTTGAACCGTCAGAATGGGAGGCGGATCCAGATCAGAGAATACGTTCTGAGGGGTCGATGTGCGCGGTGAAAGGGGGGTTGTGGAGGTATTGTGATTGTTGCGCTCCTGGTGTCCTGTTTCGTGGATCGTCAAATCTAGAGCTGGTGGCGACTTTGAAGCGTCAGAAGCCTGGGTATCTGTTTCGGGTGGAGCAGGTTGCAGCGAGTCATTCTGGAGGGTTCTCGTAGATGGCTGATCCTTGATCATACCGTGAGATTTCCTGCGAGGCTGTGAGTTCTTATCAGACGCTGTCTGGGCAGAGCCCGTGTTCAACTGGCCGGTGCTCTTGCGCGGAAGTTTCTTGGATACGATAGGCTGAGGCGGCGGGGTGGTGAATTTGGTGGTGGTGGTGGTAGCGGCAGCATCGCTGCTCTTGATGGAGGGGTTGAATCGCCTGCTCATGCGTCTGCCATCCTTGAAGATGGCCGTCTCGACGGGCACCTGGCCGAGCTTCCAGGGTGGCGAGGGGGGGTCTGAGTGGTCGTTGCTGTTCTCGTTCGTGGTTGATTCGCTCGGCTCGTCGTCCACATACACCCACTTCCCCGGTTTCCACATTCTCGCTCGTCTTCGTCGTGGTTCCTGCTTGGATTCTCCTGTTGACCGTCCACTGCCTCTCAGTCTCAGTCTCAGGAGAAAGCCTTTGTGTGTCTCCATCTGGAGTATCCCCAGCGCAGCATCCCATAGGAGAGCCGCGACCCGGGGCATCCCAAAAAATACATAAAATAAATACCGCGCCGCGCAGCACTCGGCAACTAAGCTCGGTGCCGCGGCAGACATGCCTCCAACTACATATTATGTACATATACCGCCAACAGGAACTCAGGCAAACCACTTTTGAAGCAGCTTACATGGAACTGGAAAAAAATGTTTCTCTTTTCGGACCAAAAATGCTCATGTTAACTCCAAAAGTGATAACAAAATCAGCCTTGTTCTCCACAGACATAAATACTTATCTGGCGGGTATCTAAGGGCTTCAATTTCTCAAAATTGCTGCTTTGCTTGTCATCTACACAAAAATTGAGAACATGAGCAGGGTTGAATTGTTGAAATTCTTCACTTTTGAGCTCACAAGACTCTTGGTGATGCTCGGTTTTAGTTTTAAGTAATATTGAGAGAAATAAATTTGGAAAAACTGAAGTTTCATGCCATACGGTACAGGCCATAATCAAAGCGGGTTGAAAGATGTGAAGGAAACAGAAACTCTATTTTAAGTTAAAAAATGCAAAGTAATTCTTTGATTTAGTATGTACACACAATATAAGAAAGAGCGTAGATCCGCTCAACCACACAAAAAGAAGACCCCAATGATATTAGGCTCAGAACTGTTGAAAAAGTTGAGTGATCCTAAAATCCTAAAGAAAAATGATTTATCATAAAAGAAGGATCAGACTGTTATGGGAGGTTGAATAGTGCTGCAGCTGGGGCCATGTTGGTGAATCATCTTATGTTCAGGAGAAGGGTTTTGAAAGATACTAGAAGAAGGGTAAGGTGACAATGGCCCTCTAATTTGGTTTTAATTATCAATTGTGGTGGAAGGATCATTCATTATGACAGAAAGGAGAGATGAATTAAATGATAAGGCCATGTCTTACTAAATCTATGAACTTGATCGAATTGGGACCAGTAAATTTTGATATCAGACAATGACAACATATGTAAAGATGCAATGGATGGACCAAAATCATTGTACCAAGTTTTTGTCAAATCCTGTAGTAGAGGAAGACTGAGGGGGAAGCAAGTTCAATCCTGTGTAGGTCAAGAGGCTGAATAGAACCAGGCAAATACTTCTGTGATTTGCTATCTGGATTCACCAATAAATAATCCTGTTCATATCTTGAAAGATTTACAATTTCAACCAGGTTTTCTTCCCTGGTGCCACATATCATCAAATGAGAAGTTCCCTCAGGACCAAATTTCAGGCTGTTATCTGCCTCCCAATTATATCTTTTTTCAAGAAACCATTCTGATTTAATTCCAGATCTTGAAGGTATTTGAGGCATCCAAGAAGCTTGTTTAATCTCAACTAGGGCCGCCTTGCCTTTGGGTGAAATATGGGCCCACAAAATGAAAAGTATATGGATTATCGATGCTATGGTAGTTGTCATTTTTCCAGCAAGTTCCTGAAATAGAGTTGGATAATAAGAGGGAGTGGAAAATATTGTAAGCTCACAATAATATGGGAAAATTGGATATGTGAGCAGTCTGATGATACACAGATGACCTGATTGTGGCCACTGGAACGCTGGTGAGAGAACAAACCTGGAGATCAACCGTATTCTGTCTTGAGATAGCTTAGATAGCTTTTTTGTAAGGGTGGATATGCGATCTGTTCTGATTTTCACAGCAGAAACCTGTGTTTGTAGGTGGAAAGCAATACATAAAAATGAGAAGCTGGAAGAAAGCTCATGAACAAAATGTTGCAAAAGTCAAAAAAGTGTTAAATTTACCTTAGCCGATGAGATGATGTTGTTATTGATGTGGAGTTGGTGGCTTGCGATAATTGATAAATGATTGCCCTTCTTATAGACCTTCTCACCGCTTGTATAGAACTCCTTCCGTAAAGTACATACATAAGATAAGCCGCTGCAGCCAGGCAGAGCTTGCGCTTCCGGAAAACTCCGATTCACCACGAAGGCCCTCACCGACCAGCTTGGACACTAACATACCCGAATGTCTAACTTAACTAAGTCCCACCCTCCGTCCGCGGCCGAGTGGTGACGCATGTGCCCTAACCCTCCTTCGGAGCATCCCTGCGGGACAAGTCCCCCCTTCGACATAACAGAGGGGCTTAGTTAAGTTAACCCGAATGTGATGATTGATAGTTAGAGAATGACAAGAAAAGGATATGAAAGTTATTCCTATTTGAACCTGAATCGTTAATTTTGTGTCGTCAACGTATCCAATATTTGTATTCATTTCACTCTTGTTTCTATGTAGCTTTAACTTTTTCCTTATCAAGATTCGATACCGGTGCCTACGGCATGACACATTGCTGAATCCTGATTGTCAAGTGAGCAGTGGAGAATGGATGAGCAAACCAAGTGGAGTGAAGCTACCTTGGATGAGCTGATTATGCTCGTGATGGGAAGGTGATGACTTTTGAGAATGTAGGAGACATGATTGGCCTCCTTAATCTTATTTATATATATTGTCGCTTCTACAGAACTCTTTCAGTAAAGTAAGATGAGCCGCTGCAGCCAGGCAGATCAGTTTATGTTTCCTGATAACTCTGATTCGCCACGACGGACCTCACCGACCTTAGACACTAGCATACCCAAGTGCCATGATTGAGAGTTAGTTATAATTTCATAAGAACTAGGGTTTAGGGGCGGCTTTGCCGCCCTGTGCAAGTTCAATTATATTAATATAAAGCCTTACAACTACCTAACTTAATGAAGCCCCTCCTGGATTCGGAGGGCAGGTGGGCCCCGCAGGGCCTCTGCGGGGCGAAGGCAGAGGGACTTGATTAAGTTAGTACAACTACCAAGTTGAACAAGAAATCGGTTCCTCCACCGACTGGCAAGCCGAGTGGGTTCCTACCGATCCAGCAGTGCCAAAGTAAATAGCAAGGCTGCCAAAAATAAATTCTGATTTTTATCGGTGTCAATCTGTTGGCTCCCGTTTTTTGATGGTACCAGGCCTACACACAAAGCCCCAAGCGAACCGCAGCACCCGCAGCGCAGACAAGAAGAAAACCACTGCCACCGCAATGCAGAAAACAAGCTCACTCTCGTCGCTCTTCTCTCTCGACAAACCCACTCCCCTCACGGACACGGGTACGGGACCGAAAAAACAGCCAAAATCGGCCAATACCAAAAGGAACAGCGCGCATCCAAGCGACCAGCCCAAACATAAACCAGCTCAACCGAACGGAAAGCCACATGGCAAACAGCAGGATACCAAGCACGATGATAAGGACCTCGAGCTGCCGGACCAGTTCGGGTGTTAAGTGCGCCCCGCCGCGCCGGTCAGAAAAAGCCATGCGGCTGCTCAGCCGCGCGTAGCCACGACAACCAGCCCGGATCCGTCCTGCCGGAGGAGGGCGAGGATTGTCTCGTCGAAGAGAAAAAGGCGTGCGCAGCGGGGACCGCGTCGTCGTCGTCGTCGTCGGCGGCGGCGGCGGGGGGGGGGGGGGGTGCTGCAGAAGCTGAAGAGGGCGCTGGCGGGGATCAGCAACGACAAGTTCTCGCTGGAGCAGATCCTGAAGGACAAGCGCGCGCGGGCCGAGAAGCAAGCCAGGTTTTGTTAGACCAAATGGCATAGGTTCTGAAGGACAACAGTGTCATAGGTTAATCCTCTTTTTCGCGGTTGAGGCCGTTCCGCTGGCCGGAGGCAAGGTTACCCCTGAAAGCTTCAAGAGGAACTTAGTTTTGTGCGTGTGGGACTGGTGGTCCAGACAGTCGAGGTCATGTTTTTCCAGCTGGAGCAACTTGAACGGGCTGGTAGTATCGAGCAGATCCGTCAGGTGGGAGGAGGGCTCCTGGGCGCACACCACTGCGTTGAGGCGGTTCTAACTTAACAAAGTCCCTCTGTAACTTCGTGCGGGTCCCGAAGGGCCTCAACTTCACAAAGTCCCTCTGTAACTTCGTGAGGGTCCCGAAGGGCCTCAACTTCGTGCGGGTCCCGAAGGGCCTCCCGCACGAAGTTACAGAGGGACTTTGTTAAGTTAGAGGCGGTTGCCCGTCCGGGGAAGATTTTGGGTGGCTGTTCTTGCTCTTCTTCTGCGGCGTGCGCGGCCCCTGGTTGTCCGACTGATCCAGGAACACGTCCGGGATCAGGTGGTCGAACTCCGCGGCCAATGATGCGGAGGATGACTCTGCGGGGAGTCTACATATTTAAAGCCTGTCGCGTGCGCTTTAGCGTCTTTCTCTGCAAACCCATGCTTTTGCCAAGCTAAAAAATGGAATTCCCCTCAGAAATATTTTGAATTGTATCCTCCCTCTGTTTATCCCTCTCCCAGGCCCTTTTGTTGCACACAACTATCTTTCCATCCTCATTTTCCCATAAAAACCTTTGCAAACCATAAAAAATGTTGCTTCTTGTGCATGATACTCTCAGGACCCATGATATTCATTGGTTTTGACAGTTCCTCACAAAAAAATGAAAGAAATTCTGTCCAAACCCATTTAGTGAGGGGATATTAGCCTCAGCCAAAACAAGCACTGGAAATGATGTAAGTGTCAAGAGCAAAGTCTATTGTAAGTTACAATCCTGGTATTTTCCTCCTTTTCTGGGTTGATTCAAGTGTCAATGACTTGAGGATCAGGAGAGCTCCCGTGTGTGATACTTTAACCTATATGTCTTACACATCATCTGTAGCTTGTGCATGGAGGGAGCAATCACAGGTGACCCCCCCACTGAAGTCTTTGATGAAGTGGGCCTCAATCCAAAACCCCATCTGATTGCAACAGAAGCAATGTGAATGCAAAACAGAAAAGTCCTAAGGCAAAACCTTTCATCTGAATTGTCCAAAAGTGTCTTTGATAAGCTTGGATCTTTTGTAAAATATGATAAAATCTGACAACATTCATTGTTGAATCCTCCATGATTATACTACAAACTTCCCCTGTTTCCCTATGTTCACCCAATTCCCCTTATTGGGGGTTTCCTATCTGTATCCAATTGACCAAAAGGTAGATCTCGTTTTGAATAAGCATTCACCATGAAAAATGCAGTTTTGCTAGAATACAAGTGACATAGCAGAGTACTAAGTGTTAGGATTGGTATGGGAGAGAAGGACAGGTCACAGGTGTGGGATCAGGCTCTGAGTCTTGCTCTTCAAGATGGTAAATTGCAAGATGAGGAGAGTGCAAGGATCTCCTCCTCTCACAGGTCCATGGTGAATGACCTGTGGCATGTACTCAACATGGGTGATGTACATGATAGGCTCTGCAAGCTCATAACACCAAGGAGCCTTTGTAATTTGTGGTGTCACTTGTAGACAAGCAAAACTTGATTTTTTTGTGGTGATTCCATCATGTGGACCAGAACACATGTTAAAACATGATATCATTGAATAACATTTGACATACTGTAAGAATACCAAGCTTTTTGATTGAGCCAATATAAGGAAGGAAGAATGGAAGCTTGGATGACATACAAAGATGCCCTACTAAGTCTATGAAATTTATTGTGTCAGTAGGTCACTAGATGTTGCTTAATTTTGATGTCAGACATATGGATATGCAATGTATGGACCAAAATCATTTTACAGTTTTTGTTACCTCCTGTATTAGAGAAGTACTGAGGGGGCAGGAAGTGACATCCTGTGTAGGTCAACAGCTGTAATATGCCCAAAACAATACAATTGATGGACCAAGATCATTTGTAGTAGAGAAGTACTGAGGTAGCAGGAAGTTGAATCCTGTGTAGGTCAGCAGGTTTAATAGAACCAAAAAAATACTTGCATTCTTCACTATCTGGATTCAACAGTAAATAATAATTTCTTTCTTGGCCTGGAAGGTTGAAAATTTCAAACAGGTTTTTTGATGTTTACCACGTATCAGCAAGTGAGAAGTTCCCTCTGGGCCAAATTTGAGTGCATAATTAGCGTCCTCCCAAGTATATGTTTTGTAAAAAAAACCATTCAGAAGAATCAGAGAAACTTGAAGGTGGTTTGGCCTCCTAAGCAGCTTCTCCAACCTCAACTAGGGCAGCTTGGCAACTGGGTGCAATACTGGACCCAAAAATGAGGAGAATTTGGAAGATTCTTTCTCTGGTAATTGTCATTTTTCTAACCAGTTACTAATGTCAAATTAGAGAATAAGAAGTGAGTATCAAAAATTATAATCTCACAGTAACCAAAAGAAATGTGAAGTGTAAGTAGTATGAGATGATACACAGATGGAAAGATAGTTTTCCACTAGTGGCAGAAAAACTTGGAGACTAACCCTAATGATCTGTCTCAAGATAGCTTTTTTTTTGCCAATAAAGGTATGGACATGACTATCTGTTCTGATTTTCAAAGAATAAAACTTGTGTTAGCGGGTGGAAAGGCAATGCATAAAAAAAAAGAAGCTGCACAAAAGCTCACAACCACAACGTTGCAAAAGCCATAAAGTGGTCAATTTACCTTGGATGAGCTAATATTGCTCCTGGTGATGTGAAGGTGCTGGCTTGGGAGAATGGAAAGATAATTGGCCTTCTTATAGATCTTTTCACCGCTATAGAGCTCTTTCAGTAAATCAAGAGCATCTCCACCGCGGGAGGGAAAACCCGGTAGCCAAAAACCGAAAATCCCTCCCGGCCGCAGCAATATAGCTCCTGTGACTGCTGCGGCATCCAGCGGGAGTAGCCAACTGGAGAGTGAAACTGGACTGTCACTGGTGTGTTGGGGGGATGTTGCGTTGGATTGAGGTTGGTAGATGTGATCTTTGGGGGTTGTGTCGTGTATGTTGACAGAGGTTTCAAGGAATATTGGTATTTCACGCGGAGGGATGGAGTCGTGGAATGGGGCAACCGCATTGCTACCGAGCAAGCGACCGAGGCATTTTGAGCCTCAGACAGCGCCCCCGGTGGATGGTGATTTTTGGGTTTGGGTAGCTAAAACCCGGATGGCCACCCGGTTTACCTCCCGAGGTGGAGATGCTCTAGGATAAGCCACTGCAGCCAGGCAGAGTTTTTTAGGACCCCAGAAACCCACCATAGAGGTGGGTAATGTAAAATCCGGGTTTTTGCAAAAATTCATACATTTTTCACGCTCATTCATACACGTTTCATGAGTAGCATTTCCCCCGGGGTAGCCTCCGGGTTAGGGGAAATCGGGGTTATTCAGGAACGGGGGTCCAATTTTCTCCCTTCTCAAACCCATTTGGGTTTTTTTTCACGGAAAATAGGGCTAAAAGATGAAAAAATTGGGTAAAAGTCATGTGTAATTGCAAATTCATACATCCCAGGTGAGTAAGCTTCATGAGAAAATGGGCCATTCATACACTTTTCATGAGTATCATTTTGGGTTTTTGCCAAAAAATTCATACATTTTCATTACCCACCTCCATAGGGGGTTTCCGGGGTCCTAGTTTTTTGCGTTTCCGGATAACTCTAATTCACCACAAAGGCCCTCACCAACCTTGGACACCAACATACCCAAATGTGATAATCAAGAGTTAGAGAGTGACAAGATAAGGATATTGATTTCATTCCTATTTGAACCTGCCTCATGAATTTTGTGTCGTAAATGTGTCTAATATTTGTATTCATTTCACTCTTGGTTCTACTCTATCTCTAACTTTTTCCTTATCAAGATTCAATACCGGTGCCTACGGCATGAAACATTTCTGATTGTCAAGTGAGCAGTGGTGTACATACATGTATTGTGAGAGTGCAGAATGGATGAGCAAACCAAGTGGAGTGGTCAGCTCTAATATTACAGCTGCCGAGTTAAAACATGAAATTGGTTCCTCCACAGCCTGGCCAGCCAAATTGGCTCCTGCTACCAATCCAGCGGGGCCGACAAGAGATAGCAAGCTGGCTGCCAAACAGAAATTCCGATCGGTATCAGTGCCCAACTAACTTATGGCTCCTATTTTTTATGGTGATTGCGGCCTGTTTCTGAATGTACTTTAAGATCACCAAGTCAATTCATAAAGAATTTTGGTGAAGAGCCTTGCAAGGGTCTGGTAGCGCATAGGGAGGTTAAAATCTATTTTCATATGAGGCTATAAATTCAAAGGGGCGAAACAGTTGACAACCATCCGTGATGCTACGTGGGAGCTACCCTCAAGCAGCTTCTACTGCCGCTATTGTGGACCAGTTTAATTATGGGGGATTTTATATGTATAGACCAAATCAAAAAGTAAGATCCAAAGAATCACAATGGATATGACTTTGAATTTGTTTTTTTCTTAAAAGGTGATAATAATATCAGTTTTTAAATATGACGCAGTGCACTTGTAAGTCGTCTTGAAGGTCAGTAGATGAATTTACGTTGCCATTTCAAGTTCTGTAAATGCCCATTCTAAATTCTTAATCAAGACAGGCATCACAAAACAAAGTTGTGAACCTGAAACTCTTGGTTGTTGTTATTCAGAACAAGTTAAATTTTTGGTCCAAAATAGGATTCTAGATCTTGTGAATTAAGAATTTAGATCCATGTTAACCCCCATGGGAAGTCATCTGAAGTCATCCTTTGTCAAAAGTCAACCTTTGTCAAGATGGGGTTTCAACTTCAATCAACCCAGAGAGGCTAACTTAACTAAGTCCCTCCGTTAGATCGGAGGGGGGACTTGTCCTGCAGGAATCCTCCGACTCCCTCCGGTCGGCAAGTACATGCTTTACCACTCAGCCGTGGACGGAGGGTGGGACTTAGCTTATAGATAAACTTGTGAATAAGAATCAAAAGATTCCACATTATCATTTGGGTTAGAATATCATTCTTCAATGAAGGTGGTTTCAATAGATCCCATTTGTGATCAGGAGGATGGACAGCCCACACATTGCTCCTGTTTCAGGGGAGAAAAAAAGATGACACGCACAATACCCCAGGTCGAAGCAAGCAGCCCCATCTTCTGACACCGGCCATGATGAAAGCCAATCAGTGTTTCCACACTTCCTGAATGTGCGCCAAGTTGATGCGCGGGTTACCTAGTCAAGGCCAGGCTATGTAGCTCAGTTGATTCGAAATATGTATTTGATGCTTCAACCTGGTGAGGCTTGGAAAGAGATGAGCTCTCCCAGGGCATCCCCGAGCCAGGCGGGGGAAAGCCGACCACGGGGGGTAGGAGTGGGATCATTCACGGTCAGGTGAAAAAAAAAAAAGATTATGAGGTTTTACATTCCGAGATGAGTGTATGCGGGTCAAAGAAAGACTCATATCAGTCAGGAAAACGGTCAACAACGAAAACAGAAAAAAAGAAAAAAAAAAAAAAGAACAGAACAAAAATCAGAAACCAGATCAGGATGGCCAACAGCAAGAAGCGATCCATCACGGAATACTTCAAACCCATCACTAACCAACCCAATACTGCCAAAAGAACCACTGCACCAGCACACAACACCCGCAGCGCAGACAAGAAGAAAACTACTACCACTACCACTACCACTGCGAACACGGGAACCGCCATGCAGAAAACGAGCTCGCTCTCATCACTCTCATCGCTCTCCTCTCTCGATGAACCCACTCCCCGCACGGGCACGGGATCAAAAAAACAACCGAAACAGGCCAACACCAAAAAGAACAGCAGCAACCAGCCTCAACATAAACCAGCTCAGCCGAACGGAAAGCCACAACAACAGGATATTAAGCACGTTGATGACAAGGACGACGAGCTGCCGGACCAGTTCGGGTGTTCAGTGGGGCCCACCGCGCCGGCCAGAAAAAGCCACACGGCTGCTCAGTCGCACGTAGCCACGACAACAACCAGCTCGGACCCGTCCTGCCGGAGGAGCGCGAGGATCATCTCGTCGACGAACAGCCAGGCGTGCGGAGGCGGGAGCGCGTCGGCGTCGTCATCGGCGGCGGCGGCGGCGGCCGCGGGGGTGCTGCAGAAGCTGAAGAAGCCGCTGGCAGGGATCAGCAATAACAAGTTCTCCCTGGAGCAGATGCTGAAGGACAAGCGTGCGCGGGCCGAGAAGCAGGCCACGCTGAAGCGCACGCGACAAGCTTTGGGACTCCCCACAGAGACATCCTTGGCATCATTGGCCGCGGAATTTGACCACCAGATCCCGGACGTGTTCCCGGACTTGACAGAGGACCACCAGGGGCCGCGGACGCCGCAGAAGAAGAGCAAGAACAGCCACCCGAATGTGACCCGGACGGGTAACCGGATGAACGCAGTGGTGTGCGCCCAGGACCCCTCCTCCCACATGGCAGATCTTCTGCTGGATACCACCAGCCCGTCCAAGTCCCTCCAGCTGGACGAACATGACCTCGACTGTCTGGACCACCAGTCCAACACCCACAAGACCAAGTTCCTCAAGAAGCTCCTCAAGGACGACCTCGCCTCCGGCCAGCAGAACGGCCTCAACCGCGGCCTCGCGTACAGACAGCTCTTCCACCCCGCCCTCCTCGAGCCCTCCTTCGACCCCGCCGACCCCGCGCTCCCTACGCTGGACTACGCCAGCCTCGAAGGGTTCTCGAAACATCCAGACGTGTTGGACTTTGTCCAAGAGCTGATAGACAATCTAGAATGTAAGCTGTCTTTTTTTTTTTTCCAGTGTCCATGTACCAAAAAAAAAAAAAAAAAAAAAAAAGGGGGAGTTGAACCGAAGGGGGTATGTGTGCTCCAGATTCGATCAAGTGTCCCGACGCGCTCCCGGTGGACCTGACGCAGGTGATTCCGGAGGAGCTTACGGCGAGTGGGATAAGCGACGAGTCGGGGATGATGATGACGCACCAGACGATCCTGGGGGTGCTGTTCCGGCCGCTGGTGGATCCGGCGTACCCTTTAGCGGTGGCGGAGCGGTCACTGCTACTGATGCGGACGCTGCTGGGCACTTTCGCCGCCACGCCGTACCTCAACCGGCTGAGCGAGTTCTGGCTCGCCACGCTCCAGGACGCACTCTGCCGCCTCGGCCTCCGTCCCCAGCACGTCTACTTCGGCTCCTATCCCCCCGAGGGTCAGAGCTCACCCCCATTTGCATTCGGCCTCAACGACTCCATCGAAAGAATTCGCTTGCTCCTCAGGCTCTTCATCATCCTCTCTTCCACCTCGTATCTGAACGACCGCGGGTACGCGTGCCCCCTTTGTTCTCTTGTCTCCGTTATCGTCCTGAAACAAGGCCGAGATAACTGAGACTCTTTTTTTTTTTTTTTGTGCTTGGGGTTGCAGACGGATATGGGCGATGACGATAGCGCTGCGAGTAGGGCTTGAGCCGACGTCGAGCGAGCTGCGAGGGGATGTGGTTGCGGTGATAGAGCACGTGCTATCGACCGTGTACCACGGATTGGGGATGGAGCAGCAGCAGACGACGACGAAGGAGAGCAAGATGCAGCTGATGGTGGAGACGCTGAAGGTGGGCATGGACATGCACACATGGACCAACCAACTGGAGCTGGTCCGCTTGGTGCCCGCTCATCTGCCCTTCCGCAAGGCCCTCGTCATCGGCCTCGTCGACCTCGCCGTCTGCCACCACGCCGACGATCACCCTCACCCGCTCCTCGCCCACGACGACGGCCTCTACAAGATGGCCCACTGGCTCTCCCACGTCTGCCCCTTCTCTCTCCCCTCTCTTTTTCTTGCTATATATCCTTACATGCCGCGTCCGTCTGCTCACACCCGCGCGTACGTGCAGATCACCAACCGGTTCACGACGGCGCCGACGCCGCGGGAGATCTTCTGTACGATCAAGGAGGTGTTCCGACGGCCGTACGAGCAGAAGCTGAAGGATGGGACGGAGGGGGTAGCAGGCATGTCGGGCTCGGAAGTTTGCAAGGGAGCGGAGACGCACGCGGAGCGTGCGGCGCGGCGGGAGCAGGAGGAGGCGGAGATTGGGCGGACGATGAAGGCGGGCAAGTTCCGCACGGCCTTTGCGAGATACCTCGGCCCCGACCACGCCATCAACGAGGCCCAGTTCACCGCCCTTATCATGCTCTTCCAGATCGCCCTACAGGCCCTCTGGGACCGGCTCGTCGAGCCCTCCGTCCCGCAATCCGCCGCCGCCTCCTCCTCTGCCTCCTCCAAACGCTCCTCTAATGTCTGGATCACCCTTATCCACCAAAGCCTCGAATTCCTTGACCATTCCATCAGTCTGTTTCTTCTCTCTCCCCTTTTTTCCCCTGATACCTCCCCCTCTGACGCCCTCCCCCTTTTTTTTTTCTTCGACTCGGCACGTGTGCAGAAAGCGGCGCGTCTCCGAGCCACCAGGCGGACCGGATCAAGCTGAAGAACGCGGTGTTGAGGCTTGCGACGGCGCTGAGTTTCCTGAACCACGAGAGCTTCCTCGTTGTCAAAGGTGCGTCTTCTCCCTCCCTCCCTCTTTTTTTTTTTTTTTTTTTTGTAGGCACGCGACGCCACCGCTCATCCGCTCCGTGGTTTTTTCTTTCTTTTTTTCGGGGGGCGACCGTCCCGCCCGCATCTTCTCTGAGCACATAGGCGTCGACCATAAGGGCCAGCTCAAGCTCGACAAGTTCTTCAAGAAACAGTAGCGTCTCTCTCTCTCTCTCCCCACTTTCATACATACATGCCCTCCAAAGACAAAATACATCGTGGCCCCTCCTCTCTCTTCTCACATCATATCACATTACATCACATTACACCACATACATCCATTTCTTCTTCCTCTTTTCTTTACATGGCCATGGTCAGGTTTCTCATCCCCATCACCGCGCCACGTCTTTTTTTTCGTCTCAGTGCTTCGCTTCTTTCTTTTTTCTTTGGCGGGAGGGGGGGTCATTGAGATGATGGGACACCACGCGCTTGTTTTGTATCGCATCGGATGGACTTGATACCCTAGCAACAACGGGTTACCCATTTTTTTTTTCATATAGAAAAGAAAAATTAACAGTTAACAAGATTGAACATTTCCATAATTGTGTAAGATATGAGCACAAGAAAGTGGACGAGATCCTCCGCGCAAGCCGTGCCGGCGATTCCGCTGCCGGAGGTGACTGGCTGTCTTGCCGTAACTTAGGAACTTATCGGCTGGCCGGAGACCGGCTCGAACTTGCCGGCCAGCTTACGACTCGGCACCGGCGGGCTGCTGCTTGTTGGAAGCATGTGCCACATGCATGGGCTCAACCGTTCACTCCGACCTTGCAAAGCGAAATGTCACATAACACATAACCATTGTGTCTGATATCCGAGCACTCACATCGCTCAGGTCCGGTTGCCTCTGGCTGTGTGCTGACACAGAAATAACTTATAAGCGGCTTTATTTGACGGTATATATTATTTGGGCAGAGAGATCTGCCAGGGGTTGTTGACCTTTTATTAGAGCAATTTTTCCGCGACGAGGGAGATTTCTGCTCGCTTACTTAGCGCCGGTCCAGCCAGCGGTCCCGGATGTATGTGCTTCAGCCGCTAAGCTCCCGACCAACCCCAACCAAGTTTCTCCGGACACTTTTGGAGAATCTGCTGACGATATTCCTCGATATCCATCTTGTATCCGCAACCTTTTGGATACTATGTACGATGTTACATACAACATCACCTGGCCTGCGGAGAGGTGAACGCAAATACAAGAATTTAAAATATTGAAATACATATTTATTCACTGCTGCCATCCTTGATTAATTGCTCTTCCCAGGCTGCCTGATCTTGTAGGTCGATCTCTTCTTCTCCCGGGACCCGACTTGTGCTATCACCTTTCGGTGGTTGAAAAGCAAGTTTCAAGGCGACGCAGAAAAGAACACCTGGAATGGAGGTGATATGTAAGTTCGACAGTTCCTCGCCGTTTATCGCTAGATCCCATCTCCGTGCACACCAGGGTCGTTGTGACTACATACTCGGAATTGAGCAGCGCACATCTATTCACCCCAATCTCTCCTTCTCGCCGCCGTTCTCCTGCTTGACTCTTTTTCAAAAGTACTCGATCAGATGCACCAGGATGCAGATAGCGAAAGCCTCAACGCCGAGGATAAGGACATTCCTGTCCTTTCAGAAGAGCCCTCTGGGCCCGTTGTCAGCCGATTAGAGCTTTGGTCTTATTATCTGTGTAAGAAGACTCCTCTTGTTTTAAACACCCTGCCCGATTCCCAAGTGTTTTTAAATCGGTTAAAGATGACTAAATCTATTCAACGATTGGCTACACCCTTTCTCGCACATTCGGAACTGAAGATTATAATGGGAACAGTGAGTGATTTGCTCGGAATGAGAATCGGTTGGAAGATGTGGGAACAACAAGTGACCAAGCAAGGCGGGGTTTTGCAGACGGAGTAGGGCCCATGTCGTACAGCTTGACCTTGTTCCAGCTGCTTGCTACCGCGGCCGGCTACGATCCTCATCTCGGCCCGGGCTCAACCTGCACGACGGATTGCGTGATTCCCTTCGCCGGAGGAACGAAAAGCGTGACCAGCGTGGTGCTGATCGCGAATGGGATTGCGTTCGGGGTTGGGCCGCCCTCTCTCTATCAGTCCTTCGAATACATCTTATTCTCACCTCTTCCTCTCTTTTTTTATGGCATCCATCTGTTATGTAGATCATGACTATCCTGTTCACTAGCTTGGGTGCTCTCGCCGATTAGTAAGTCGTCTTCCTTGGAGAAATCTTCCACAACATATTCCTCATATCTGATCATCGCCTACCACTTTCTTTCAGTCGCCAATATGGACGTTGGATTCTGTTGACGATGACCCTGCTATGCTGGGCGTCCCAGTCCAGCGTTCTGGCTCTCACTGATCCCAGCCGATGGAAAGCAGGAATGGCGCTATATATCATAGGATTTGTAACATGTCTGCGGTCCTACACAGCGAGCTGATCTTCCAAGCTGATGTGACAGTGAGACTGGTGACGGCTGATGATGACATGCGTTTTCTCTCCGGTTGATCTTCAGATGGCGCCACACTTGTATTCTACGCTGCCCAATTCCCTACGCTCGCCTCCAACACTCTTCACTCGCGAAATCTAAATGAAGAATTTCAGAGCAATAAGATCACGAAATGGGATCTCCAAATCGGACAGAGTCTCGAACGGAGCAGGATTAGTAATATCTCCACGGTACACAGTAACATTGGTTATTTGTTTGTCTCCCTCCTCAATCTCAGCGTGCTTTTGCCACTAGCCGGCAACCCACATGTGAACAATTACACCATCTTCCTGGTAAGCATCTCTCCTATCTGTTCCTTTCCCTTTTCCAATAGTTGGTGGCCTTTGTGATGCACCTGCATTCAAGATGAAGAATTTATCTATATTTATATATTCTTCATAGACCAATGCATATTGGATTCTACTAGGAATTTGGTGGTTTATATTCCAAAAACCGCGCCCAGGACCTAGCTTACCTCCAGGTCACAATCCGTTAACCATTGGCTGGTACCAACTATACATGACCTTCAAAAAAGCAACCGCACTACGCCAGACGTTTACATATCTCGTCGCCTTTTTCTTTTTGGCAGATGGGTGTGTGATACCTATCTGATTGACTACTTGCGTATTCTCTTTCATGACATCTTCTTGCTCGGTTCCCGTTAACTTTTTTTGTTCTTCAAAAAAAAAAAAAAAAAAAAACAGCTTGAATACTTCAGGAACTTTGATCTCAATCATCCAGTCCGATACCGTTAACTTTAGTTTTCTTGAAAACACCGTCAGTATTCCTTCTCTCATCCACAGGAGCTTGAAAAGAACCAAAAGATCCCCCAAAAATAACTGGCTTGCTTTTGGTTGTCTATCTTGGCGCTCAATGTTATGAAGTACCTGGGAATCGCACAAGCAATCACTTCTATTTTTTCGACTTTGGCGTTCTGGTGCATCCAAAAGAACTGGAAACTGAAAACCAAAAACATGGTATGTCCCTTCATATTGCGATCCGATATATTCTACATCATTTGCGAAAACAATAACAATGACGTGTCTAACTCAACAAACCTCTTTCGACTGTTTTCCTAGTTCGTGGTTACTAACGTTGTGTCGGTTTTGATACCTCTATGGGGGATGCTTGGTATGTGGAGCCATAAAATTGGGTTTCACAACAGGTAATGAAGATTTTCCTTCAACCCTTGCATTTAAACAAAGACAAGACACACAGGCAATAGCATTTGCTCCCGACAGCTAAGCCCAATATCTGTTTTTGTCAATCTGCGACTTCCATGTAGATGGGAATTTTGGGCATACAATGTCATTTTCGGCTTATTCCAAGCGCCGTATTACTCTTATTCTCAGTTGAGTTCCTCACACTCCCTTTATGAAAGTGACGAGAAAATTTGAGCGCCCATAGACGGATGATAGATCATTGACCAATGTAGCCGCTGTGCAGGACGATCATGGCTGAGTTATCGCCTCCGGGTCAAGTGAACATGGTAAGCTGTCCATTCCCATTTAGCTGATATACACAAAAAAGAAACAGCCCGTGGAGAATGATCGACTCCACGTCACGGACTTGGAGACTGATATGTATCGTGTGGGGATTCCATCCAGTTTTTCGCGCTCTTTGGATTCTCTAATCGAGCCTCCTCGATCATCGGGCCCAATGTCATCCAACTGATTATTGATAAATCAGGCTCGAACTGGTCAGGTAAGAACCATGAAACTCAGTTTTCACAGCAATTTCTTCTTCTTTTTATTCTTTTTCGTAAATCTAAAGAGAACCGAATGTCGATTCACAACCAAGAATCTTATTTCGTGTTGACTATTCAAACGGCTTTATATATATATATTATTATGGATATCTGATCATTGGGGAGTTTTTTCTTCTGTAGGCTTTCCGTTTCTTTTCGCCATGTGTTTGGCGTCGAGTCTGGCTATTCTACTACTCGTGGATATTGAGAAGGGACGCGCTGATGCTCTGGAATGGGACAAGAAGAAAGACGCTTGAAAAGTCTCACACACATGTACATTCATACATATGCCCGACTTCCTACCCCATCCCTTCTTTTGCCCCATTTGTTTTTTCCAACCAAAAAAGTATCTTCTTGGTAGCTTTGATTGAATCTGGATAATTCATCCTCATAAGCTTCTTATCCCTTCTTGTATCTGTATCGTCATTTTCTGACTTATTTGCCTGTGTTTTTCATTTATAACTAAAAAGAAAAAGAAACGTGTAGTCCAATATATTTGAGGCCATACTAGATATGTGAGATCCAATAACTGAACCGCAGTTGTTGATTATTTTTCGGGGCCTCCCTCTGTAGCACCATACCAGAGCTGATCATCAGCATTTGATCAGACAAAGGTGTGAAATTACATACGTTTTACTTGAGCTGAGCAAAAGTCCAAGTCTCCAGAAAAAAATGGAGGACTTCCCGTTGCTTGAATTGCCAAAAATACAGTCTAATTCCAAGTTCCAAGCTTCATTGTGTGGTGAAAATTAATCACAATCGGGTTCGCACCACCCAAAAAGGTTTAGAATCTGGTTTTTGAAAAGGTCACATTGGAACATTTGACCCCACGCACGGGAAGTCCTCCAATGATGAAAATGAACACTGATCAGCAACAGAAAAATTGTTGAGAAGTCAAACACGTGAACCAGACATGAACCTGAAGCAATCACCCCATCGATTCTTTTGAGATTGTGATGTGATATAATTCTCTTTGTGAAACATTCTGGATTGTGCTCTACCTCTCACAATGCCATGTATGATTCATGAAAGACACGAGTCTATATGGCCAGTCCTTTCTTTCCACTTCCCTCAATTATTGAATACTTGCAGGAATAAATCGCCAAGTTGTGTCATTTTCTTCAAAGCAAACCAGCTTGTCCTGATATTTTCATATGATGATGTAGCATATCGAAAGAAATTCCGTTCTTACCAACTTATCCGTCGACTTTCAACTGAATTATCGAAGCAGGCCATCCAAAAAATACGGTGGACGCGTCGGAGGGCCGGAAAGTTAATATTCTCGATCAAGCCGATGATCGGTCCGATGTTTTTCGAACAGCGAACCAATCACTGCACTCGCAAATTTTGAGCGGCGCGCGCGCACACCAAGCCAGTGTCCTGTCAAGAAAAATCCAACGTTCTTCTTGGATGCCTCATTATCTGTGTATATCATCGGTGGATCGAAGCGCGATCTATCACGATCCACTCCGCGAAGATTCGGAAAGAGCTCGGATAAATTTACCAAGTTTTTGAGGATGATTGCGGGGCCATGACTTGTGATTCGTTACTCGTTCACAGCGGGACGGGAGGCCTTAGAAACTTGGGTTGGAGTTATATTAATAGGGCGATTTTCGCGCTCATAGTGATCTTATCCTGTCACAGCAATTTCTAAATATTGTTCATCGGTAGATTGTGGTTGTGCTGGACAACCTGCTTGCCAGGGAAAGTGTCGGGTTTCTATTTGTAGTTTATTGGGAAGTTTTTTCTGTCATGATAAGCTCATCCAATTTACACTAGGAAATGAGATAAGTTGCTTACTGTGCGATGATGAGACCCGCACGGAACTCCTTTATCTTCAACACAGGAATTTTTTTTTCCTTCAGGAATACATAACTGAGTTGGTATTGGTGGCTAATGCGGTTGAATCAACATTATTCAATCTCATCCTCATCATCCTCCCAATTGATAACTGAAATAGGGGCTTTCCGAGTCTTAACTTTGACAAAATCTTACACTTGGACCTTTGGCCATGGCAGGAAAGCTTGCCTCAACTTATAAAGTCTCTCTCAACCCAAATTCTCTTAATGCAAGTGAGCGGATGGGGGATAATCTAAGTCCTACCGTACTTCTTGCGAGTGAGCAGAAAACGACTATCGTACGGATTTTTCTTTTTCTCGACAAAAATGGGTATGGGATTAGACGTCCTGATATCTGAGTTTTGTGTCTAGTACGAGCCTTTAGTCCCTTCCCAGCTCCTTCGTGCCGAATTGAAAGTAAGCGAAAATTCCAGGAAGGTGATCGAGTGGGCCCGTCGGGCTTGTTCCGATGTTATCGCCGGAAAAGATGGGCGCTTGATTGTGATCATAGGACCGTGTTCCATTCATGGTAAGCATTTCTGGATCTATGTATCCTAGTTGCCACATGTACCAATAAATTGTGACTACGTACCTCCAAGATCCGGCACAAGCGCTCGAGTACGCCCGGCTCTTGGTACCCCTCATACCCACGTTACCTGACTTGATAATCATAATGCGTGCGGTACGTGTGAGCTTTGTTTAAAATCAGGCCATGGGAGTTGACTTTCATTTTTTGTGGGCACATGCGTACAGTATTTTGAGAAGCCCAGGACTTCAGTGGGTTGGAAAGGATTAATCAACGATCCTGATATCGATGGGACTTGTAAGATCAATAAAGGTTTAAGAATCGCCAGGAAATTGCTCTGCGACTTGACCCACCTCGGCTTGCCTGTTGCTCTCGAAGTGCTTGATACGATCAGGTACTGTGGTATTTGTTCTATCTGGTGGGACTGTGGACCAAAAGACTTGACCCATTTTTTGACCGGAATCTCTAGTCCCCAATTTTTATCGGAGCTCGTTTCCTGGGGAGCGATAGGGGCCAGGACCACTGAGTCCCAGATCCATCGGGAGGTGGCCTCCGGTTCACCGCATCCAATAGGCTTTAAGAACGGCACGACTGGGGACGTTGAAGTGGCGATTGAGGCTATGAAAGCCTCGTCGATTCCGCATTCCTTCATAGGAACAAACGACCATGGCCTCACCAGCATTGTCAAAACTCCAGGTAATCCTTCCCTAATGCTTATATTGCGTGGCGGCAAAAACGGCCCTAACTACCAGCGGGAGAACATCTCTGAAGCCCGTGATGCTCTGCAAAAGAAGCGGTTAGGAATATCGCCTTCTCTCATGATTGATTGCAGTCACGGAAATTGTGGGTGATCTTTTGTCCAAAAATATCCTGCGAAGAGTACCGTACTTTGTTAATTTCGCAAAAGTGCTCTTTCACAGCTTCAAAGGACTATCGAAACCAAATCAAAGTGATTAAAGATGTCTGTCAGCAGATCCAAGCCGGAGAAAAATCCATACATGGGGTCATGATCGAATCCAATATAGGAGCAGGTCGACAAAACGTTCCGCCGGAGGGCCGTGACGGCTTAAAACATGGTGTTTCGATCACGTTAGTACTTGAAAAATATCCAACTAATCAGAGAGCATTCAGAGGATGAAAGATCTGACCAAGCTTTTGAATCCAATGAAGGGATGGATGTATCGACTTCGAAACAACCGTGCAAGTCTTGAAAGACCTGCAAAACTCGGCGGCCGAGCGTCGGCTAGCAGGAAGACGGCAATCACTCTTTGACGAAGTCTACTTGAGGAGAAGCAGCCTTTCTCACGATCTCCAACAATTCGCCATCAACGCTTCCGCATTGCAACAGAATCCAGCTGCCCAATAAGGTGAAAACAAATTTGATCGAGATAGCTTCGTTGTTTGTGCTTATAAGTACAATCTCTGGATCAGCAAGGCACTTCCGCATTTTTAACCCGCTTTCCGAGAAACCATGTAATTCCAAATGGAGGAACGCAAAAAAAAAAAAAAATACTGAAAAAAGAAAAAGAAAAAAACAAGACCCAAGATTTTTTTAGAAAAACACCATCTTTTGTATAACACTGACAGCTCAAGCTAGATAGATTTTTTCATATATTGGATTCACATCACATGTCCTGAGCTCGCCTTATCAGTAAATTTTGACCATATTTTCTTTGCTGTTCCTTATGCCTTTTCCGCTTGCCCTTTCTTCAATTTCTTTATCAACGTATCAGTGATTACAGAAAGCCACTTGATCCAAACATTTGCAATAGGCCTTCATCTCCTACATATTAGATCTTGGCACTTGCCAGACTAATGGTTCCTGTTTTCACTGAAGAAAAAAAAATCTGTTCTGTATCAAAGTCATTTTTATCGGGTTTCTCTACTTACAGTGGCTGTAGCTCTGTTCAACACAGTATAGTCTAGCATGTCATTTCTAATGTAGCACTTTTTGTCTCACAAAATGCAGAATGTATGTACAGAGCTGAATTCTGAAGCTAAAATATAGCCAAGCCTATGATTTAAGGGCCTTTTAGTATGATTAAAAAACGATTCTTTACAGTCGATTCGAAAAGGATTGGCCCTTGGGTACTAGGGCCTGCCCAAGGGCCAAACTTCAGGCCGCAAATTCCCAAGAACAAACAAATTAGCCCCTTCGAACTTCTAACACCGTCCTGTACAGCTAAGCATAAAAGCCGCCAGAAAACCTGAACAAGCACCTCTGATCTTGTTCTAAATGCTGCTTAACGTGCGATGGGCATGGGTTTACGATGGGATCGGCCGGGTGCACTCAATTTTCCAACAGGAATCTTCTGGCGCCGGTCTCAAGATCCAAAATTGAGAAGCAAACAAATTATTTTTTTCCTTCCAGCAATTTTCCTGTATGCAAAGAAAACATACAGGATTAATGGCTGAACTCCGAGCTAGACAGAGTGAAAGTCCAAGCGGCCAAAATCTACTGTAATATTTCCTTCAGAACCCACTGCCAAATGTTTTAAATCACTACTCATTTACCACTGTATACCCCAACTTTTGTAACCAGAAGATTGTCAGATATTGGAAGAACAGATGCTGAGAATTTAGACAAGGATGACTCTATTTCATAAACAAAAGGGATCAGAAATAGAATGGAATTTGATGAAGAGAGTGCGGAGTAGAGCAAAAATTGAATTTGGAGATGAGTAGGAAAGAAAGACAAAATTACAAAAAAAAAATCCATCTTGAAGTGTCTATTCCGATTCGAATCGAGTAAACAGCTAATAGGACGGTTCACATTGGGCCTAAATCCGTAACCCATCAGCAAGCGTTTAACCAGACGCTCCTGCCAATTTGGCGTGGGACGCTTGCTGACGTGTGGTTACGGATTGCATAAAAATGGTCCAATGTGAACCGTCCTAATATGCATACAGCATGAAGTTATGCTTAGGCACTACATACAGGGTTATTGTTGACCGAAATTCCGCAATATCCAATTCTATAGATCAGATGAAAATTTTGAAGTAGTCAATTATAGGAGTTCAAGAACGTGAGCTGATGATGGTATCTTTTTCCTGGGAAGGAAATCTCACTGACGTTGCAAAGTTACAAGCCGCCGCAGACTGTGTTGTTGCACCACTGCAGTTTGGCTCAGCATCTTTTTGGCATTTGCAACTGACATCTAAGGTATAATAAGTGACTATATTTCCTAAAAAACACAACGAAAAAAAAAAAATGGATTGGTAGTGAGTCTCAGGGTTAGGATAGATTGGGACTTTATTTCATCTGGATCAAATTTATATTGGAGGAAGGTTCACAAACCATGCGTGATTTGGTATATAGGTTTACCGTTACAAGCCGGGCGAAGGCCGGGGGGAGGGGCAGCAGTTTTCGACTCAGCCGGGTTAGTTTCGCGGGTGATGGCACTGGCGATAGTTTGTAAAGCATTGAGGTGAACAGTTTGCTGGAGTTAAAAAAGATCAAAAAAGGTGAACATTACGACCCTGCCGCACACAACGCGCATTAACAGTTTCGAACAGACCTACCCCACATTCAATGTCATTCTTGGGCCAGGATTGAGAATCAATCATGAGGCACGAAAGTTCGAATTCGTTTGAGTTGGGACATTGCAAGCTCTTCATTGAACTGTTAGGGTAATTACTCCTTTTGGTAAAAGAGTGAGGACCTCCTGCTACTTTGAAAGCGAAGGTGCCCATATATATCGCAAATAAAACGAACTTCATGATCACCAATCCGTGCAAACTAAGATAGAAATGAACGTCAAGTTATAAAGAGTGTTGCTGGCAAGAATTCTCAGAATTTTCAAGTCACAAAAGTGTTGTATATGCGTTGGAAGTGTAGGAAGGAATCGTTCTCTCAATTCTAGGGATAATGTCTTGTCTGGGGACAAAAACCAGCTGAATGTTCTTGACGTCCTTTTATAATTTTTTGGGCTTGTTCTCGTTGGGAGATCTTCCCCTGTCGTCCTACTTTTGGTCACGCAGGTATCATCGATTCCAGTGAAGTACTCCAACTTTCGCATTGTGTTACTATCGCCTCCATTCAACCTTCTGCAGAAGGACTCGTGAGCCATCGCTGAGATTGCCATGACTAAATTTTATACTCGATAAAACATCCCTAGTATTCTTTGTCATAAAAGTCAAAAGAACGCGCAGTTTATACTCCAATGAAGGCATTCATCTCTAGCTAGGTGATGGTACGGGCTGCGGAGGGTAGAAGTCCGCAAACGAGGGTTTGTTAAATTTCTCTTGCAGGCTCTCCTAGTTACGCCTCCTTGAATTTGTAGATAAGCTCGGTTGCTAGATAGGTCGGACTTCGGGTTTGGGCAGAACGCAATCTGCGGTAACGAAGTTTCTCTCCTTCCTCGTATTTGTGGTTTCAAGTCCTCGATCCAGCAGGATTGATCGAGAGATAGCTGAAGGGTAAAGGTACATTTTCCTCCAGATGAGAGAGTAGAGAAAAATGGGTCACGGGGGAAGGTCGTCAAGATGGGCCGGGTGAGAAGTTTTTGCTGATGGCTCGGGGTAACGATCCCCTATGAATCAGCGTGCTTCATCGGTACCAAGTATAAGGCAAAGGGTATCAAAATGCCCCTTCCCGTTCTACTCATTTGCGTATTTTAGCATCAACACTTGCCCCACTTCCCTGGAGCTCATGAACAAGCCACACATTGAATTGTAAAAGTTCATTTGCGGCTGAATAACCATCCATATTCTCTCTTTCAAATCCTAATAGTAATCATCATGATATTTGGAACTCTGATATTTCACATTCTTTTATTCCTGATCAACATACGATCCGGTGCTTCGCGACCAGGCAGCCGCTACCATGCTGAATCTACCCATATACACGTCTCAAGTAACTCCAGCACTGGTATTGGTGATGTAAACCATCATGATTTCAGTGGAGACATGTATTCAAGCAAGGCCCAAGTCAGGTTTAACTCGCCTGACTTGGTACTGAGCCCCAATCACGTCATCACTAACAAACCACGGACCCTCAATTATACCTTTGTCGTAACGTAAGGCAGATGCATTTTCCTTGTTCCATTTTATCTTCAGGTGTGATGTCCCAGGGTTGACACGACATCATTATTTATGTTATGGATATTCTCAATTTCAATTTCACTTCTTCATTCTGGTGTCTGCAGCAACCAGACGGGTGCCCCGGATGGATTTATGAGGTGCATGATTAGATTTATATCCGCATAGGAAATTGTAACTAATCATATCGAATCATCCATCAGGAGTATGCTGGTAATTAATGGCCAATACCCTGGTCCTCTTATTGAGGTAAGCACAAACGTCTGTTAATAGACAGGTTTCGATTTATTAACGCATACATGAAAAAAAAAATCACATTTCTCCCCTAGGCAAACGAAGTTGGTGTTTCTCTCTATTATATGTGCTAAACGACTGGTTTTCAAATTACATAATAAACATGTAAATCTGGCTTTATTGCAGGGTGATACGATCAATGTTTTAGTGGTAAATCGTATGACCTATCCAGTATCTATCCACTGGCATGGTAAGAGCTTGGTTGATTTATCTTGAGTGATTGGGTACAAATTACAATGAGAAGAGAGAAGTACTCACATTTGCGTAATTTGTTATTGACAGGCCTGCATCAGAAGGGAAACCCTTGGGTTAGTTATCTCTTTGACCATAGAAAAGAAAAAGAGAGCTTAAGAAGAATGCTAACATATTGGTAATTGAATTTGAAAGATGGATGGCGTTTCTGGTGAGATTTGGAACTCTGTATTGTCAACACTTACTTCACGAAAGAAAAACTCAAAAAAAAAAAGGAAAATTGCATTGCAGGAGTCACTGAATGTCCCATCCAACCTGGAGTATCTTTCCTCTATTCATTCACAATTCAAGAACAATTTGGAACATTTTGTAAGTTGAATGAACATTTTTTAGCAACAGTCAAAAGTACCCCAAGTGAAACCACCAAGATTGACAAGTTGAACAATTGTTGGATAAAGGGTATCACGTAAGAAGATTCATCTAGCGGCCAAAGCCATGATATTATTACTATAGACGGTGGCTAACACTCAAATCATTAAATTTCGCCACCAAAAAGGCCCACACCCGCAATCTCAAAGCAGATGGAATAGTTGGACCTCTGATAGTCCATAGTACGCGTGACCCTTTGGTCAGAGGGAGAGATTTCGACGAAGACATGATTGTTGTTGTCAGGTAAATAGTACTTCCTTTATAACCCTTATTTGAAACCTAAGTACCATACTCTGTGGTCGCGTCTCATCTACCAGTTTCCACAGATTCTAACTGATTGATATTCTTTCCTTGTATCCTTAGTGATTGGTATCACGAGTGAGTTCTCCGGTCCAAGCAATTCTCGATAACTTGGAATGCTTTTTTATTGATAAGGCTACTTCTGGGACTAATTCACGGGGAAAACCAAATAACAATCATAAGCACAAGTACATACATCTTAAGTCAACAGCTATCCCCTAGTGGATACAACGGGAGTTTTGCTGCCCCATCTCCTAATTCAGGTAACACACATCTCATTCTAAACGATATTGAAGACTGCCGGCACGCAGGAAGTATGTCGCGTAAAATTGAAGCAGTTTTGATGGCTTGGAATTTACCCACACAGCAATCTTGAATGGGATGGGATATTTTGATTGCCAAAGATTCGCGCCTGGACAGCGATGCCAAACGCGTAACCAGCCATTGGAGTTGCAGGTCAAGCCGAATTCCAAGATCAGACTACGTTTTATCCAGTCCAGTTCCCATGCGCTCTTTCGAGTCTCGGTCGATAAACATCCCTTGGATATTATAGAAGCTGACGCCACCCCTGTAATAAGCCAAACACATGTGGAGCGCGTTCAAATTCATGGCGGAGAGAGGTTGGTCCGATTCCCCCCCCTCTCTCTCACTGCCAGAAAATCTGGCTCGGATGGCTGCATCCGAGTTTTTATCGGATGCGGTCATCCGATTCAAACTCGGGCGCGCGCCACCGAGTGAATCGCTGACCGGTTCAAACTCGGTGACCAAACGCCCGGGCCGCTGAGTTTGAATGGGTCAGCAATTCACTCGGTAACGCGCGCCCGAGTTTGAATCGGATGGCCGCATCCGATCAAAACTCGGATGCAGCCATCCGAGCCAACTTTTCTGGCAGTGTCTCTCTTGGTTAATCGCTGATCAGCCGGTCTAATCTTTTGGCTGGCTGGATTAGATATAGCGTTGTATTCAATACTGCCAATGACCGAGAGGGCGACTCCTTCTATTTGAGAGCCGCTATTGATACCGATTGTCGTAAGCTCCTCGTTTTCTACTTGTGAACGCGTTTTTCTTGGTCAACTAAGAACCTCCCACTCTCGCCACTCAGTTTCCTGGAGTGAGTTCCTATTTGATTCAGGATCTATTATTATCCAACAACCCTGGCACTGGTGGGGGCCTCCCGGATGAAAAAAAGGTAATTGAAGGGAACTGTATTAACTCTCTTTGACATAAATAGTTGCGCCCGGATTGGATGCTCCATCTGGGAACACTGCCAGGGCAGTAATTCGAGTAACGAGCCAAAAGACTTTGACAGGCTCGCGTGCGCTACCACCGGAGTCAGATTGGCCTACTGGCTCGGTTGGGACATGCTACGATGTTAACAGTTCCTTACTGGCGCCCCGGTTGAAGCCACCACCGATGACAAATGCGGTGGGCAGGGTAAGCTAATATTATCCAAGTCCACAAGCTCCTTCGAAAACAAAATTGATGAAAAGTAGCTTACCTCGATACTTTTGTGATTGTCAACCCAAAGGTCATCTTTAGCGTTGGTTTTGGTACCATTATAGTCGCCGATCAACCCAAAACCTCAACCCGAAGAGTACTGGGGCGGTTCTTTGTTGACAACACGACCTATACAGGTGAGCAAAAGTATCTCCTCACCAGATTCACGTCCTGTGTGAAGCTAAAAAAAAGGATCCAAATGTACCGCTATCCAAAAAAAAAAAAAAAAAGCTCGATTTCAAAGACCTCTGCTTCACCACATGTTGCAAAATGGTCAAGGCTGGCTTAACTCATCTGACGTGGCCTACGAAACCCTTCCAACCCCTGGCGTTTGGGACATCGTCATAAACAATTTGGATCCAGTTCGCGAGCACCCCTTCCATCTTCGTGAGTGGGCTCCATCTAGGGATTTTCAAACAGAATTATGATGCTCACTTTTTATTTCAACTTCAAACGCCTACCTTCGGAAATAGATGGTGTGGATGTAAGTAATCCCTATCACAGTTTGTAGAATTATGATCCAGTAATCCTGATGCCCAAAGTTTATTTTGACCCAGCCTTGCCTTGTCGCCAGAGGAACAGGAGTCTTAAGTGACTCGCCGCCGAACCCTATAATGTACAACACAGACAACCCGGTCTGCAGAGATGTGTAAGCTTCAGAGCTCATTCATGTGAGAGCACCAAGCAAGAAAAAGTGGAAAGCAAACTGATGTGACATACTTTTCCCTCTTCTGCGGAGTAGACATGTGCTACCAGGAAACACGTATACTGTTTGTGAGTGATGAAGGAATGTATGAAAAAAGGAGAAAACAAGAAAGAGCTAACGGAGGATTGGGATGGGTGTATATACGAAATTGCCAGTTCGTGTGCAAGCCTTTAACCCAGGCGTGTGGTTTTTCCACTGCCATTTGGGATGGCATCTCGGTGCGGGATTCGCAGGAGTGGTCGTTCTGGAACCTGATGTACTCGCCAAAACTCAGCTTCCACTCGCAAGTCGAGCGCTCTGTCAAGCCCGAGACTCCTCATACCTTCTGAATTGAAGGCCTCATAAAAACAGCTGATGTATACACCAACGTATCTGTAAGCTCACCTTGAAGGTCTAATTTTAACCAATCAGCACCAAGAACGTTTATGTAGAATTCAAAGACATATTGTTTGGGAAATTAAAAGACATTAGGTTTTGGGCAATTGTACATAAGACAGTCGTTCGTAGTTTTCGGGCAATGATAAGACCGGAGTTTTTGGGCAATTATAAGACGGTAGTTTTTTAGTAATTATCAGACAGTAAGATTGTTCCTACACAAGTTTGTTGACATAGTAAGCCTTGGTGCTGTATGAAAGAACAAGACTATCACCAATGTGAATACGAATAATAAGGAACGGTTGGGTCACTCAAATCTGAATGATATGGATTAAGACATGACTGAGTGGACAATCGGGAGTCCAAAATCAGGGAAGAATATTACAATAATCCAAGACCCAATGCTTCTCAATCTCGGCTCGGTTGCTTCCCTTAGAACCTCTGTCTCGAGAAACGTAGCACATGGCGGGTAAGGATAGGGATGGACACAAATAATAGCACCAATGATGATAACCGGGATTCGCTCAGTTCTACCCACAGCCCAAGCCAGGCCGGCCTATGAAACAAACAAGCCAGAATCGGAAGTAAAAGGGATCGCATTGATCGCGGATAAATTTTATTTATCTGCAACCGCAGAAAGAAAAATGGGCGATTAACACAAGGCCGAAACGATGACGAACAACGAAGCTGGTATATTACATGACCGAACATTGATTCGATATGACGAGTACGCGAGAGAGAAAGATTACAGAGACGAGAGTTCGAATTCCCACGTTCTGGGGTTGACAGGCCTGGTATCTTTCTGGGAGGACTTGAAGCCGTTAGTCTGGCGATGCTGGTACGTATGTGAGCCGTCGGTGTTGATCGATTTGTCGAAATGGAAGGACCGGATTAGCTTGTACACCGGCTGCTCTCCTTTCTGCTTCAGATTTGGGTGGGCGGGGTAGAGAATTTTGTGCGCTAAAATGTTGCCGTTCTTGGCCAGTGCACTTTTTTTTTTTTTTTGAATGGAAGGATGAGGGTAGGATGTGGGTGTCAGGGTACGTCAGCCCGTATTCCTCCTGTGGCTGTTCTCATTTATGCTCGGTATGCTATCACTTACGGCACGTCCCAAAAGGAATACGGCGGACAAGTTCCAGCTGTGATTAATACGCTGCCAGGTTTTCGGACAGGGAGATCCATTTCGGGATCCAATTCTTGGCCGCTTTCAAGATGGTCCAGATCGTCGGAATCACAAGAAGCACTAGGTCTCCTCGCATGAGATTTCAGTTTCTTGCCGGTCTTCGTAGCCGATTTGGGACGTTTCTTGTTCCTGTCTAGGTCTTGACCGAGCGTCCATCCGTCAGGTTGGAATAGCAGGGTAGAAACAGACCGGAAGAATCTTAAGATGAGGATCTGGTTGGCGCGGATCTTCCGATCCTGGTCCGGTTCGGAACCTCCTACGTGGGGGAAATTGAAGATGACTTTGTCGAATTGGATTTTGAGTTTCTTGATCCTCTTGTCTTGATTCAATTTACATCCATCCAGCTCAAACAGGACTCTCACTTTTTTCTCTTCTAGGAATTCCAATATCGCCTCCGAATCCGGATATTTTTTTAGCACCGTTTCTTTGGTATCGATGGTGGAGGCGGTAATGAGGTCCCCTGGATGTGAATACTCAACCAGAAGCGAGACGGTAAACGAGAAATTCCCTGTTTGATAGTGTAATTTGTAAGTCTCTTCTCTTCTCTCCAAATCTTATCGAAAGACAAACCTTCACCAACCAACAAAACCTGATCATTTTTGTTCACCATGGACAGACGCGGTTTGGTATGACTTTTGTGTTGATCGACCGAATGCCCAATCGAATGTGATCCGATGTCTACATCTGGTGCTGTGGTTTGACAACTTGCTTCTGGTAGCTCTATATCATTTCGTTGGGTAGTGGTAGGTTCACAATCCAGGTACTTCTTTTCGTGATGGGCATCGTGGCTATGTGTGTCTGTTGTGGGTCTGCTCTTCTGCTGTACTCTTGCTACTGGGACTGGTCGTTGTGCGTTCGGCTTGTTTGCGTTACTGTTATTCAGATGTTTCGGCTGTTTCTGCTGCTGGTTGAGTTTCTTTGCTTCTTCCTTCTGTGCGCGTTGCTTCTGTTCTTGTGCGTTCTGCAGTGCTCTGCTCAGACTCGATTTCTTCTTTCCCATTCTACTGGTGGATGCAAAAAAAAAAAAGATGTTCCTCCTACACTGCTGCGCCATCCAAAAAAAAAGGACATTCTCAGACATATACCAGCTGCGCAGCAATATGAGACTCAATATGCATATTCAAACAACTGCACACGAAAGCAAACATTTGTTTCCCATCGTCAAATATCTGGACCCTGATCATGTGTGAATGACGGGACTTGTTGTCCTTCAACAGATGGTCAAGTTTAGCCAATAGGGTAAAAATGGTGTATGTAAGTTCCTTCCCTGTCGACAGACATAAAGACATCCCACCACGCCCCAGGTTGCCCTCAAAAAGTGTTGGGATTTCTAACATCCACAAGACGCAAGAATGTGTGTCACTGGGCCACTTGCAGGTCATACAATTTAAGCACAAGCAGTGCCAACCTCACTTTCCTTCTAGGAAAACATATTTTGCCACATGAACCATCAATGATAATTATGATCTGCAAAAAGAAATTGGGACAGATTTCACATGCACACAAGGCCAGTTAGTTAGCTGCTCAACGCTAAATTAATTCAAGCCTTCCAGGAATTCAGAGCCCTCCATATTGTCTCCGGTGCCACCAACCTATCAGACTCCCAAAATTGGGCTTGAGCATGCACACCATGAAAAAAAAAAAAAAAAATGTCACTTGATATCAAGTGACATCACATAGCATTAATGCCTGCTCTGATGTAGCTCTGGTTTCAGTTCAGCCCAATCACAATGGTGCATTTGTGTTCGGCAAGGGGCTGACACATGGATTCACTGGATAGATAAAGGATATCTTTCTGAACCTAGCCACATCATCATGTCACTTGATATCTGCAAGTAATTTTTTTTCATGATGGCACTCTCTGTGTAGCACCAGCTGTTATCTTTTGTTTGGTCAATAGACTTGACCGATCACAAAGTGGGTTCCCCATATCACCCCAGACTCCAAGGCCCAGAGCCATGATGAGAGTCCAAAGAACTCAAGAAGTGAAAGAAGACAAATCTCTCTCACATCAGATCCTTTGTTCTTCAGATCATTTATGTACCACTTCCAAATGTACAGCGCCCTACCAGATGTTTATGGCCAACTTCATTGGACCCCCAATACTCAAAACATAAGTTTGAAGTCATGATGGGTTGGCAAAATCATAGAGCATGCTTTCAAGAGAATGATTATCAAAAAATAAAAATTATTTGCATCAACAAAAAAATTTAATACATTTTTTTTTTCATATTGATTGACAGTGTTTCAGAATCTTTAATAATCTTCCAAAAAAATAAATAAAAATCACAATGGGTAGTATGGCATGTGAAAGAAATGAAAAGAAATGAAAAAAATGAACACCAGAAACTTTCCAATCTTGAGTGTGTGGCCAAAACCATCAGAAATGGATATTTTTGTTGCTTCCAGTGCAAATCAGGACTGGTTAATTCATACCCAATCAAAGCTGATCTAAAAAGGCCTGACAGTCATTTTTTCTTCATCTTTCATTCATGATCATTTTTCTCACATGTCATTCTATTGAATTCTGATTTTTTTTTTTGGAAAACTATTAAAACTTCATCAAAATGGGAGATTACTGGAAAAAAATAGTATAAATCTAAAGGTGATGAAGACAGATTTGATTTTTTTATATTCATTCTTTTGAAACCATTCTCTATAATTTTGCCAACCCTCTATGACTTCAACCTTGTGAGTTGAGCTTTGGGAATTGAATGAAGTGGGCCATAAACATCTGGGAGGGCACTGTATACTAAGATGATGATGTCATGGGCAACTGTGCATCCAACACACCCACACAAACCTCACCCTCTGTAATCTTCAAGTCATATAATTAATACGTCTTTGAAGGAAAATATGGCAAATGTTAATACATTCCAAAGGATGAATAATTAATGTGGAATTCCCAAACTTGTCAAGAAAGATTTCATCAGTGTGAACTGGGTGTCCATAGATTTTCCAAATCATTCAACACATCAATACATATATATGTTTTTGAATTCAAGGTTTCCATTGATTGTTCTGTTACATATTTGATTCTTTGCTTTCATCCTTGAGAACCCATTCATGTACACAACATATTTCCTGGAATATTATTTGTGCCTTGAAGACCTATATGATGGTTAAATTTCCAGAGCAGAAAACAAGATGCCATGTATGCCTGACAACCGACCTCACACGTGTACAGTGCCCAACCAGGTTTGGCAGCACATATCTAACATCTTGAAATGTTTAACCAAGTCCATCTGGGCTTTTGTTAGAGATCCATCCCCTAATCCCCCAACAGATATGTACCGCCACACATCCAAGATCATAAAAGATGACCCCACCCGCAGGGCCCACACAGAGGCAGGCCTACAAGCTTCATTAATACTGTCCAAACAGACCAGAGCTATTCAGCTTTTCCATAGTAGCCCCACACCACCACCGACAAAACAAGAAGAAGAAAACAATAATTGTCCAATAAAAGAATTATTAGAACAAGAAGTACTGCCAGTGTCAATTAGTTGCAAACACCTTGCTCCATACACCCCCCCCCCCCACAAAATAAATCAAGGGGTGGGTGTGCCATCAATTAATTAGATAAATAAATAAATAACAAGGCATGTCACATCATAGCACACATTTATATGCATCCACACAGTACGAATTGGAAAGGGAAAAAAAAGATGATGCATTGGATAATGATGATGAAGAGGAACGGATGGATAGATGGATGGATGAGATGCGAAGGCATGGACGAGAAAAGCATACATTAGATGGGCGGCTCAACATGACAAAGGATCATCATCATCATCACCACCCCCTTGAGAAAAAAAAACACAAACAAACAAAAAGTGCGCGTTATAACGAACCGGAAAACAACATAGCAGAAACGAGAGTGATAACCATATATGTGGGGCTCAACACCAACCAACCAAAAAAGAACATAACGAAAAGAAAAGAAAAAAAGTATCATCATCTGCATGGGAAGACGTTTTTTTTTTTTGCTGCACCACCACCGCTACCAACAACAATCAAGGGATGAAAAGGGAAGAGAAAGAAGGAGAAAGAGCTAGAGCCACACAGGATGTCGTCCGTTGAGCTGCGTTCGAGCGTAGCGTCCAAAACAGTAAGGATGTGTGCTCTCACACACGGGACAGTGTGACTGTTCATGAAGTGTGTCAAGTGTGTGTGTATGTATGCGGATGGGGTGTGTGTGAGGGAAACAAAAAGCGTAAGATAAGGAAAGGGTCCATAAGCATGTACATATATATACTACCGCAACAACACGCGTGCCCCCGACGAACTCTCGAACTGCAAAAAGGAACGACGATAACGAGGATGCGAAGAACGAGCTAGTACATGTAGACGAGATAGAGAGGAGAAGCGCCAGGGGATTAACTTCGGCCTTGCAGATACGCCTCCTACAAGAAAACGCAACAACGAAAAAAAAAAAGAAGGGATCAGGGTCAGTGCCAAGAATGCCAAGCAAGTGAAACTACCGAAGAGGGGAAGAAGAAGAAAAGAAGGGCGAGCGTAACTTGTTCTTCCGCAAGCATGTCGGCCATGCGGTCGCCACTGGCCTCGTCCATCCAGCTGCTCTGGCGTCTGCTGCGACGGCTAGCCTGGGCCTCGGCGACCATGCCGTCGACGACGGCGGTGCCGAGGTCGCGGCCGGCGGCGGGGCGATTATTGCGCGAGTTGCCGACGGCGGAGGAGGATGCGGCGCGGTCTCCGATCCTGCGTCTCCTTCTGCGGCGGGGAAGGGTGATGAACTTGGGCAGAGGCCGCATATCGAGGTCCAGGCTGACATTGGTGGCCGCCTGGAGCGCCTCAATCAGGTCAATCACGCCGCGATCGTCCTTGGCCTGTAGCAGGAACTGCTCCCCCTCCGCCCGCACCCGCACGATGTACTTCTTCTTCACATAGTCCGCCGCCAGCCCCGATTCGGCATTCTGCAGGGAGTACACCCGGTGCAGACAGTTGTGGTGCGTGGGGAACTGCGTGGCCTTCACAAGCGCCGCCTCCTTCAAAGACGTCACCGGCGCAGAGTCGTACTGGCCTTGGTGGAAATGCAGCGGCGGGGGCACCGACGCGTTCGACTTAGAGGAGCTCGTGATCCCGCACGTCGACGCTAGGGGAGAGTTCGAGGGGCCATGCACAAAGTGTGAGCTGTAGGGATCCTCCGAGCTCGCCAGCGAATGCACATGGGGGTCAGAGCGGTAGACACGGATCATTGTGCCATGCACAATCACATACTGCCGCTTCCACGCGCGGTCCTTCGCCTGAATCCCCGGTGATTTGAACTCCATCTTCCGCGGCATCCAGCCCTCCAGGTGGATTGCACAGCTGTACTTGGGCAGCTTCTCCCGCCCTTCCTCTTCGCGGGGCACAACGACATGTTTGTTATTCCCTGTTGAGCTTTGCAAAGATGCCTGGTACGAGGGGAGACTTGGAGAAGGCCACAGCTCGTACATCGACTGATGGCGTTGTGAAGTCGACGTCTGGCTGGCCAGAAGGTCCGAGCGCGGAGACAAGGTTGGCTGGCGCTCTTTGGCGGTCGCGGGAGTTGGGTTACTATTGGAACTGACGACGATGGCAGGCGTATCGACATTTTTGGAAGTTCGGGCACAAACGGATGATTGACGCTGGACGCTGCGGTTACTTTCCGGTGAAGTTTGGCTGGTCACAAGTTGAGGGAGACGTGAGGCTGAATGACTGCGATGAGGGGTGAGGGCGGGGCGAGTTGAGCGAGGGATGGCTACTTTGGAAGACGAAGGCGGCGAGGAAAGCAGAATTCTTGCACGATCACCGGGGGATTGGACTGTCGGGGAGGTGCAAGAGGTGCTTGAAGTTGCAACAGCAAAGTAGGACGTGTAATTGCTTGAAGGGGTGGGCCGATGAGAAGATTCATGGCCCCGGTTGAGAGGAGGAGATTTGGTTTGGGATACTGAAGGTGTCTGAGCGTCAAAAGTGATCCAGTCATGCAGGGATGTTGGGATTGGAGGCCCTGCAACCAGATGAGAAGATGGGGGAGGAGGGGCGTGTGGTAGCAGCTTGGGCGTGAGCAAGATGGGTTCTACTTCTTGCGTTGTGCAGTCCACTTGAGAGCGGTCCTCAAAAGATATACCATCTGTTTCATCTGAGCCACCCTGATCCTCAGCTTCCACTTCATCCTCAGTAGATCTACGGTCGCTGTGGCCGGATGCAGATGAGCCTGAGGGGTGCCTAACCTGGGTCGACGTGACGGGGTACGAATTCAGGAGAGGCAAGGCCCGCAAACGGGTAGGTAGATGAGGTTGCCGGGGACTGGACAACAGCTGCGATGATGATGCAACCAATGAGTCATTCGACTGAGGTGAAGCGCTATGTCTCGGCGAAGGAGTTGAGCGCAGGCGAGATGTCATATTCGGTGATGATGAGCCAGAGGAGATGGATAGGTTGACGACTCTGTCAGGGAGTTCATCTGACTGAGCCGATGACTGCAGCCGGGGCAGCGTGCGAGCCATCGCTTGCTGTGTACGAGGCAGCGAACATGCCATCTGCTGCTGTGAATTCGAACAGGCTGATCGAATGACGCGGTGAGTCAGTTTCCCAGACAATTTCCCAAATAGAAAAAATATACAAGGAGAAGCTTTTTTGTTTACCTGTTGATGTGACGATAGTTGTGGGTTCGGAAGTGCCAGAGTTGGCATCAAGTGATGAGGTCAGTGGAGCTGCAATGTCAGCAGTGGAGAGGATGGCAGGGAGCGGTTCGGAGGAAGGCGAGTCCTCTGCGTAGGGGATGCCACTGAGCAGGCTCGGAGAGTTGTATAGAAAGCTCAGTTCGAGTTCTGGAGGTGAGCCTGCAATCCACGGGCTGGCCTTGGAGATTTTCTTGAAGCCGGGTTCGCTGGTGAGGGTGGTGTGTGATGAGGATGAGTCCGAGTTGCGGTCAATCGATACGAGAGACGGTGATAGTGCAATCTGCGGGTGTGGTGAATCTAATAGACAGAGGGCGGCGGCGGATGGAGCTGGATGAGCTGGATGGTTAGCATCGAAAGGTTGCTCGTTACGAATGGTCTCCCAAGGCAGTCTGATTTCCATTGGCTTACGTAGGTGATTGGGAGACTGGGAAGGTGAGAGATCTCTGCCATGGGGTGGATTATTCCCCAAGCCACTTATGTGAACAGGAGGTGACCTCGGAACAGTCTGGTTGGTGGTTGTGGGATTGAGAGTGGAGGATGTCCTCAACCGAGCAGTTGACATCTTGGCGTGTAGTTTTTCAAACTGACTGGCGCAAGTTGAAAAGGGACGAAAAGGGCGCAGGATGTGAGAAGGATCAGAGGGCTGAGATTGATAGAGCTGAGACAGGTTGGAGTGTGAAGCGCTGGAAGGCTTCAAGTGAGATGGAGGCAGAGGGGAGTCAGTTGATGATGAGATGGGGTGGTGGCCAGTGGTGGTGGAGGAGGAGGAGGAGGTGGTGGTGGTGGTGGGAAATGGGTGGGACTGGATAGATGATGAATGGGGGCCGGCTGTGGGAGAGGAGGCGTGTCGACGACGGATTAGAGGGAAAGATGCAATGGGCGAATGGGCCAGGATTGGCATGGCTTTTTGGTTGAGATTGGTGATCGCGCCTTGGTGGTGGTGGTGGTGGTGGTGGTGCTGCTGCTGTTGAGGATGCTCAGACTGGACAACGCGACCAGCGGATGGAGAGCAGGAGAAAAGAATCGAGTGGATCTGCGAGTATTGGAGAAGAGGATATAAGGAGATCAGTGTGGTGAGTTTCTTATAATCAGAGCTTCTTATTAAGCATGTAGAACTCTACGATGAGCCGATGGAAATAAGCTACTACTACTGGGGCGATGTTGAGGATAAAGGAATCCTTCCAAGAGAGTGTAACTGTCAAAGGGACAAGAGAAAAGAGACAAAAAAGGGCGGAAGGAGAGAGCGGGTGGAGTTGCTTGATGACTGGAAAAGGATAAGCGGAAAACCCAGAGAACAAAAAGAAAAAAAAGAGACATGAGGGGGGGGGAGGGAAAGACAAAGAAAGAGGCGGCCAATGCAGAGGTCGAGTGTCCTGAAAATTGAATGGGGGGAAAGGAAAGGCTTGAACACTTTTAAAAGGGACCAAGTCACACCACAACCAGAACAAAGTCTTGGCTGGAAGTGAGCAGATTAGGAGCACGACTAGCTAGAATCGCAAATATCCCATGCAAAGCCAGATCCCACTGGTCTCTGTCACTCGAAAGGTGTGATAAGAAGGTTGCCCATGATGATGAGAATCCAAGAAGGGAATAATGGATAAAGAGGGCTATTGCTCGTTGGGATATCGCCTTCACAATGCGATCGACTCTCCCCCCACCACTGCCAGCAAGGCCTTCTCCAGATGATGTTGGTCAAGTAATGGAAGCTTACCAAACTGTTGTCAAGGATCTAATTGAAGGAGAGAAGTCGTATTTGATGAATTTTTATGAGATGAAACGGAAGTGGTGTTTATTAAGGGTCAATCTTCATCAGTGAAGAAAGCGTCCTTTCTGAAGTGGTAAAATATCAAGGAGCAAGCGCGGTTTTGTTTCGGTTCAAAGCTTTCGTATTAATTATGGGACTATGTAAATATGTGTCTGTTAGTGGTATGCTCGAGGGAGGCACAGTGCGATCAGTTGATCTTATCAAGAGATGCCAAGCTCTACTGTTGTATGCTGGACTGTATGTATCAGCAACAGAAAATGATTTTGATTTTGATTTTGATTTTGATTTTGATTTTGATTTGAGATTGGAGGGGAAGATCAGGACCCGAGAGGACGGGTAGATGAGCAGAGCGCTTAAATATTTATATATCGCTTTCGCCTTGGCCCTGAGACGCACCGAATCACACGCACAGTACAATCCATCATCATCATCTTCAGTCTGACTGACTGACTGACTGACTCTCTGAGACTGTGGACCATTTTAAAAGACTTGAAAAAAAAAAAGATGGTGCAGTCCCCAGAATTGAAAGAACTGAAAGAGGTTTGCTATTCACCTTCATAGGGGAACCACCAATATATGATGATAGTTCAAGCTCTCTCTTGCTCTTTCCCATATTAAATAATAACACTCAATAAAAAGAAACTCTCTTCAAATGTATTTATTTATTTAAGAGAGAAACTGTAGAGATAGAAAAGGCAGAGGAAGATTGAAAAGGTGTTGAATATGTTTACCTCGTTTCGTTTTTGTGTGTCTGCACTGTGTGTATGTGGAAGCGGAAGAGGCTCGAGACGAGCGGTATTTCATATATTTATAAGAGAAAGAGCCGATCGCTAGAGAGGAGCTTGGAAAGGCAGAGAGGGGGGGGGGGGGTGCCGGAAGGAGAGCTTTAATGGCCGGGAAGGGCCGACGGAGGTGTAGCCTCCCCAGTGCTGGGAGTGCCACAGCACCCACCCAAAGCCAAGCAAAAAAAAAAAAAACACTGCACTCGGACGTGGCCGAGGCGACTCCTCCTAAATCAGAGTCAAGCCCGGCTGGATGGCCGGCCGGCTGGAGTGAGAGAACACAGCAACTTCAAGGCAGTGTTGGATCCCAAGCCGCAATCACCAGCAACCAACGACATTTTTTTTCTTGAGGATTGCAGATACATAAAATATACCATCATCATCTGTCATCGTCGTCAGCCTTCATCCCGGCCATCATTTATCATCATCCGGCAATCATAAAATAGTATATCCACGACCCCCCACCCCGCGCCCATCATCTTTTGTTTTCCTTCTGGTTTCTCAGTGATCTTCCATCAGTTGTGGAGGTCTGCAAGCCATGTGATGTAATGTAAGAGATATAATAATAAGACACTCTCGGCTATCATCATCATCATGACCACCACCATCCATCAAGATGACTAAGAACTCCTATGAGCATGAACAGCACGAGTTTCGGCATATGTACCTTGAAAACGCAGAATTCTCTGAGTCATTAATAAAATCCATTATATAAGGGCTCATGCATATTGATGGGTTGATATCATCAGACTCAGACGAAGCATTGTTTATATACGTCATCTTCTAATATTTCAATTTGGGTCATTTAAGACCGAAGGCGTGAAAGAATTAGAATTAATCTCGAAAGACTTTCACCATTCCCTTTTTTTTTTCTTAGTTCAATTCTCTTCATGCTTATAAGGGAACCAGTTCTTCTGGACAAGAAGTCCTCAACAAAAAAAAAAAAAAAAAGCAGAGGGGAGGAAGAGAAGAGCGCAGAAACCGTGGTAAGAAAAGAGCAAGAGGAGAGAGAGAGAAGAAAAAACTTACACTTGGTGCAAGATGAGAGGGCTGGCGGTGATCATCAACAACAAGCAAAGAATCACACATCAAACCCACACGGTCCGTTGAGCTTGAGGTGGTAGATACTTGTATCCATCGGTCCTCAGGTTGGATATTGGGTCCGCCGTGGTGGGCTGGGTTCTCGAGTGGTGTCCGGGTCCTTCCGCTCGGCGGTTCTCGGTCTCCTGTTCCGAGCGAAACAAAAAAAGGCGGAGTTGTAGTGTGAGATCAAGAACACAAGCAGGAGGAGGTCAGAAATTGCGGGCTTGTGATATGCATTTTCTGCCTCGTCCTCCCCCCCGGCGAAACACTATGTCGGCTACATACATTTAATGATACAGTGAATATATGGATAAAAATGTTTGTGTGAACCTTTTCGTAGCCGTGATGATGGGCACTTATGTACTCCAGCAATGTATAACTATCACTGGTCTGGAGCCTCTTCACATATCTATTCAGCACGATTTTCTGCAAACTAATCATTCAACAAATATGCTTACAGGTGAGAGCACCAACAAAAAGAATGAGAGAATAAATACAGAGATATTAAAGGAGAGTAGGAGATAGTAAGGGATATTGAAGGATAGTGGGAGTTCTTAAAAGATAGTGGGGAATATTAAAAGATAGTAGGAGAGTAGGAAAAGTGGATTTCAAAGACCCTTATATATGTTGGGTAACGCAACGTGCTTTCCATAGACGAGTCAAGGGAGCGACGGGAAAGAAAAGAACACAAAGTGGGGGAGGGGGGGGCAAGAAGCACACCAGGTCAAGGACTAACCTTGAGCAACGAAAGGAAGGGACTGCGTCGCAGTAGTAGTGGCAGCAGTAGGTGTAGCAGCAGTAGGTGTAGCAGCAGTAGGTGTAGCAGCAGTAGGTGTAGCAGCAGTAGTAGTAGTAGGAGTGACTGGCAGCGCAGAACACGACTGATTCTCTATCCGATCGTGTGTGTCGCAAGTGGTGGGCGCAGGACGTCGTGGGGGTAGGTGATCGGGCCCCGGCCGATCGGCGGCTTGTTGTAGCCCTCGCTCGAGATCGGCCAGAGCGCGTCGCCGGTTAGCTTGTCGATGTGACTCATCAGGCGGCCGATCATCATCGTCTTCCTCTTCTTCTTCATCTATTCTCAGCCTGTTTCGTTTTTTGTATGGAGGAGGGGAGTGCAAGGGCCATGGATTTCAATGATCTCGCGGGTGGGAGGCTTGGGTGGTGGATTCTTTTTGCGCTGAAATGTAGGGGGAATGCTTGGCAAGGTGAAGGGTGTGAATGTGTTGGTGGAGCTTACCGATTGAGGTGAGGATCCAGATGATTGTTCGCGATCGACAGGTTGAGTGATTGTGGGCCGCGGTTGTTGGGGTGAGAGGGGAGGATAGAAGAGCGGCGCTGGCGCTGGTGGAGACGGGTGAGCTGAGTGCTTTGGCGATTGAATGACTTGTCAGTAGGATGTTGATCATGCTGGTGAGTTGCTGTTGTTGTTGTTCTTGTTGTTGTTGTCGAGTGCGCAGTGGGAGCTGGACGATGGATGGTGAAGACATGATGGAGGAAGGACGTGAGGTGAGTGCGGAACGAGCGGCGAGATTTATTCTTTTGATTGCAGGAAGATTGGCTTGAAGGTACATCGTGGGACTGAGAGGTGGACCATCTTGTGGGGATCAAGGAAGGCTGCCGCGGCTGACTGTAGGAACGGGGTCGGGTGAAGGAATGATGGCTCCGAGGGACGGCTGCTGGAGGCGGCGCAGACGAGAGTGGAAAGGAGTGAGAGTTGGAGGAAAATCGGCGACAGAGGCGCAGGAAGGCTTCAGACGGAGTGGTGGATGTTGGTGGTGGTGAGTGGCTCGATGACGGTCCGGCGTCCGCTGGATTGAGCAGGGGAGGATCGGACAAGTTGGAGAGGGAGAAGTAGTCGGGAGGTGGGGAGGGTGGAGGTGGAGGTTGGACGGTGGGGGTACAAGAACCGTTGATGAGTGCACTCCAACGACGCCGGGTTCTTGATTGCTGACTTGCTTGTTCTGAGCTGGTACGCGCGGGCGATAGTTGGAAGGTGGATGACTGTCGGAGCATTTCTTCCGGGGATGGGATCCATCGCTTGTACAGGTAAGGAAGTTCCGGCGGTTGTTCAAGGGCTCTGCGCTCGTGGTCCTCGTATCCGGTCTGCTTGAATGAGTCGATTCCTGTGGGGAGAAGAGTGTTGGATGAACTGGCTCTGTCCATCTCTCCAGCCAGAGTAATTTCCCTTCCCTTGGAATCTACGTATACTTCCTGATGAACTACAAATTATGGGAGAGTGTGAATTGGGATGGGGATAATTAAAGACGAATTGGAAGATGTTTTAATGTTGCTGATGGTGAAGATCGTTGGGAAGTTTTGGTTCGATTTAGGTCATGAAGAGGATTGCGCTCTGTGAAAAGAGACAGCTTGGGAAGTAGGAAAGAGAGATAAGTCTGTGGACTAGAATGTATTTATGGCGAATGCTTGGCTTCAAGATGCGTTTCCGTGTTGTGGTATGAGCGAACGGAGATTCGAGAAGAGGAGCGCGAGAGTCAGAAGGGTCACGAGAAGGGTGCTGGCAAGTGATGATACAAATAAAATAAAATAAAATAGATATATCGCTGGATACTCTGAAATTGGAGACTAGATGATATACACAAGGTTCCAGACGGGCTTCGTGGGGTGAGCTCAGAAGAAGTGTTTTGTGGCGAGCCAGAGGGTTATGGAGAGAGGATCCTTTCCTGGTCTTCCTGGTTTGAGGTTTGCTTGGATATTGAGAGGGGAAGAAAGAGCAAGACTCCAATCAAGCCAAGGAAGGATAGTCTGCAGAATGACCTTTTAAAAATGGATGGAATTGGTCAGTGATTTTTTTGGTTGATGCGTGTGTGCATTTTGCTTGAGGGAAAAAAAATATACAAGAACATGTTTGCAGTTGAGATAAGAGATTTGAACAGGCGATTTTATAATCCTGAGAGTATCTTGTAAGCAAGAAGTTAAGTATGTAGGGTTATGCCACCTTACTCTTCTCTCCCCTGAATTGGAGTGCGACGGGAGCTGAAACAAGAAAGAGAACTGGTGCAGTGCGTTTGTTTGGGGAGGGTTATCTTGACTGTGGTGTTTCTGCTTGCAAGGAAGTATGTTGTGTATGTTTATGGAGCCCACAGTTCCTCCGAGAGACGATGGAAGAGAGGGAAGGAAGAGTAGAGAGTCTTTTGTAATCCCTTTTTATAATCACTGAAGTGAACGTATGTAAACAAGTTCCACCCAAGCTCCCTTCCTGGTCACAGAAAACCGGTATGGCTCTTTCCCTCCGAGGAGACAGGTATAATAGAGCGCCCAAGAAGGACTACGTAGTCTTGACTCTTGGCTGAGACTGCTCTCCGTTCTGACTAACATCTATCGCGGTGTTGTGGTTGAGATTTTGTTGAGACACTTTCTTTACAACATTTATTAAATGTGGGTGAAGGAAAACTTCTCTTCATAAGATCAACCCCACACACAGATTGTGAATTGACCTCGTGACTCCAAGCCTCGCGGCCCAATCCCCGGCTGTAGCATTCCTCCTGTCGGCCAAGAGACTCCAAAAACCGTCCGAGTTATGCAGTACATAAACCATCTGATACTGCCCTCTCGTGTCCTTCCTTTTTTGACTCAATTTGTGTACAACATACTACCCACTCTTCTTTAAAGTCTCTCCGTACAAAGCGACCGTTCATCCACTCGCCCCGCTTCGCGACTACATAATGTGCCGCTGGCTGTTCATGTGTTTCACGTGCGTACGTACCGATATGATCTTAGGATTATTGTGAGTTGTTGAATGGAGGAAAGTGCCCAATCCGAGGCGAGTTGGTCAGCGTTTCCACTCCGTTGATTCACGATTTGATTCTGAAGTGATGCTCATTTGAAAACTTGCTACATTCTCCCTTAACGTATCATGAGCCTATCTTATCTATCACGTTGGGCACTATAACCAACTTTAACCTCAATTTTATGACACTTGTCATAAAATTTCCACTTAAAATTTGGCTTCATCCAAATCTTCCAAAACATCCAGATATAGAGGTGTGAATGTTTTGCGAAATTTTAGGCCCCGTTTGGCCGTCCACAGTTATGTTATATGCACCAAATAACTTTGCATATGTAACAATTTTTTTCAAACTGGCTGTCATGAACGGCGCATAATTTCAGCTCACATAATCATTTTTGTGTTTGGCACAACCAGTCAATAGGGGGGTTCACAATAAGGATCCGCGAGTTTTTTTTTTTAAGCGGCGCGAGAAATTTTTAGATGTGCTGCGCGAGTGCTGCGCACATATAATATTTTATCATAAATTTAAGCAAGAATTCTCGCACGAGAAAAAAATTTGAAGCGCGCGAGAAGCGATAAATCTTATCGTGAACCCCCCTAATCATTACACACAGCTCTCATAACATCCAGCTGTTTGGTGCATTGTTCTTTTCAATTTCTTGACTCCAGCTCACAAGATGCCTCCAACACGCCTTCAACCTCAAGCCACTACCATTCAAAGAAACAGAAGAAGAAGAAGGAAGATCTTGTTTATCTGTATTCTGATTGGCCTCCAGGAGTGGTCAAAACAAATCAAACAACCTTACAACAATGCACCTTTCAGCGGATCAGACTACGTTCATCACATCTTGAACGGTAACAGACTAAGGGCGCAAGCAATGTTCAGACTCTTGGTCAATTTATTTCACGTGTGTTCCCAAGAGCTGGCTTCAATTGATGAGGATCCTGTATCCAAGCTGAACATGGATGAACAGCTTGCTATCTTCCTATACATCATGGGCCAGAAAGCGACTAACAGACAAACTCAAGACCGGTTTCAGCATAGCGGAGAGACTATCTTGCGAGTCTTCCATCACCTTATTTCCCTTTTCCTGCGTCTCCAGGTTAAATATACCCAGCCTCCAAACCCAAAACACACCCACAAATTGATTTCAGAAAATCCCAAATTTTCACTGTTTTTCAGTCAATGTCTGGGTGCCATGTGCCATCAAATGTTCCAGAACATCTAGCAGGTCCTTATTGCAATTGGAAAGGAGGACTCCCTCAGAATGTGCTTGGAGTTGTCAATTTCAACATGCGGTTCACATACATCATGACTGGTTGGGAGGGATCAGCTCACAACTCTAGGGTGCTTGGAAGTGCATTGGCAGATGATTTTCACATACCTTGGCCATTGTTTTACCTTTCAGATGCTGGCTATTCTCTTTCAAACGGCACACTAGTTCCCTATTGTGGGGTGCAGTGTGGTGTCCCAAACATGTCACAAATTTTCAAGTTTTTTTTTCTCATTTTTTTCTCATCATTTTCTCCCATATTTCTCTTATTTCTTCTCTATTTCTTTTCTCTATCTCAATTTTTCTCTTAAATCCACTCAGAAATCCTCAGATATTATTGAAGAACCAGGATCTACGGCAAAATTCACTCTAGGACACAACTTACGGGATATTCACCACTCAACCGGATCAGGATGTATCAACAAATCAAAATATTCCGTAGTCTAATCCTTAATCCCCAATTACAGCCACCAAAAATACAAAACCTTCAAAAACCCATAGATTGTTCCAGAAACAAATTCTTCAGGCCAAATGATCCTAGGGAACAACTCATGGAATCTCTGTTACATGCCTGGATCAATAGTTATGGCCAATATTAGTTCCTAGACCCGGGTTTATTCCAGTTATTCACAGTTACAGGGCACTTTCACAAGGCAATCATACAAAACCCACAACCACAACTCAACCACTAGGCTCCGGTAACCCCTTTTTCTAGGATGTTCCACCCAACTTAGGCCCACAACACCATGGAAGGTTCCATCAGGTTCAAAACCACAAGTCAACCCCAGTTCACTTGTTCCATTGTTCCATTTGTTTCCATCAACCACAACTCAGCTATGATTAGTCATCAATGGTTGTTCCACTGTGTTCCATGACCATTTTTCCAACCACAAGTTGACCACCCCCCATTTGTCAGGATTTTGATATAAAAGAGGCTCTCTTCCAGGTGTTTTTCCCCCCTCCTCACCAGATTCTGGGATCACATCACTTCACCCACCATCCACAGATATTGTTCACTATCCCCCATAGTTTAATAACACTGGTCACTCCTCATTATAAGACACCCAACATTGAGGTTTTAAGGAATCAACATCATCATTTACCCATAACCACTCATCTTGATCCCCTTTGGTTGAAGCGTTAGCTCCCATATGTGCCCCATAAGTGATCATCATCACCACTCTCCATCCCCTGGTTGTAGTGTCAGCTCCCAAACCTCATTTAGCTCTACAACTTTTTACCTTCATCATCATTCATCCTTGGTAGTAGCGTCAGCTCCCAACCCTTGTCATCATAACACATCTTCATCATATAAATACACCCTTGACACCCACCATTATCATCATCACCTATCATCACCTCTTATCATCATCACGTACTTGCATTAACACTCATCCATTACCCGTATACACCTAGTAACAACATCATCACATACTTACCTCAGATACACACCTGTGTCATACATCAAAATCATCAGTCATAGTCAACATCATCTAGTATCATCAACAACATCCATCATCAGCAAATATACATACCTTACATTCCACAGTCATCTGAACCAGACGAGTCCTATCACTATAAGTAAACTGCCAAGCAATCTTGGTGGTCTTGTTGTTCTGATAGTATAGGAGGGCAGAGCTTGCACCTCCTTATTCCCCTTCTCCATTCAGCAAAAGGTATTAACATACGCTTTTGATTCTTACAGCAGTACCATCTACGAGAAACTGCACAGGCAGGAAAGAGGTAAGAATTCCCAACATGCTCTTCAATGTTGATTGAACAATACTTACAGGTTAATCACTTGATCCAGGCCAGAAACCAAGGAAGAACTGTTCAACCTCCAACATTCAATGCTTTGGAAAGTAGTCAAATGTACCTTTGGAACTTGGAAGAAGCGCTTCCCCATCTTGGTCCATCCACTCAAATACAGCTTAGAGACTCAGCGGGATTTGGTGCTTGCGCTTGCAGTACTTCACAATATCATAATCAATAACAATGGAATGTCCGACTGTTTCATGGAAACCAAGGCCGAAATAGCTGCACAAGCCAGCAAAGACAAGCCCAATCCACCTGAGGAAGAAGACAAGCCTCTCAGTGAGAGTCACACTCGCGAGCAAGCCAGACTGCAGCAATGGAGGGACTCTATTGCTACAGCTATGTGGGAGCAGTATCAAGAATATCTCTCTTGGCACAGCAGATGACAGAGATGATGCTTGTACAATCAAATTGACTGCCATAAAATCATCTTTATGTTTCTTTTTTCTCATATGCACTTGTTTTCTTTTTCACTTTGGCCAATGACACTCTAAATTGGTATCAATCACAATCAAAAATGCTACCACACGCAAGTCAGTGGCTACCATTGAGAAAAGGAAAAAGGCTACCACACGCAAGCCAGTGACTAACATCAAGAAATGGAAATCTAAGACCATTGGGATGAATCTAATCTTTGCGGCGCGATGCCAGGCGCTCAGCAATCTGACTCCTTAAACAAGCGCAACCGTGAGATTTGTCTTGGATGGCAAGAAAAACTTGTGCCTTGGAGTCGTTTTCCAACACACTAAAACCAGCAACAATATTTTCCATACTGAGTTGGCTCGCATAGCCATCTTGAAACTTGTCCATGGCAAGTTTCATTGTTTCTGCTGCTTGATCCTTGGGAACGTGATCTTGAGAGGACTCAAAAGCAGAGATCAAGCGGTCGATCAAGTTTTTGTATTGATCGCCGGAAGTAATTTGATGTTGACAAGAGGGGCATACACCTGATTGTTGAGATCCTCTGGTGGCTACTTGATTGTCTTCACCAGTTGGAGCAGACATGTTGGGATGTTCAAGCTCTTCATGGGTGTTGATAACAGCGGTGGCCGACAATCTCTGTAATGAACCAGTCTCCGCATTTCCTCCAAAGATGACCGTGAGTTCACGATACTCTGGAAAGGCGGTGTTCTTGAATCTCTTTGCGGCGGGGTGCAAGACAAGAAAAGTGTTCCACATGTCTTCGGTAGCTGTAACCATACACTCCTGGTTGTTCCAACCAAAGCCACTGGCCCCCTTGCACGCCATGAACGCATCATACTGTTTCTTGAATGTCTAAGTCAAAGAAGGTGGTCACCTCATCAATCAAGTTGGTAAAGTTGAGATATGAGAAACAAACCTGATTCAACTTGGACTTGACCTTCTTATCCATAAATTCCACACCAGGAAATTCCTGGATGAGCTCCGAGCTGACGCAACAATGGACCTTGGGTTTAAAATGGACCTCGGGTTTAAAACCGGCCTTGCCTCTTTTACCTGCCTTGACTGCTTTGACATACAACTTGAGAGCTCTCTTTTCCATTGCAGGCATCCAGATCAGCTTTTTGGCTCCATTTGCGTTTTCGAGGTCCATGTTTTCTTCATTTAGAGACAACTCCCAAGGTTGATTTGATGTTGATTGTATGTTGTTTGGATTCCCCAGAGTTGGCCTAGTGGCTGCATTGGTTGGAGCTTTGGTATTAGTTGGATTTCTCGGATTGGCAAGCGTAACTGCAGGAGAGTTGCCTGGAGTCTGATGAGTGGACTGAGCTGGTTGGCAATTAGTAGTTGCCCTTTGGGAACCTCTTCTTTGTGATTGATGGGTGTTGGGAGGTCTTCCTCTTGGACAAGCCATCCTTGATGAGAGTAATCAAGTGTTTGGAAAGTTGAATGTGATGGGGATGTGTGATGAGAGTTGCCCATATGACGCCAAATTCAGGTTGGGACCTGAATTTCACAAATCGCTTGGGTTATCTGGGAAGTGTCATCCAGCGTGATGAAGAATGCCATATGACGGAGTGTGCCAAACGCAAAATTTACAAAAGTTATTACCCAGTGATCCCTGGTGAGGTGAGCTCAAGATTTCACATAATTATCACGCATAATTGGTGCGGCCAAACAGGGCCTTATCCATTAAGGTGGTTAAAAACTGGTTTAAAAATGCGTAAAATCCCAATGTGAACCGTCCTATTGACATTCATATTGTTTGAGCTATTTTCAGCATTATGTAAACAGTCTGGCCATTTTCTTGGCTGTGTTGTAATCTGGAAGTAACTTGAAACAAGTCAAACAACAGCAAACAAACAAGAGAATGTCAAATCTTTGTTCAACTTCAGTCAATCCTGGTTGTTATTGTACGCAGATTTGGTAGGGAGTTGTGTTCTCACAACATAGACAGGGGGGAATTGCAATCATCAGAATTCCTGAACAATGATAAGATATCACTAAGCCAACAGAAACAACTTGTTTATGTAGCAGGCTAACTCACAGGTAATGGTAGATTCAAGGATCTATGTAGCTAGTTCAAGAAATTAACTAGTGCATTTCCACAGCTTGTTGTGAGTTATTCAGGGTCAATAATACTTCTTTTTCAAAGCCATGGACTTCAAGCCAGAATGATGGCTGCAAATCTCCAGAAGGGTTGATCCTTGAATTTCAACTGAATGTGATGAGGGAAAGCTATGTAAGACACAGAGAAAAAATGGGGGTTCTGCAAACAAACTAGGGGGCTACCAAAAAGAGAAACACCCCTGCGACTCAATGGCGATCTTGTTGGTTCTAGCTTGGATGGAAAGAAAGGGCCAAAAGGGATATCATCTGGGAAGAGATAGAATTTCCAAATGACTTGTCTAAGAGTAGCTCAACAGACTAAGCCTGGGTTTTGCTTCATGCTGAGATGTCTGGCCCACAGTAGTTGGACATGTATGGATGGTTCCCCAAGTACAAGAGGAGGCATGAAACTATTACCCAGCTGGGACACAGCACCAGGGAAAAAAATCCCTTGATGTCAGGTGCCATCACACAGCTTTTCTTGCAATTTCAAAACCACTCCATTCCTGCCCTGCCAGTAGTCCCTACCATCTTGATGTTCATTTTGAAAAAGTTGAACAAGCAGCTATGTTGCTTGTTAAAGAGCAATTTAGAAAAAGTTGAGCTAACCTGAAGTGATTTGTATCTTGCTGGCCCCTGGGTGACAGGGAAATGTTAGCAGAAAGCCTCACCAGGAGCTTGGATTCGATCACAACCATGGCTGACACTTCCGGCTTGAGAGACACTGATTTTGAGAGGTATATTCAATACTTGAAATTGACAATCAAAAGATGCTACATGATACACTCGTTTGCCCTTTTTTCATTTACACATTCTACAACAGAAACTTGAATCACTACCCACTCTCCTTTACAAAGCTTGACGGGCCCCCGATATTCCGCTGTGACCAAGCCGAAATGAGAGAAAGAGATGCGTTCAAGTGTCGACAGTAATGATGAGGGGATCGAGCGACTCATCGGATTCGGAGTCGTACCGCTCCAGCTCCATCAACCGGTACTGCAACTCGTGTTCGTCGAGACCCGACTCCTCGTACCGCGACTGGCTTTCGGCCGCCTGATCTGGATCTGATGATGATGAGAGGGTATCACCCATCACACCCAGACGGCTGGAGGCGCCAGACGGGCTTGCAGAGCTTGGTGTCTGTGCGACGCGCGTATTCGGGATGGCGCTCGCGGCCAGCTGGAGCTCGAGCAACTTCCTCGCTAAGTGGTCTTCTGAGGTTTCACCCTCGCGCTACGCGAATGGATCCCTTTTTCATTGGTTAGCTGCTTCCATCCTATGTCCATCTTGCGCCAGAGTTGGGACTCATTACGCCGAGACAAATTTCGATCGACGCCGTGTTTACTCACTCACTTTAGGCATGGTGCTGAGCTCCACTCTCAGCTCGTCCGAGATGCTGGCGTTGGCAATGTGGATCAAGCTGCGTGCGATCAACTCTCGGTACGGTATGCTGTCCTCCAAAGTCTGGGAAATAGAAAGTGATGTTGATATACATAGTTAACGAAGTGTTCAACCAGTTCAGGTTTGAAAGAGGCTTGCCGACTCTTCATCTATATATTGAGATTGTAATTACCTTTTTCCATTGGGAGTTGAAGACGAGAGGGAGTTGGCGGAGCAGATTGCGGCGGACGAAGCGTTTGATGAACGTTTGAAGCGACGACTTGAGGGGGAGCACCAACGGCTGGATATGGATGAGCGAGTTGAAGTCGGCCATGGATGGAGATCTGGTGACGGGGCCATCGGGGGCAGATTCTTGTCGTGCCGCCGGAGTGTACTGCAGTTCCAAGTCCATCGACGATAGTCGTGCTATCGGTTGACTGCTCAACGCGTTCCCCAGGAGCTCTCCCAAAGGGGATAATACCAACGGAACTGTGATGCTATCATTTTTCAGTTCCCCGCCATCGTTCTGGTCTGCACCACAGAAGGAACTATAGATTCTAGCTGCAACGAGCGGACTCACTCCGGACATGGGCTCCGGCTGGGACCTCGGACACCACTTCGATCTCACCGATCCCGTGAATGGAGACCGTAGGGTCAGCAGAGAGCTGGGCAGAAGCAAAGCGCAAAGAAATCGAGCTCCCGTGAGTGTACTATGTGATCGCCAGAGTCTACAAGCAGGAGATCGTTACCGCTTCGAGTGAGGCTATGACCTCTGAGAGAAGGGTGCTGTTGATGAAGGTGTCTGGCGGGAGAAGGACTCTGCCAAGCTTGATGGATAGATTCAACACTGCCGTTCCGGTGATTGGAGCGAGGACTTGGCATGACTGGAGCCGCTGCCCTAAGGGGATCCAGACATGGTGTGTGATACGGGTGCTCATAGAACTGGGATACCCGCCGCCCTGCGCTTGCGTGGGCACTTTGAACCGGAACACGCTGCGTGGATGCGTCTCATAGAAACCATCCATCGAGTCAGATCGAGTCGCAGAGCAGATGAATTCTGAATCTGAAGAAGCGGGCAAGCGCTGTGCAGTCATAAGTATCGGAAAGTCTCGCTCACGGCGATCAGGGTGTGCATGTAAGTATGCGTCTGTCGACCACTCATCACTTCGCCTGTTCCATCCAGACCTTCTTTGTCTTATATAGTCTTCACTAAAAAAAACATCCCTTTATATTACAGGGATGTTTTTTGGCTAGCCCACATCTTCAAGAATATGATCTGCTGTTTCTTATGCAGGAGGATGAATCAACAATCACCAAGTTTGGGTTCAAAGTGACATAAGGGAGCCTCCTAGAACTGACAGAAAGTCGTCCATTCCATCCCACCAAGTAAATGTTTACACCAATCGCAATTGGTTGTGGTACCACACTGCCAGTATAATTGGCTAGGTTGGATTTGTGATAGTGTTTGCAAAAACAGAAAACAGAACTTATTTATGTACATAGTTATGAGAAAAAAATAGTTCCCTGGAATCTTTGTTGACCCGGAACCATGGCCCAACCCGAAATCAAACTTAGTAATCGGGGCGGGTCTGGGCCTCTTTTTGCTGATTGTGCCCCGAGCCGAAATGTTGGCGGGGCGGGTTTGGAGCCCGGCCCATTTGAATCCTGAATCCAAATTGGATTTGTGAGATTTCAAGGAACTACAGCTTGTGGTGCTGTTGGCTTCAGAGACAAACAGGAAATCATTCCTGCAGATTATTGGAGCCTGAGCAGCGTTCTGCCCTGGTGCAGGGAGGCTTGCGTCTCTTGAACGGATTGGATCCCTGCAGCGGTCATGTGGACAAAATTAGAGGGCACATTGCAGGTTGAGAGTGACGGGCGGCGAAGCCACCCAGTCCTCTAGTAAAAATCTAAATGGAAAGAAATCAGCACATAGTTATCAAGATAGGGTAAATTATGAGCTTTCAAGGAATGTGCATAAAAAATGAGAGACAGATAAATTTTTAGAAGATCAAAGCTAGAAAACAGCGGGAGATACCTACAAGATGACTTGTGGAGTCAAAAAGATAATTAAAAAAAGAAAAATAGAAAAGAGCTATATACACCAAGTCATTTTCTCATCTTGCGAAGTTCATATAATTATGCAAGACCAAATTCATTCAAATTGTTTTGAATGATCTGTGAGGAAAAATTCATGGGGTCAAATTACAGCTTCTCTTCAAGTGATCTCTTGGAATCCGCAAATTGCACTGACAATATCATTAACGTGTGACAGAACAATCCGAATCTGGTCTGTATCTGTTGCACAAGTCAAATGTGTGTAAACCTTTACATATGAGCAGCATGAAGTTCTCAAGAAGTGTTAGCAACCTGTAACTGACTTGAGCGGTACGGTGTATGTAGAGATTGTAAAGATGCGTCACCTGTTTCGATTTCCTCTGGTTGAGGCTGAGAAACTTGTGTTTGAAGAAATCTGCACCCGCCTTCCATACCTCGAAGTTGGTATCGGAAGGAGGTTGAAAGTCGGGAAAGTAATTTTGGATAGGAGAGTGGTCCACTTTTTTTTGAAAGATGTCAATTTTGTTCAGGAAAAGGATCATGGACGTTTTTGTAAACCATCCCGAGTTGCAAATTGAATCGAACAGGTTAAGCGCTTCCACCATCCTATTCTAAAAAATCGGCCAATCCAAAAAGTTTTGCGTCGCATCGGTCGGCTTCAGACATGTCAATTTCGGTTTAAGATTGTATGCGAAACTACGCACCACCGACTCGTCCTCCAAAAGTCTCTGGTCATACTCGCTGATGGCAGCTAGAAACACAATCGCCGTGACATTTTCAAAACAATGAATCCATTTCTTTCGCTCATTTCTCTGTCCACCAACATCTAACAGGCGATAATTCAGTTGTCCAATCACAAACATAGTTTCGCTGATTCCCCTCGTGCGAATTCTTAAGCGCAACATATCTTGGTCATCTGGCATAAATTCCGGCTGGCCAATTCGATCGATCGAATCGAAGTAATAAGCCGCAGAATCACTCAATCTGAATTCAAAGGAAAGCAAAAAATATTGGGAATTATGTGCAAAAAGTCAAGTATTCACACGCGAGTGAAAAAAAAAAAAACTATGGAGAAACTCAACTGAAATTCTCGGCTGCGCCCAAAGCATGTCTGGACTCCTTTATCTCTCCAGAGGCGACGGATAGCCGTGACAGCTTTTGGGTTAAGATGCAGGTTGGTGTTAGAGGTGGGCAAGTTTTGAATGAGGTTTGCGGCTTCAGCTGAAGATCCGTCTTGAAGGGCGATCTGGGTGAGTTCCATCGCGCTAAGGATGGCCTGCATTGATTCAATGATACTCGAAAAGATGAGCTCCCTGTAGGAATCCTTCTCGGAAGTGGTGAAGGAACCTAGTTTTATTTGTATTAGAATTAAAAGTTGTTAGGACAATGGACCATTACATCTCAAGTGGAAAACTTCTGGCATTGATAAATAGAACTGGAAATTCTGGTGAAAGACAGACCTTCGTGAATAAGTTTCATTTGTTTCACTATTGTCGATTTTCCGGACTCGCCAGCGCCCAGCAGGAGCATTTTGATCTCATGCCTAAATACAAGAGGAGAGAAGTTGCATTAAATCTTATGCTTAGTTAGTCTCATAATATATGTGTATTGTTCTGGACCCAAAGCAGAGGGAAACGTTAAAGCCAAAATGAAGTGGAGACGATACCGGAGAGCAGCCTTGTCCTCGTAAATTCGTTTGTCAATTTCGAAGCTGATGTATTGAGCCTCTGATACTTCCTTAGACCCAAAGCATCCCATTCTGAGGCGGCGATGCCTGGACAATAGATGTAGGCGGTTGATACAAATTAAGGAGCCTGAAATAGAATTAAAGAATCTCTCTTGGAATAGGGGAAAGTAGAAAGAGCGTTGTTGACTGCCACCAGGGGATTTGTTCAGCCGGTTACTGTATGTATGTCCCGTCGTTTAGGGCGTTCTCTTCGGATCGACGCGCGGTTATATGATAATTATATTTGGTGATCCTAACAAATTGTCAGATGAACACTAGGTACTTCAAATCTCAATGTGGGAAGAAACTGCTTGGCTATCAAGGAGGACATTGTCAGATCTTTTTGCTACCGCTATCACTGAGTCTGGGCACATGAAGCGTCAATCGGTATGCTACTGTTTTCCCAAAGAGCGGGAGCACAGGTAAAATGGATTTTTCGGAATATTTACTCCCAGAACTGAAACATATAGCACATTTAACGTTGGGAACTATATAACACCGTTTGCAACATGACCAACATGCCTGTGCCGCGAATGAGAGTCGCGCATATCTGTTGCTCCCTTTCGTCATTCCTCATACAAAGGCCTACCACCCGTGTGTTTGGATGGCCACTTTTGTCATTCCGACCATCCGAACCCGTGTTCTTCGGGTGAACAACGTGAATCATACGGGTGACAGTACACCTTAGCATTGGTGGTCCAGCCGTGATTTTTAGGACCAGAGTTATGACACTGGGTGAATTACTCTGCATTGGAATAACACAAGTCAGCAAAGCTGCTCTCTCGCAGGGAGGGACTTGCGCAATAAGTCCCTATTGCAGCTGGTGGGACAGGAAAAATCATTGCCAGGAAGAAACTTATAATCAACTACTACTACTCCAATTGATGATCCCTAGTCCTCCTCCGGAACCAAAATGTGCTTCTCAATGCACTCTTCAATTGGCGCCGGTCTCACATCATGAAGCTCAATGATTCTCCCTCTAATAATTTTACAAAATAATACATTTTGCTCCTTCGTGCCCAAACTCTACCCATGAATTCGCAAGCGTAATAATGACCTGGTGTGGGCGCCTGTTGGCGCGCACTTTCCCAAAGGTGGCGCCGACAACCCTAAAAATAGGGGGGTTCAAAGTTACTCCAGGAGATTTTCCAGGTCCGATTTCCAGGAAAAAAAATCTCCTGGAACCGGCTCCTGGAGACCTGAACTCCTTCTGCCCAAATGGCTCCAGGAGTTCGGTTCCAGGTTCCAGGAAACCTGGCAGAAACCTGGGCAGAATCATTTTGCCCCAGATCCCCCGGGATCCAACAAAATCCCCGTCCCCTGTGTTTTTTCTTTCCATTTTGTAGTGGCTTGCTTGAAAAAACTCGCCAACAGACAAGCAATGCCACCCAAGCGAACCTCCACATCAAACCCCTCTGGCAATGTTTCACAAACTCCAGCTAGTCAGAACCGACCAAAAAAGGCACCTGTATCGTGGGAAAAAGATGGTACCGATGGAAACTCAAGCATCCGGATCATCCTTGACTGGCTTGCGGTTGAAGGGAACTTCCAACGTTGGAGGGGTGATACTAAGGGGGGTTTATCCAAATCAGCATTAGCTAACGAAATCTTGGACGAGATGGCCAAGGCAGGCATAACGCATCGGGACAATAAAGGGATTCAGACAAGAATCCAAGATTTACAAATCTCTTACGGAAAAGCGCGCGATTATCTACGAGGCACGGGGGCGGGACTATGTGATGAAGATATTGAAAATGGTACAACTACCCTTCAAGGTGAGCATTCTCTGGGGTACTCTCTTGGCCAAAACAGGCTACTGATGCTAATTTATTACATTTTCAAAGCTGCGTTGGAGAAGCGGTGTAAATTTTATGACGAGCTTCACGCTATAATGGCCACTAGAACTTGCGCCGACCCACAGCATGTCCGGGATTCAGTCACTCGGACTAACCCAGACCTTTTGAATGGAACCACTCCGAATGATTCCCTTGATAGTTCAACACCCAGAGATTCGTCGCCTACCCCTGCAAATCCTGTCTCGCAGACCAACAAAGATACTAGCAACAATACAAACAACGATGACCACAACACATCTGTTGCCACAATCACTCCGACTGTTCGCGGTGGCGGTTCCAAGAGGAAACGTTCCTCAAAAGGTTTGTTTTGCGGCTATTCAGCGCCATATAAAAACATTCATGATTGCTTCTACTAATGACATGTTCCAATTTGATTGAACCAACTAGGTTGTGAGCCTCAGGGATTAGAGAAGGTGCTGAGTGATAGCTACAAATTTCGATTTGACTGTTTCAATGCTAAGGAAAGGCGGGAAGATAAGCGAGATAAGGCTAGGGAGAAACGGGAGGATAAGCGAGATAAGAGACAAGCTAAGCGGGAGCGTAAGCAGAACAAGATTCAGGCCAAGCGCAAGCGTAAGCAGAATAAAATTCAGGCCAAGCGAGCTCGTCAAGATCGCAAGATGGAAAGGAATCGATTGAAGCTTGCAGAGGTGGATGCTCAGATCAAGCTCCGAAATGCCGAAACAGATGAGGTGGGAAAACGCTTGCAATACGTGCGCGAAATGAAGGATCTTGGTTTTGACCAGGCGGAAATCGACAACTTTATGTCCAACCAGTTTTCTCAAGGTGAAGGAAGCCGCCATAAACTGATCTCCGACTCGTCTGAAGACTCATCCAATGAATCATCTGAAGACTTGTCCGATGACCCGTCCAGTGAATCATCTAACTCATCCAAAGACCAAGGCAACACTGAAGAATAGCAGGATTTGATTTCACTATTTGCGTGTCATTATGCTTCTTTTTCCTGTTTCATTTCACCGTTACACATCACACAAACACATGTTCCTTTATTTCAAATTTCATTTCAGTGATTCAATCATTTTATACCCGCTGAAATGCCACTTAAGTCACCATTAACTTGGTATAACATGCTGTATAAGTGACATTTCAGCTCAACCCATTTCACAAATTGAACAAATATTTACCCTCCTGGTGAGCCAAAGAACTCGTCAAGCCACTAGCCAACCATGGCCAGTTATTCTCTTGCCAATCTCGGTTTCCACTTCAACTTTCAAAAGTCCCCTGTCAAAGTCAAGAAACCTCGGCATCCCAAAACCTCCCCTGTCAAAGTCAAGAAATCTCGGCGGCCCAAAACCTCCCCTGTCAAAGTCAAGAAAACTTGGCCGCCCAAGAAGAACTTTTCAACCCATAAGATCAATCCCGAGCAGTCAAATGATGCAATCACCAGTAAAAATAGCCCGAATCAACCAAATGGGGCCGATCATGCTCCACCAAACAAGGCACCTAGCATTGAAATCCCAAACAGCGAGAAGGACGTGTTGTTGGAAAATGACACTTCCAACCTTCCAATATCACTCAATTTGCACAAGAACTTAGAAGCACCCCTGCCAGTGGATATCTTGAAAGACATGAAAGCAGTGTTACACTTGCGTGGCCTCCAATTACAGGAAGACCGCTCAGATGCAATGATTCATCCCGCTTTCCAAGGGAATGTCACTATGCCAGAGTTGCCCAAGGCACCGCAAAAATTGATCCAGGCTTCAAAAGGTCAGATCTTGTTTTCACTTACGTTTCAATTTCTTGAATGCTGACCAATGTCTTATGACATACTCAACAGGCAATTTATGTGTGTTCTGCGACGAACCAATGCCTCTCAATCCCTCAAGCAAATTGAAGAAACTTGGCCAATACCTCCAGGCCAAACCCGAGGTCCAACACCGAAGGGAACCCACCAACCCCTGGGCCTTACATCTACCTGTCAGCCTTGTTATTCTTTATGTAATCTTTGGAATTACACTTTCTGATTGCTCTACTACCTCGCAGTTTCCACTGACAGCTAGCTACTGTCAGATGCATCAAGCGGAACTGAATATCATCCCACACGGGCTTGCCAAACAGTGGCCCTCCACTATTGATTTTGAAAATCTATCTCGGTGAGCTTGCACTCGATTGGAAACAGTGGTGTATATTGAAACAACCAACTGTTTTGTTCATCATCCAATGCCCCTTTTGCTAATTTAGCCGAGTGGAACATCTCCGAGATCACCTCTTATCTATATTCAACAAGCAAGTACCATCATGCTACATGGACCGTGCAATCAACTCTTGGATTACACTTGGGAAACACAAAAGTCAAAGTTTATTTTATGACATCAACTCGTTTGAGCTTGAGCAACCTGGGTAGTAAGCTTTGTCCAATTTACCTCTTCATTCACCCAAAATATATATTGACCAGCATTTTTTTTTTTGTTGAAATATGTTCAAGCTATGGTGTTCAAGGTTTCCAGACAATTTACAACACTCTTCACCGCATGTTCCTCAGCAGCACCACACTTGAGCACACCACTCAGTTAGCTCACCCCGTATCGGCTGAGTTCCTTGTACGAAAGGTTTTAATACCTGAAACTGCTCGATCACTCATTGCCGAGGATCTTAAAACATACCCATCTGACCCTCAGGTGCAGCAGACTTTAGAGGAAAGCCGTGCTTTTGGAGCAGCTATGTTCCCTGATGAAGATTAAAAATAAAAGATGTTGTGATGATTGAATTTGACAAGTACATTTAAATGTTTAGCACATGTTTTGCAATCTAAAGCCCAATGCTGCAGCCATCACATCTTTTCTTTTTTTGTTCCCTCCCTCTGTACCTGTTGCTAAAGGCTCGGAATCGTTCAAAGAGTCACCAGTTGCTTCTTCCTGGTCATCATTCTCTATCTCCATGTCTGAACGCTGAATGAGGAAGTTATGTAGTAATGCACAGGCCTGAGAAAACATGTCAACAAATTTTTCAACAAAGATGATTAATGATTAAAACATATGAAGACAAACCATTATCCAAGAAGTAATTCTCTCCACATCCTTTTCACAAGATAACCGTAAGCGTAGGCCTTTCAAGCTTTGGAATCTGTTCTTGAGCAGGCCAATACAGTTTTCGATAACCACTCGCACTCCAGATAAATGACGATTGAAGTCATGCTCATCATCAGTGAGGGTTTTGTTCTTCTTTCTTTTGAATGCAGGAACAATGTTGTTGGTTGGGGTAAAGGCTGAGTCAGCAAGAAGATATTGGCCATTTGAGAAGAAATCATGTGGTGATTTGGTCAAGGCACAGTTGGTGGTGAGTCGTTGATCATGTGAGCATCCAGGCCAACCAGTGTAGACAAACTGGATGACTTTCTTTTCGTCACAAACCAACAGAGTACTGATGCCGTAAGAGCCTTTGCGATTATAATAGTCTGGTCCATCTTGATTAGGGCAATCTTGAAGAATAATCAGGGTCCCATCAATTACACCTACACATCCATCAAAGCCAACATCCTTGAATTCTTCTTGGATATCTTGACGGGATTCAGAATCAGGCCAATTGATGAGTTGTTCTTGCAAGGCTACAATTGCCATTAAACAGCGATTTGTATAGAGTTCTACAGTTCCTTCTGCAACACGAAAGAAATTAGCTAGCATCCCAACAGAGGCTCCATTCCCAAAACAGCCAAGTCTCTTCAAGGTGATCATCATTTGTTCTGCAACTGGACGTTGAGGATTTCTTGATTGGTTGTGGAAAACAGGATTGCTGGAGACCATATCACATAACTTGACAAAGCATGCACGTGTCATTCGAAATTGTTGCTTGAACCGGTTTTCATCCAGGCGATTCAACAGAAAATCACTAATCTCGGGAGCTTTCTCAACTGGAGTGCGTGGGTTGAGGTAACGGCAAAGCTGGATTGCCAGGAGCGCGCGAGCTTTGTCTTCTATGTCGTTTATAGTTTCCTCAATTTCATTGAATTCATCATCTGAGTCTTCATCGGATGTAAACCCAGCCTCACACATGGTCACCACTAATTTCATAATATCCTCGTTAACTGATTCCTCCAGTTTGGTTAACATAAGTTTTCTTTGAGTAGTGCGAACCATCCTGCAAGATTGGCAATATTATTTTTTCTGTTTATCAGCATACGTAGTTGAGTCCGATGGGTTGGACTTGCACTGAGAGACGGAAAATAGGAATTGATAGCGTCGTGTGAGTCTTCAAATGATTGCGAGTATCTTTTGCCTGAGGAGAATTGCAACAAGCTGTCCGAGGTGAATCGGAACAAGCCGTTCGGTGGACGGCCTTACTTGATCCTCTTGAATCTGAAACAGTTTCAAGTTTCAAGTGTCCTCTTACGCTGGCAACTTAGCAGTTCTCAACTTCTCCGCTCAGTTGATAGCCCGATACATGTATTCGCAAACCCCGAGTGGGGGGCAATTGAGATTAAACCAACTGATCGGTTTCCTGGAATCCCTTTCCTGGAAACCTGTCAGAGCTGCTGAGGTTGAAGGAGCACAAAGGGGCGCTCAAAGTCAGACTCGCGCAGGTCTTTTTTTGGCGGGGGAAAAAATTCCTGGGTCCAGGACCTGCGCGAGCTCCTGATTTCCTGGAGTTTAACTTTGAACCCCCCTAATGTCAAGAATCACCAAAAAACCGGGGGTGGTTCTTTCTTGAAACGCGCAAAGTTCTTCAGTAAACAGAGGTCAATATTATGGAAATAGAGAGAATACAAAATAAAGTCCTATGAAGAAAGGGGAACATATGCTTGATAGCGCCTGGTTGTATAGACAAATCTTAAACAAGATATGATAAGGAAAAGAGTGCGTTGACAAAAGATTGAAAGTTAGATGATCATTTGAGGGAATAACAACTCATAAAATGAGAAAATACAATAAGAATTAAAAATTCAACTGAAAAGAAATATCCAGCAGTCGTATCTTGAGTCTTGAAATTCTTGAAGCGATTCTAGAAGCTCATTGCATGTCTTAACTTGTTAGAATACACTACTTACATACATAGACTCATAGTGCGCAATGTCAAAATCAATCAGCACTGAACAAAATGGTGTGATCTCTTGTGAGTCAGAAGTGGGAGGAATAAGATGGATGATTGGCATCCATTTAAATATGTCTGGGGCTTGAGCTGCATACAACATCCCAATCTTCTTTTCCTTTTGGATGTCTCCTGAGATGAGCAGAATGCTAAAACGTGGGTAGATTTTACAGAGATGCTACATATAGAGGGTAGGCTACAGTTAACAGTCAACTTGCAGGCGAGTGGAGTGTGCAGTGAGCAGTGCAGCCAAACCTAACCCATCTTGGTTCGTCACAGTATTAAAAGAAACTGATTTCTCCCACTCCGGCCGATCAAAACATCCACCTTCAGACTAGATCACCCTTTACAATAAAAATTGTCGCGGCCTTCTCCACCTCATCGTCCTCGTCACCTTCCCCACCATTACACTTCCCTGCACTTCCCTGAGGCCTGACTTTTACCACTCTTACTATTTTGTCGTTCCCCCCTCCTCACTTTGTCTGTCGCTCTCCCCCTCGTCCCTCCCCCTCCCTGTTCACCCTTAGAACATCAAAACTCAGGCCATCGTCCTGAGGCTTGAGTGTCGTATTTGCAACCTTTATCGGCTGTGTGTGTGTGTGTGTTTTTTTTTTTTTTGAAACGTTGTCTGTGTCGATTATAAGACATCGTTGAAACGAGAGAGCAGATTGTGAGCTGGAATATATCCCATACCTGCCACATTCATTCATTCATTCATACATGAATCCATCCTTGAGTGGATCGCTTGGAATAGGATTGAGAAGGAGAGTAGCCATGGAGCAACTGAACGCAGACCTCAGCAAGCTCAACCAGATGGCACTCTGGGTCCCGATGCCGGATGACCAGGCTCACGCGTTCCCCCGCACACCCCCAGACTCAGCGCTCGCCCTCACTGCCAACGTAAGACCCTCAGCAGACTCCATTCAGGAGCACTCAGATGCTCGTGATGGTAGCTAACCCTCCTCCTCCTCCTCTGATCTGCTCCCCAAAGCCCAAGCCGAGCGATGAAGAGCGCCGTCGAGTCGATCCCGACTACTTCCAGGGAGACATGACCGATCCCCATCCACCACTCCCCTTGGACCAGCTTGACCCTCACCGGCGTGACCCCAGACTGAAGAAGAGGCCATCCGACCCAGAGAACCACCCTGCGCATGCCAAGCAGCCTCGGGTCAAGCCATCATCATCCCGGCCAGAGGCCGATCCCGCCGAGCGAGCCGATCCGAAACACGATCATCGACACAGGGATGATCATCGAACGAGGAGAGCTGGATCTGATCGTGCGCACTCCCCCCGACCGGAGGAGAGACCTCCTCGCGCTCGTAAGTCCACTGAGAGCCATCATGGACGCAAATCGACCGGGGATCATTCCCGCAGCAGAGAGCACTCCAAACGGGCCCCGCTTCCCTCGACTCGTTCCCGACCATCGCGCTCCTCTAGACGCTCCAGCAGATCGAGGGAGCGGACTAGCCGGGCGGTCGACCTGAGCCGGTCTGAAGATGAAGAGGACACGGACGCGAAGGAGGAGCAGCAGCAGGAGGAGGAGGAGGATGGCGAGCGGGACGAACAAAGCTGGCTGGCGGCCGAGCATCGCAGGTATCAGGCGGAGATGGCGAGGTACTACGAAGAACTGGCGATCTACGAACGCAAGATGCGGGAGCGGCACGCGGCCAGTATGGGCTCCACCTCGTCCCACCATGCGCGCGGCAGCAGCAGCTCGAGCAGCCATCGCCGCACCAGTCAGCAGCGGAGACGGGACTCGACGGAGGAGTACTTCAAGCGCAGCCTGGAGGCCGTCGGGGACCCGTCGAACCGCAACCGCCGCTTTTCACTGGCCAGCGACCGCTCCACCTTACCAGGCGCCGAGCGACGGGCGGGCTCGCCGGACCACGGCACGGCAGCAGCGGCGCAGGAGGAGCAGGAGGAGCACAGCAGGGACGAGCCCGAGCGGGAGACGGTGGAGGCCGCGGCCGTGCTGCTGGGCCTCGGCCTGTCGCACGCCCCAACAGCCTCACTTCCCGCCTCGACCAGCAGCACGAGCGCGCAAACCAGGAAGACTCATCCGGCGCAGGCTCGGCGCGTGGATGCGGGGCAGGTGATCCAGGACATGCTGTCGGCGTCTGCCCAGCTGGGAGACACGGCCGCCGACGAATCGCCGCCGTCCAACGAAGCACCCTTACCCGGCCCCTCCTCCGCCCCGCCTCCTCCCAGCCGACGCAAGCGCTCACCCAGCCCACCTGCGCTCCGCTCCTTCGTCGACTATCTCGACCTCCCCCACTCCCCCAACGCCGCCGCCATCAGTCTGCTCAGCTTCCCCGACCGTGCCCCCCTCAGAACCCCAGCTAATCCTCCCCTCCAACGCGCACGTAAAAAACTGAAGCAGATAGACACCGACCCTCCTCCTGCTCCTCCTCCTCATCCTCATCATCATCCTTATCAACATCATCATCATTATGATCACCCGCCTCCGCCTCCTCCCACCCAATCCGCCTCCTCTTCTCGCTACCCCAATCCTCCTGCTCCCCGCTCCCGCAAAAACGGCCCCCCTCGTCTCCAGCGTGAACAGCTCCCCCACCATCGTCCTCACTCACTTCCTCACAAAAGAGTCGATCGCGACCCCGATCTCGCCATCGATGAGGATGACGAAGAAGAGGATGACTGAGAACCTTCTTTTGCTTGCTTGTTCCCCCCCCCCCCCTTCTTTTCTTCTTTCCTTTCCCCTCCTTCCCTTTTTCCTTTCCTTTTCCCTGCTTTCCTTTCCCCTGCTTTCCTTTCCCCTGCTTTCCTTTGCCCTCCTTTCCTTTGCCCTCCTTTCCCTCTTTTTTGAAATGTCTGGTTGTCTCCGAAACGTTTTTCATGGACTTTGGGCCAGGCCGTGGTCCTGATATATAAACATATACATGCTGTGTCGCATTCCTTGCTTCCTCATGTCTCTCCTTAACTATATCGATCAATCCATCCCTTTTGTAATCTGCTCACATCTTCTTCACATATAATAAAATAATGATAGAAACATGATAAAATTCATAATATGTTGGTTGCGGCAATGGCTATGTAGTCATACATAGTGTGCCGGATCATCGAAGTCGCTTGGGTCAGTGGTTTTCAACGGGTGGTGCCAACGGCGCAACAAATACAATACACCGCGGGTGCACCCCGGCGTTCTGAGATCGTTGAGCTTCAGGTTCACAGAACGTTCGTCGGGTGCGCCCGCCCCGACGTGTCTGGTTGGGTCTATGGAAAACGGTTCCCAGAACGCTAGGGAAATACGTTCACAAAACGCTGCCAAACCGTCTGTCATCGGTTCTGAAACCATTGGCAGGACGGCACTGCACGGGCGGGCAGCCCCGGGTCCGGAAAAAAAACACCAAAACTGAACTCCGATCGGACTCAAACACCAATCAGACTCCGGCACTGATTATTGGCCAGGTGCAGCCAGGGTGGAACAGCACTCTGCCGTGTATGCCAACCTGTCATGAAAGAGAAACAGATTTATCACCTTCTGTCCATCGGCTCTCTATACAGTTCCGCCACTCGATGGGGTAAAAAACGGTGTAGGGAGCCTTCAGGGAGTCCCCTGCAGGTCCTTTGAGATTTGAGTGCTCCATCTGTGAGCAGATCAATTGATTGTGTAGCTTCCAGAACGGTCGGAGTAGTCAACCGTTCTGGCAACGTATTATCTTGCCGTTCTCTAAACGATTTGAAAACAGAATAGTTTTCAAATCGATGTGAGGACGGCATGCGGAGCGTTTCCCAGGTGCGTTGGGAAAACGGTGGGATTAACGTTCTCCGATCAATCGGAAACCAGGATGGTTTTCCAATCGATTGGAGGACGGAATAGGATCGTTGTCCCAGGACGTTTGGAGAACGCCGGCCTTTTTGAGCCGATGTGTTCCAGGAACGTCGGGTTAGGGCTCGGGGCGTTTTCATAACACTCGCAGCTACCGACCGTTCTGGAAACCCATCGACGCAAAGCAAACTGCACCCGTGGTGTACATGTATTTGTATTGGGCAAGTATTGCCTTTTTTGCATTTCATATACATTGTAGTTGTATTCTATCTTTTGTCCAATGCAATACAATGTATTTTTTGCATAATGTATTGCCCTCCCCCAATGGAATACAGCCAATCCCAAAAACTTTGCGAAGGCGGAGGGCACCCCCGGCCCAGAAATTTTCCTTTTTTTTCTTTTTGCACCACATGTTCACTGGACCATACAGGTCTGTATGAAACACAGCACGCCAGTCCCAAAAAGCTATCTTTTTTGTTTTTGGGACTGGAAGGATGGGACCAGCACCATTGCAATCCTCTTGCAAAGTTACTGCCAGTCCATGTCACCCGGGCGTTGTTGCTTGCACCCGCAGGCAATTGCGGAGCCTGTGTGGGGAGACAGTCGACTCCCTCAGCCTGTACATCCTGCCGTACAGGCTGTGTGGCGCAATAATTTTTTGAAAAACTTGGTCCGGGGGTGCCCCGCAAGGCCGCAACGTTTGTGGGATTGGCTGTATCTTGTAGATTGGTATGGTCAATCCATTTTTTTTGGAATGTATTGTATTGTATTGGGTGCCCAATACAATACAAACTAGGGTTTAGGGGCAGCTTCACTGCCCTGTGCACGCACAAATACGTGAAGCTTAAGGTAAACTGAGATATCATTTATTCATAGTCACAACATGACATTGAAAAAAAATTAAGAGATTTAAGCCAACAGAAATTGCAAGCTTATCACCCAATTTATTGGGATAATATATCAGATGCTGGTTCCTTCAAGTTTACTGTTGCAACACCGGTAGTTTTGGAGCAAGTTTTCCATTTTCATTATGAACACCCGCAACACCAGATTGGATCCCAATAATCCTACAGTCAGTGCAACCGTCAGCACCAAATCAATACTTTGACAATTCTGGAAGAGGTGCCTTACTCCCCATTCTTATCAAGGCCAACCGCAAACGCTTGCCAACAATAAATGCTTCAACAAACCTTTTCTGCTTACCCAACCATCAACATCAGTAATTAGTTGAAGGGCCCCGGAATTGGCAATAGCACAAGATCCCACCTTATCTAGAGTGGCCTCAGATTTCTCCATTGTGCACACCGCCTAAAGATATTTCCATTAAGCGTCAGGTGAAAGTCCTTCTAACAACATATGGGATTAGATATGGGGCACAAACATGCCCACGTAAGCGCAGCTCACAGCTATGTCTATTCAAGATTTCAGGAGCAAGCAAGTTGAGCAAAAAACTTCAATTCAGTGACAGGAGACAAACGGAATGGGAGGTGTCGCAACACCAACTGAAATCTATCATTACCAGTCTGACCCCCAATGGTACAAATTTCTCCCTATCCCTGCGTATGGAACACATATACCGGTAGTTAAAATTACCAAGTGAAAGACCAATCAATTACAGTTGCGGACGTCATAAACCGACACTGGATTATGACAATGTCCAAAATCTTGGGGCAGAAAAAAAAACAGAAAAAACCCAAAAAAAATTAGGCCAAAATGTTGAGATCATTGGTGCTTGGAGTGCTGGTACTCTAGATTTGGAGTATTCAGTCAACTACTTCAACTCCTCCAATGACACAACCTATCTTTTCTTCTTCACCTTGACTTCAAGATTCAACTCAATAACTTGCTTCTTTCAATCATCAATTATTGTGTTTAGTCTATTCGAATCTTCTTGAGGTCACTAGTATTGAACAACTAGACTCAAGGTTCTTATTTTATCCTTGTCTCTCTCTCTTTTTAGTTTGTTCGTCTCACTCACTCACTTCATCCTGTTCTCAGTCTTCTCTGTTCGGTGTTGTGTGTGTGTTTTTATTTGTTTTGTTGAATCTCTTCTAGCTCTCCTCAGCTGCGTATCTGTTCTTTAAGGTGATACTTTTTCTATTTTTATTTCTTGTTGTTATTTCTTTCTCTTCTTTATTCATAGACTGAAATCTCATGTTCTTTAAGACTATAAAAATTATCACAAAACACTACCGGAAGAGGTTCAAAACAATCCGCTTAGCTCAAGGAAAGCCCAAATATGTAATATAAGGGCTCATACCATGGCGCACGTGAAAACTGTTTTCAGCCCAAAATTCACACTTTTTTTGGAAAAACAGTTTTTGGCCAAAAACGTGTACCACAGTGCCTGTTTTTTGGGAAAATGAAAATTAGAATTTTGGCAAAAAAGCCCAAAACTCAAAAACACCTCAGACCCTGTTTTTCAGAGGAATTTTTGCACTCCCCATGGATCATCTCATTGACCCAAAGGTGCTGTTGGACACTCCTACCGTGCCATCAAACAACACTCCTACCATGCCATCAAACACTCATCCAGAAAAATCAACTACCTCTCCTCCACCTCCTGTTGCGCCACCATCCACAAAAGCCCAACCAAAAAACAATCCAACTCCGTCAAAGAAGCTTCCCAAGAAAGAGAAGGACAAAACAAGATCTCCCCCCCATACGTGGACAACTGAGCAGAGGAGTACTCTCCTTGAGCTCATTGCTGAGCAGAATGCGTTGGGTCAATCCACCAATAACGGCGGCATGAAGAAAGAAGCCTGGTCAATTGTCATTCAGAAGCTCAATGCTAAACACGGTCTCAATCTCTCCTCCAAACAGGTGAAGAACCAGAAGAACACCTTCCGAAAGCTCTTCTTTGACTACAAATTCCTTCGTGCCCAAAGTGGCTTTGGATGGGACAATGATAAGGGTGTACCTACTGCCAACAAATGTGTTTGGAACAAGCTTTTTGGAGACCATCCACGTCAAGAATTTGCAAAGCTCAAAGGAAAGCCGTTTCCACTTTACGATCTTGCCGCAAGCGTCTGGGAAGGAACTGCAGCCACCGGTGATTTTGCAGAGTCAGCTTTGCCTCCAACATCAACCAATGCCGTCAAGTTGTCAGCTTTGGCAAAGAGAAAACTAATGAACGCCAAGGATGAAGATAGCAATGTCAAACTCAAACCATCAACATCTGTCCAAACAAACACTAAGGCTACCAAAATCAAATCATCAAAAGCAAGATGAAGAGCATTAACGGGGCAATTGCTGCAGTTACCAAAACCTCAAAAGATCTTGTGGGAGCATTGTCAAAAATTGCATCGGCCATGTCAGCAAAAACCACCAACAACAATATCAAAAATGAAGATCCTCCAACTCAGTTTATTCTCACAAGCAAGGGCCCATTGGACATGGCACTCAACATTTGTGCAGATTGTTTCTTAGGGAAAGTCCCCGATGACATATACGTTGAATTCTTCTCCATACTAGAGGATGAATTAAAAGCGCAAACGTTCTTGTCTCTCAGTTGCAATTCAAACAAACGTATCTGTCCCATGTGGCTTGAGAAGGAGGTGAAGAAGTCAGCCACTCAATGAATATGAACAATTGAGTTGCTTTGTTTGTTTGGCCGATGATTTTGATTGATTCTTTTCTGACATTGATCTACACTTGCTAGCACAGCGCATCCTGCTCTTACTCTACATATATAAAAATTGGAATTCAAGCCTCTCTATTCTGTTGTCTTCTTCTCTTTTTTATATCATGTCTCATTGTGCAGTCAATTGAGAAAAGTCTCAATCACCTGAACAATCCATTGCCTCATGCTTCTTTTTTGTGTCTCATCTTGCTATCAACAACTCAACTCCTGGTTATCAACAATTCAACTCGCATGCTCAACTTTCATCTCAAACTCAGTGTTTCTTTCTTTCCTCAAATGTGATTGTGCAAATTAATTACCAACAATTGCTTATAATAATGGGATGAAAAAGTTCCTAAGACTAAGCAAGAGCAAGATGAAAAAAAGAAGTTCAATCATTGTGAGAGTTCTAGGCACAGTACTGCATCCATAACTTGGTTGAAAGTCGCTCTCAACGGTATTTCATGATTGAATCTTCCTTGGCAACATTAACACTATTGTCATTGGCATTGGTGTTAGCAATTACCCGCCCCTCCTCATTGGGATCATCAAATAGATTTTCCAATCCCTCATGAAGCCGTATGAAGTTCCACATTGCACAGAGAGCATAAAAAAGGTGTACCTGCTTTGTCAATTTGATCTCCGGCGCCAATTGAAGTACAGGAAACTTGCGTTTCATGCATCCAAAGATTTGCTTGACAATGTTACGGAGGGTAGCGTGTCACAAATTGTAAAGTTCCTTCTTGGTTGCCGGCTTAAGACCGGCCGCTGCTTGTTCCTTCAGATGGTATTGGACCCCTCAAAATGGAGTCATCAATCCTTGCCAAAGTCCGTACCCGGCATCTGCAAGAAAGTATTTCTTCTGAGGTATCTTGAGACCTTTTGATGTTGCATCATTGAAGACTTGGGTGTTGTGGGCACTTCCTTCCCAACCTGAAAGGACGTATACAAACTCAAAGTTGAAGCTGACCGCCGCAAGGACATTCTGCAAGATGAAATGCTTGCAATTCCTCCAGGGGGGTTGATATACTCACTGGTACTCTAGCTGGCACATGTACACCATTGAGGGCTCCGAGAGCATGCTTGAACGGTTTGTACTTTGGATTTTTAGCAATTGAGTCCGGCTGTTTGCATGAATCAAGGTTGAGCTGGACATAGTTTGGGTAGATAGCCATCATCGCATCAAGAACAAGTGTAAAGTACCTACAAAAACAAGTTAATCAGAATAGATTCAAAGGCATCAGAGGTTGAACCACTCACCTCTGCACAGTATACAACCCCCGGCAAAATTTGCCCGCAGTCTGCCACATCGCATTGCTATGAAATATGATGTCCAAAAAGATTAAAACTTGCTCTTCAACCAATACCGAGCTCCCGTCTTTCAGTAAATCATTCATCCAAAACTCTTCAACTAGCAAGTTAAAGGTGGTATGTTCCATTTGCATAATCTCACGGAAAAGGGATGGTCGTACATTGTTCAGTAGGAATCATATGTACCGTGCTTGCCCTCCATCACCATAGTATGGCTCAAGTGTACTCCAGAGTGTCCCAAGGTAAGTCACAGCGATCCCGGCGGCGGCAAGCAATATGATCAATCTGTTGATTTGCAGAATTGAGATGCCAGTAGCAAGAAGGGCGGCAACAAAGTGGTTGTCCATGGCTGTGGATACAGCTGAATGTTTTGATGATGATTCCAGGTGAGAGGGATAGAGGAGAAAGGGTAAAGAAATGATCAATTGAGCAGGATGCTTGGGAATGCTATGGTACACATTTTTTGAAACTTGCTTTTTCAAAAACATAGGTTCATGAAAACTCAAAAAGCGCAAAAAAAAACTTGATTTCTTGTGTGATGAAAAATATTTCCGTATGGTACGGGCCCTAAGTATGATTTGTATGGCAAGTGGGGCCTAAACCCATGATTTTCAGACACATAAACCCACACTTATGGGTTTAAGTATGGGTTTGGAGAGGATTGTCTGAAATCCTGAGGACAAAAAAATAAATAAAAAAACACAACTAGCCACCCTAATTCTTAGAGGCTATAATTCTGAAATCTACACATGCTTGTGAGTTCAAAAATGTAATAAAAATTTATGTATTCACACCCTGGCCCCTGGGGGAAGGCTCTGCGTCTCAATTTTTTTGCAGGCAGGGAACTGCCGGTTTATGGCATCTGCAACTGTAGAAGGACGCATTGTCAATTTTGATGAACAGTGATGTGCCCTCAACTGAAGTTGATAGTTCACCTCACAATTTCATTGGATATGAGTACCATCTAGTGTCCGGCAACCCTAGGACACTACACAGATGGTGCATTCTTAAGTGTCTCTAGACAATGAATGCCACACTGCATGAGACATGCATATTCTTCTACTGCATCTGAAACCCCACTTACTCCTGGATAAATGTGCCCGCTGGGTGTACAATGGGGCTCACTCCCTCGAGTGCCCATTTGTCACTCTTTGTCACTTTATTTGCTCAAATCCACGCACAGCGGAATTTTTGGTTAAATCACAAGCTCTTCCTCCTTGATCCCTTTGCTTATACCTTGTCAAATGTGCATCCTTGGCCACTGGTCCTAACCTCTCTGTTGTGCTTCACTATTAAAGTGGCACTCCAAGAGCAATGGAAGAGCACTATTTGTCAGACTTGGGGACCAACTTATGGGAAGAGCTTGATGGACCCAGCCGTAGATGTTAAGAGCTATGTGTTCTATGCACAGAATGCCATGGATGCTAGGGCAAGGCTTTGGGATAAAAAAGAGAAGTTTTCTGGAAAGCCAGCAGTCTTCTTCTACTTTGATGGTTTGGAGTAAACAAGCCTCAGTTTTAGGTGAGATGTCAATTTTCCCGGTGAACAATACCCGGGTAGCGGTGAATATGAAATCAAAATTTCTCTGTTTGAGAAAAAGTTTGTAGCATGTACATTGGATCAAATATAGAAACACAGTGATGATTCTGTTCATTGGTGGGAGGGGAGTATGCAAAAGTGTATGATTCTGGGTTGGTTTTCAATATTTTTAGTTCAGCAACAGGAAGGGTCTGAAAGATGGTTGGAAGCAGCATGGAGAGACCAGAGAGTCAAGGATAGCACAAGATGGTGCAAAATGGGAGTAGGGTCAGATTGGAGGCAGGTTGAGAGAGTTGTTTTGCAGCAAGGTTGGTGGATGAAAACGATTTGGATTGGCAAGACATTGTCAGCTTTTATATTCACTGGTGGGTTGCGCAGGATGTGTTGATGAATGAGTGATAGGTAGCAAGTGTTCAGAAAAGGAAGGGAGAGTGGACCCGTCAGATGGGTGATAGTGGGAGGTTTGGTTAACATGAGGTTGGCTGTCGTCAGTTGTAACCAGAAATAGACTACACAACAGCAAGAGGTGTCAGAACAGGTTTCTCTTAGGGAACCCGGTGGACAGCCAAGTTGGTCAAAAGTGGAAAGAGGTAATCAAGGCAGCATCATGTTGAAATGAAATTTTATGGAATAGGAAAGTTTAAGGAACAAAACTGATGTGTGGGTAGGTGAACAAAGGAAAGGGGTTGTTTCAATATTCCAGAGGAGAGATATGTAGGTCAAATTACCAGGGGAGATTTCATGGCACCCGTTGGTTGGTTTGAATTGTGTTTGCAGGTATTCACATACAAACTTCATGTTCAACTGGCATTCAGTTCATAGTCATGGGCAATCTCATGACATGTGTTGCTCAATATATATATCATGTGATGTTGAACTCAAGTGGAAAAAATGAGTCATAAAAACCCAAACATTAGCTCATGAGATCAGCATGGTTTGGATATCATGTTGCTCAACCTATGTTCAATTATTCATAAATAATTGCAGAACAACAAACTGTTTACATTAAATTTCCAAACTTGAACATGACCTGATTTCATTATAGACCCTGAAATGACCAGGTTCAATTAATGCTGTATCCATCCCCTGACCATTTGGAAAACTCAGTTGTTCCATTGGGAATACTAAGTTGAGCTTGCCAATTCACTTGCACAATACCAACAAAACAGCAAGGCTTTCTGTGTCAATTCACCTCCCACCTTGTTCCAGAAGGTCTGCAGGAGGCATTTGATATCCCAAACCCAAAGGCCAAGGAACAACTCTGCCAAGGCTTGCTGTTGGCTTGCTACAGATATTAGATAAATGCTCATCCAATCAACATGATTGATCCAGTTTACAAATGTGGCTAACCAAATATGAGAAAGGATTAATAACAAGACATCTGTTGTAAAAGTTCTCCACTTGTAATATTGTTCCCCAACAAACTTGTGCTTGATAACTGTCATAAAAAGAGTTTCTGGTGTCAAATTTCACTACATGTCTCATTTGACTCCCAATATCCTCATCAATCAATCCCTACCATTACAAAAATGCTTTTCATGAACAATTCATTACCAAAATATATCCCCCAACCCCATTCTCCTTCCCTGAAATCCTGCAACCTGCTTTCCTCTACCCTAGGAAACCCATTGGGTTCATTTTAGGTGTTTGTCAAATTTCTGGTTTGGAAATTTGGGTGATGTGAAAAGCACTTTTGTTGGTCAACTGCTAGGTTCTATTGGTAGCTGCTCCGTGCCTATCACTCAAGAAGCCATTTGAACATCAGAGAAAAATATTCTCAAATTCCAAGTGTTTATTGATGCCAAGGGCTGTACAGTCACCCAACTGTGTGGTTGTATCTTCAGTTCTCCCAAGAAAGAAAAATCAATCTTCCAGGCTTTCCAAAATGCACATTTTGATCTTACCCCCATCTGGAAGTACAAATTCAACCTTTTCAACATTCCTTGCACAACAGCACATCATCAAATAATAGCCTATTCCAAAGAAAAGAACTCTGATGGCTTATTGCACTGCCATTTCAAACCAAACCTCACAGATTGTCAACTGACAGAGTACAATTTCTTGGAAGGAACAAGGCTTCTGATTTGAAAAATATTAACAACTTTTGGATGAACCACAAAAACAATTAGATAAGAGAATTAAAATGTGATCCCCCCAATATTCAACTTGTAGATGCTAAAAACACTCCTTGTCTTGACTTTGTTCTAGAAGACAAGATGGGCTTGGGAAAAATGTTTAAAACTTTGGAATTGATTCTGGAAACATCAAATCAGCCTCAAGAACTTGGGGCTTGTTTGTCTTCTGATCCACCTTTCAGGTGCGGTGCAATGCTGTTTATTTATTGCATTCCTACCTTGAAAGACTAGAAAGAGGAGATTGAGCTTCACTTCAATGATGGATCAAACACTGCCTGCTTCATAAACTTGGCTTGGCTGATGGTATGCCAGTTAAACTTGGATGTAATCAACCAACATAAACTTGGTTGAATCCCAACCAGTGAAATAAAAATACAATTTCCTTGGATTTATATTTCATTCTTTGAGATTTAATCAAGTTTAACCAAGTTGCTTTTATCCCAGTTCAACCAGGAGAAACCCAGCTAAAAATGCCGGCAGTGAATCCCTTACAAAATCTTCCACGGAAACCATTGTGGAAGTATGAAGAGGGACAAGGTGATGTCATAAATGGGGATTCTGAAAACATACCAGATCATGTGGACTAGTGGAAACCCATTGCACACCAAAAAGATCAAAATTGAGGTGCTGAATACAGAATTGTGCAGAATTGGAATTGATAAAGCTCAATGAGTGGATATCAGATTTTTGATGAGCAAACACTCATGTTCCCAAATCTTAATCAATTTACTTCAGAGCTTGATCAGGAATCCTGAAGCTAACCAAAAAATCAACATCCAAATACTAAGAGCCAAGTTTGTCTTGATGTCTTTCAAGGATGGGGTGGTCATTTTTTTTGCAATCTGGCTTTGAATACTCTGTTGCATGGTCATGCAATGGATTATCACACAAGGGGAACCAAGGTAGATATTGGGGTGTGTGATCCAGAACCTTCATGAGTGGGGATGGCTATGCTTACATGTTTCAGGGCAATGTGTACTCTGGTGCACAGGGGTGCAGCAGAGTACACATGCTGGAGTTTGATTGAAGTCATGCATCAATAACACATGTGTATCACTTGCCTTTGACTTGCCCCAAAAACATCCAGGGAGAGCAACAGATCTGCAGCTATCTGCAGGCAGCAAATGACATCATTGCTCTCTGTGTAGTGGTGTCAGCCATTGAGGCTATAACCTTATCAGCCCATATGGTTGCATAAGGCATATAGTCCAGTGGTTAAGTCAAAGGTCTCCTTTACCCCTCTACCTTAGGACCTCTGTTCAATCAATTCTCATTCTAGATATGAAGCTTTTTCCATAAACTAATTCTACTTTTTATATATACACATTATTCACTATGCATTTATGCTCAGTCTACAAATTATGAGAAGGCTTGAATATCCTTCCCAAACCTTTTACTATTTCTTGTTTTTCCTTGCAAGGGTATATTCCTTTTAGAATATACCCCGCGAGTATTATGATGTTCTTGCAAGGACATATTCTTGAAGAAAATTTCTATCCTTCCATCATTTCCCATAAGGGTATATTCTCCTAGAATATACCCTCCTAAGGATCCGAGATGGGGAGGTTCATCTTCCCCATCCTTTAGCTCTCCCTTGTGGGTATGTCCACTCAATGGGGAGAGCCATTGTTTGAAAAGGCTTAAAAGGAGCAAGGTTGTATCCTCTTTGCTCCTTCCTCAGCTTATCAACGTACCACCTGAAGTTCTTACCAGTATATAACTAGTAAGTGGGGTTTTACTCAACATCAAGCTAACCTTTTCTTCTTCTCTTCCTTCCACTCTTGGATACTGTTACTATAGTAACAGTATCCTTCACTCATCACTCTTCAATCTTGGCGCCAATCCTAGATTGTGCGTCCCTAGAACTATCAGGGCTAGGAGATAGCCCCTCCACTCTAGTAGTGTTAGAGGTGTGGTTATAGCTAGTATAGCTATTTAGATTCACCCGGATGTCACTAAAGAGATGCTGGCTGACAAGTGGCCCCATTGTTTCACATTGTCACCAGAGAGCTCCCTGAGGTGTCAAAACATCTTTGTCAGGTAAAAACCATTCATGGAACGGCTCCCCCCCCCAGCTCACATCACATTTGGTGGAGTTGAAGGAGAGGGGAGATGGGGAGGGGCCCAAAATGAATGCAGCTCAATTCACAAGCACACCTCCACATCTGAGAGGATCCCTTCTCTGGCATTCTTGGGGAGGTGGAGGTAACTAGCGCGGCTCGATTCCTCAATCCAACCCTCCTTGCAACACTTGAGAGAAGAGAGGGGGGATTAGGGAAGGGAAGTAGAGAGGTTTTACTTGCCTCTTTGGCTGGAGCTCAGTGGTATTGTGCCCCCAAGAGTTAGTAACAGAACAGAAAATGAACATCAGGGAGACAGACAGTTGAAAGTTCCAAAGTTGAGAAGCATTAGGTTAATTAAGAAGATTATTTTTTTGAATTTTTGATGAGTGAGAAACATTAAGAGTAAACAGGAAGGTTGTTGTTCTGACCCGCTTGTCTGGACAAACTTTTGATGAGTAACAAGTTGTGAATGATGAGACTTACTGTTGGCTTTCATGTGGCATAATCCAAAAATTCTCCAGAAGCAATTAAGTTATCTGTAACCAATGAGTAAGATGAAACAATCTGCTGAGGCAGGTGATGTGTGGAGGTGTGAGTTGACAGTTATGCTTGAGCATAAACATGCGAGATTGATTAGATGCTTGACTGTGTAAGACCAGGATTGATGAAAGGGCTTGGAGGATGTTCTAAGAGGGTCAATGCAATTAGTTTTGGGTGTCTGAGGGAAATTGAGGAAAAAGTTTCAATTAACCAGTGAGCCTGGTGAATCAATGTATTGCACTTTGAAGTATCCACCACATCAGACTGGGTTCTCTTAGTGTGCAAGGAGGATACAAGAGAGGTGTGAACAAATAAGTCAAGTAAAAAAAGCAAGCAATCAAGAGTGTAATGAAAGATTGATTGTTGACAAAGAGTTTGAAAGTAGAACAAGGTGGCTGAAAGACTTAGAGTAGATTTGGTTTTAATTCTGGGTCCATCTTGACATATTGTTTATTTGGTTTTCAATCAGAATGATCCAAGCATCAAAAGATAACTGGAATGTTGTTACACATCATAATTAAGATGTGTTGCTATGAAATAAAAATGACAGGAGAGCAAATGATGCTTTCAGTTCAATGGGAGGTGGGAGGAAGACTCAGTGGAAAGGGGAGGAACTCACAGAAAAAGTTCCTGAACTCCTGAACAAAAAAACTTCTTATGGGAATCTGCACTGTTGGGAGTGATTTTTAGATTCAATTTCAAGCTGGTAGAGGATGAGCTTGGCAAAAGGCTGTGATTACACATTTTAATGAAAAGTTCAATTGTGTACCAAGGACCAGAAAAATCTAAATCAAATGAAGATCATGTGATTGAGGGACTTTTTCTAGTACAATGCAGGTAAATAAAAATCAATTGAATACAAATTTCCATGGGATGATGTGATTAGTGTGAAAACCAAGATTTCTCTAGTTAGGAAAGAGACATTTTTTCGGCGGTCAAAAAACACATCTCATTGTAATTATCTGGAGAAATAATGACATCCAGGCTTCTGTTGGGACAGTGAATCCCAAAAAATACATCTTGATCACCACTCCATTGCCAGCTTAAAAGGTCACAGCATATCTCACATTTGATCAATATGATGTTTTGATGAGAATCTGATTCTCACAATTTTATATCATTGTGTTATAAAATTTCAACATTCTTTTCTGTTTGGAGAACAAAATGTTGAGCTATAGTTACAATTGAGGACTGATATTGAAATTGGTTTAAGAAGGGATTTTTGGGTTGGGCTTGGTCTACATATGAGAAGGTAATTGGGTGAAAATCTTCAAGTTTACTATATGAATCAATCCTTGAAATCGTTTTATAAATAACAGAAGCATCAGTAAAAGATACAATTATCAAGTTTAATTGTCAGATTTCTCATGTATTTTTCAATCAATTTTTGTCTGCACATATTCATATGTGGAAAATCTTGTTTAAATATCATATTGATCCATAATTGAATTTCACTAAGATGATCTGGCTCTGTATCACTGTAAAAAGGTTGACTGGAATAAGTTACACTTGACTTCAACTATAGTTATATGTTCATTGTGATGAATTTCATCACAAACATATGCATGTTATCAGTGGAATATCAGCTTGGATTTTAGTTCAGTTGGGCACTATATGACCATTCTTGATGGCATGAATCAACATCATTTCAGGTTCATATGGACCTGACACATAGGATCATTAGCCCAGGGTTCCAGTATAAGCACATGGAGTGGAACTGGCATGCCAGTGCCATAAATTCTCCCCTTGTGAATGCTCGCGTCACAAAAGAGCACATTAGGGTTTGGGGGAAGCTGCAAACGGAAAAAATTGCATGGGAGCTGATGAGGTGTCAAAAGATGAAAGGAAAGTCAGGCGTCAAGAGGGCGGTGCGTAGGAGGAGGATCTTCCATTCCCGGGTGGAATTCCAAGTGGGAGGAATAGGGGCTTTAGGCAATGAGTCAAGTCAGAATTGCAATTGGGGTATGCTAAGCCTACCGAGCATTGTGAAAGGCACGGGTGTGTGTTGGTGGTGAGTGCAGGCGTGGTGGGTCAACGGAATTGTGTTTTCCAGGTTTAGCAAAAAAAAGGTTATGGAGACAAGGGTGAGTTATATTGGTGTGTAGGTGGTTGTCTATAAAAGAGGACTCAAGGGCAAAGTTAAACCACATTGTTTGTTCCTGCCTTGGTGTCAGCTTGCTACTAAGTCAGAGACAACCTGACAAAGTAATACTAGTAATGTAAGAATTAATGAAAATACATGAAAAATAAAAACAACATTATTACCATATGTACAAACCCTGAAAATAGTACATATGCCAATAATTGATACCAAATAGACATGAAATAACTATAATAATAAGGAATAATCATAAGGTAACCATAGTAACACATAAAAGTAAGAATAATAACTAGTAACCTTATTTTTACCCAAAAACCTTGACAAAGTTCTGGACCCTTAAAATTAAGTTAGAACTAAAATAAATAACCACTTTTTACAGAAAGTGTGGATAACTTCTAAACCTTGAGGATAACTTAGAATATTATGTCATATTCTGAACCCTCATGTAAAATAATGTAGGGTCCCTCACTGGAAGTACCCCCAAATTCCTACTCCTTCACCTTGAACCAATTACTTGTAACAATTGGCCACACCCACATGTCACAGATGCACATTACACACGTATATACCTGATATATATGCATACTGTATGTGAAAGGACCAATTATGGACTTATAATTGAGGTGTTGTGTATAGTTTGAGAGTTTGGCCCAATTGAGGTTTAAACCTCCAACCCCGCGCGTGGATGATATAATCCAATTGGAAATTGGCCAAATGCGTGGAAATAGGCAATTACCTAGTTACCAGGTATGTAAAAGCATAACCAGTGTACAGGTAGATTCTACCTGACGGATTTGCAAGGTATAAGTAATAAAAACCTTGAATACATAAGATTAACACAGCCAGCGTGGCCTTTAAAGATTGGCCATAGCCATTTGTGGCCCATTTCCGTCATCTGTGGCCCATTTCAGATACAATCACACTTCAGTGTTGCTATGTACCTTGGTTACAATGACTAAATAGGTTATTAAGGTCATGGAAAGCACTTGTGACACTGAAATAATGACCAGCAGTGCCATTGGGATGAGCCTTGTTAGTGCCAATCTCCCAAATTGGCCACATTGCACTGGAATTCAGCAACTACAAGCACACAGGCAGGAAAGGTCCTCTACTATGAGTGAAATTAGTATATATAGAGCCCTCTTTCCATGCCAAAAGTTGTTAATCATCATCAATTATTATTACAGTCAATCAGTTACGCCGTGTCCTGTCCTATTTCAGTTACTCTGCTCTGTTTGCCTGTTTTATTCTTGGTGTTCCTTCTTCAACCAACCCTTCAAAGTGTCCAGCTCCTGCGCAGAAACCTACCAATCTACCCAGCAGCTCTACTTCACCCCCCTACGTGGCTTTTTGGCTTAAAAGATAGTGAGTACTTCTTTTATCCTTCTGTCCCCATTCTGGTTCCTTAATTGGAAAAGCACTTTGGTACCACCTTCTGTTACGCAGAAACCCATTGTTCGCTTAATCAGATACCACCCTGCTTAGCAGATCTCTGATTTAGAGGGCACCTACAAACACCCCTGCGCCAGCAGGCCCCTCTATAAAAAAGAATTATATTCTTTTTATTTCTTTCTTTACTACTTTTCTACGTGAAAATACCCCACTCTACCCATCATTTGCACTCTTATCACCTTGTGTAGCTAAAAGGTACTAGCCCTTGGCATCACAGAGGCTGACACTTGGCGCCCATTGCCTAAGGAATCAAACAATCCGGGGGAAACCTTGTTAATTTTTTGGCTAAGGGGGTACGGGACACTGCTGGCAAGTTTCTGGTTTGGCGCAAGGTGTCCCGGTAAGTGGGACACTGCTGGCAATTTTTATTGTTTGGCATAAGGTGTCCCGCTTTTTTAAGAGTGAAGGGGGGAACTGCTGCCAGTTTTTTTGTTTGGCAGATGGTCCTGGTTTGCTTAATGTTAAACTCTTAATACGCCAAGACATTTTGTATTTGAAGATGAATAAAATACAGTGTATATGCCTACACAATACATGTATTGTATTTGTTGCACTGGTGGTGGTGCATGCAAAACAAGAGGTGACCCAAGACCAGAGGGCAGTGTGTTAGCACTTGCAGGAGATTGTGTGCTTGATTTCTCAGGTCTCACTCCAGTTCTGAGCTGCTTGTACTCTCATTTTGGATCTACCATAAAAAAAAACTTTATTTACATGGCAGGACTCAGGAGTTCTTTCCACAATACTGAGCTCAAGTCAAACCTCACTGGGAAGCTAAAAGTTTACACCAAGGTTGACGGGGAAAAAAGGCTGCATGATTTTGTAGATGGGAATCTGCAGAAACAACTACGTAAGTTTTTTTTTCTTTCGAAAAACATGTCTATATCCCATTCTTTCAAGGCTGGATTGGTGTCTAAATCCTCATTCTGCCTATCTGACATCTCTTTGACTGTCTGAGATTCACAGAAAGATCAAGATAAAATCCCCCCCCCCCCAAAAAAAGAAAATAACAGTGAAAAAATTTTCATATTTGTTGTTTGTGTTTTCCTTCAGGTCACATGGAATGCAGCGCCCCTTCACTTTCTTCCACTGATATTTCCTCGTAATGAATGTGATTTTTTCCCTCAAGTTCTCAATCCATTCTCATGTTCTTTTCACCAACCATGATTTGTAGTGATTTTCATGTTGTTTCTTCAGCCTAGGCGGTTGTGGAAATTGAATAGAGAGCAAGCTGTAACTTAAAGGGGAACAATCACTCTGAAGTGGAAGCATTTGGGGATCTATGTATTATTGAATCATATCCACGCACGTTTGGTTTGTTCCCATTAGTTTTGACCGGAGGGCAAGGCGCACGCAAGTTACCAGCAGGAACTCCAGAGTTGTGGTGTGACCTCGGCCATCAAGCCTACTCGGATGCTATCCACTGCCCACTCTGATCTATGTTGAATTGTTAAGCTATGTAGAATGCCCTTACAGATGAACTTGACTGTTGGACTGGACATACCCGCCGCTCATGATTGACTCGGAGTCGCACTCTCCTATCCCAAAGGAATTGGGTTTGAAAGGGTCTGTATGAAGGAGTATCCGCCCATCGCTCGTTTTTTGGAGGGAAAGGGCCTGTACCTGCGTACCGCTTTGTCGGCTTCTTGTCGGTCCACAAAGCAGGACAACTTTCCCTCTTGGAAGAGAGAATTGGACACAAAAGATGAAGATTTCCGATAGGAGCCTCTCTTTAACCAATATCTAGATGTTTCGGTGAACGAGGGTGAATAAGATGTCTCATTATTACGCCTGACCAACTAGCATCTAGCTCAGAGGTGAAAGATGAGAGGGAATCGTTGAAAACTACGGCCTTCTAGGGATGCGTATCTGATTCACGGGTCAAGCAGATTATAGAAAGCCTCTTTTGCCATCCATTCATATCGTGAAATGGCCAGCTCTTGTCACCACTCCACCGCACAAGCATAAAGGAAGCATGGAAAGCGCTTGTCTTATTAAAATTGCCTCAATGAAAATTGGCAGGGTCAAATAAGTCGGGCGCACAGATGAAGTCGTACATTATTGGGGTATAACAGATATAGTATCTTGATTTATGAAGGCGGTATAGCAGATATAGTATCTTTATCTGTGAAGACGGAAAATGATCAGATGAACAACTCTCAGAAGTCTACATGAACAGACATTCCGCTTGGGCAATTTTTCCAGACAACCGGACCGGTGCTGGGCTTCCCTGGGAGCAAGATGGGAGAGGGTTCGGTCGTGTGCTTCTCGATTTCGGATGTTGCAGTACTGGAAAGATGTGGTGCGGTAAGCAGGACATTCTTGGGACATCGTGAAAGTAGGCGATGACTTACGTAGTTTCTTGGTCGCCATAGTGCACAGTACAAGTCTTCAAGTCGATGGCCAAGGCCACTTCGCACTGTGGAGTGCTGTCGGTATAAAGGCTCAATGGATAGATACCAGTGGCGTTCTTGATGAATCGATATTGCCATGGAGTGCCTTTCTGTTTCCACACCTTCCAGTAGAACTTAGACGCGGTCTTCTTGTCGGGGTTTTTTAGAGTGGCAGTGCACTGGGACTGGCCGAAACTGCCGTGGACCTTCCCGTTCGTTTCGCTGGGTAAAGCGAAGCACAGGCCGACAAGCCCGATTAGACATAGAAGTAACATGTTGGAGGAGTGCATTGTCGATGGTGTTAAGCTAAAAATTCAATTTGGAGTGGTTAGCAAACAGGTAGCGACGGACAATCTTCTTCACAGCGGAGAACGGCGCACCTTTGAGAAGTAAGGCTAGGGGAATAATCCGGAGAGTTTTTAACGAAGGGGTGGGTAGTTGGGCAATGTAATTTGTGATAAAAATTTCTTGAGATTTTAACGAGAGAGGTGTAAGACGGATGTTATCTGAGGAGTTGTACTTTTCGGATGGCAGAAGAGTGAGTGAGTAGTGAGTGGGTGTGGACAAGCTGAGTGGCATCAGACTGCCGGTTTATAACCTATCGGAAGCATAGCAGTCGTACTGAGGAGCCCTTCGGGTGATGCAGACAGGGTCTGCCTTCACTGGCTTCTGCACTGGGCCAAGACAGCCACAAAGAGTCGAATTGGGACTTGAATTCGAGCTAAGCATCATGTGGCTGCTCGTCTTTCTGACCGACCCCTGGTATTTGGATGTTCCATATCTCTTCCGGATCATTTATATGAGCAGCTAAAACTGTTCTGGACTCTTTTTTCGGAAAGATAACCATCCTTTGGGAATGGACCGAAGATAAATTGATCTGGCTGCTTAAATGCTGCAGCGATATTAAGCGCTAGGCAAAGGTCTAAAGGAAGAAGTACAAGCTGGCTGTTTTGGTGCGTAATCTTCGTCTTTTAAGTCCTGCAGAGTTCAGCCTCAGGCGTCAATATTGGCCCTGTTTGAGTCCAATCAACAGCTTCCGAAAAGAAACTGCGGGAGCCGTTCGCGGCCTTTACATAGTTAGTTCGCGGGCGCTGAGGCTGTATTCCGATCCCCGAATAGTCGATCTATCGTCTATGTAGGGCGGTCGGGTTTCGCGCTCGGCTGACCGCTGCTTCAAGTCAAGTCGCCCAGCTTCTGGTTGGATTGAAGCTGGACTTACAGTCCCCACGAATCCTCAGTTCAAGTCCTTCTGTAATTCGGAGGGGGACCTGTCCCGCAGGCACGCTCCGGTCTCGAGCTTACCGCTCTTTGAAGGAGATCGGCTTCTCCGGCCCGACCACAAGGGTTGGGACTTGACTTGCGTTAAGTTTGCTCCAAACTGGTCGGCGCAATGCGACCGTGTTTCACCACCCGGTTAAGCACCAGTCCGGCTTCAAGATGTCCAAGTGCGGTTATTATTTTGAACCCCGCTAGTACTGTCCTTTGAGTTGAGCTTTCAGTGACAAACCACAAACAACAGTGGGCCATTACTTTACCCGTAACGGTAACGTAGCGAAAAGTAGCGCTTTTTTTCCCCTTTACCGCTACACTTACTGATTTTTTTAGCGCTACTTTACCGTTACTCCATTTTCCAATTTTTTGTGGGGTGCGTTACGCTATCCAAGCGTCATGTTTTTCTTTTTTTTTTATCGTTACGTTACGGATTGAAAGACCAAATGAGACCATTACTTTTTTTAGTAAAAATGGAAAAGAAACATCATGACTTTTTGGGCATCAACCCCTCAATAGCTTTCCCGGCCTCCTCAAAGTCCCCAATCATGGGGACATCCTCGCGAAGCCACATGAGGCTACTAACACAATGTGACATTGTGGATGGTAGTAGGCTACCACGCCTACTACTACATACATCTGAAGCGGCGGAGAATAGTCTCTCAACCGCACAGGAGCTTGCTGGGACACCTAGGTAAGCGCGGGCTCTGTAGGGCTGCGCTGTACAATACAGTAACCATCTACCTGTCAGGATGGCACTTTATCAGGCGTTATCCTGGGAAAAAACACGCTGCGTTATCATTTTTCCGGGACTTTTATAATTGCCCACCATTACGTTACGGCTTGCTGCTGGAAAAGAACCGTTACGGGTAATGGTAACGTACCGGCGCCTCAAACCAAGTAGTTACATTACCAAGATGCACTGGATAACGCAACGTAACGTAGCGTACCAGTGTTGCCACAAACCACCCCACACTGCACTCGACATTAAAATGAATTGCGACTTGAAACTCCAGGTTGATAAATCCAAGCTCAAGTTGGGAATTGAATCAACCACAGAGCTTCATTGCGTTACTCCATCAAGCATCAATCCCTTGATTCCAAACGCATTCTACCTGCACATTCAGCCCTATCATCAAGTCTTATCTAAATGATCAAGAAGATTTAAGATGAGACATCTTTTTCTTCGAGCGGGGGAATCCTCATAACTATTTCTCACTCTCACCAATTTATTTACATTTCTGAGCTTTCCTCAACCATTGAATTTTTTATAAGTGATATTTCTTTCTTATCTTTTTCAGACTTGTTGCTATTTTTCTATTCCATTCGTGGTTTGATCTTCTGTTTCCTTCATTGAACTTTGAGCCATTGTGAGAAGCTGAACTACGCTACAGGAAGGTACTTAGGTATTTTCTTCATTCATCTATATATGTATTTCTACATATATTCATCTTAATTCGTTAATTTTTTTTCTCTATTTTTTTACTAGTCATTGCTATAAGTGTTAGCTTGAATAAAGTGCCTTAGTCTCAAATTTGTACAAGCACTCTGCGGTTATTTACAACAGTTTTTTTTCTGAGAATCAAGATTCTGATATGTTAAGCCAATCAAAATTCTATTGCTAGCAGCATGCCATGTGTCTGAAGTAGCAGGGATTGGTGAAACTGAACAACTAAGGAGCAGAGTGGCAGAGAAAAATAAGTGGATAAATCAACCAGAGAGAATCTAGTAAATTTAAACACCTCGCCTATTCAGTCATAGTGGATCTATATACTCATCACCCCACAGAGAAACTATTCAATGTGTGAAAATGAGTTGAAATCAAAAGAGTGACTTGCGTAGCTGAAATGAATAATGATTTGGCGACCCCAGTGAGCTACAGGAGACACGATCAAAAGTAATCAGTTGAGATTTCGAGAAAATTCCTTGATTTGGGTGTTTGTGAAATCGGCTTGGTGGTCTGGTTGGGTGAATATCGTGCGGGTCGCATGCTGAGATCGGAAGTGAGTGAATCGGGGGTGTGGCAGTCAGATGGGGTTTCCGCCTCGCCCTCCGAGTCGCTATCGTCCAGATACCCCCCATTGTTAAGCAAGAAACCATATAAAATAGCGTCACTCTGAGACAAAAGCCCATGCGATTCGCGAGAGCCCTTAGTAGGCAAGGAGAGATATTTCACAGGAGAGCCCAGAAGAGGCTTGGTCGTTGGAGAAGCAGTCGGGGATGACGTGCGGAGAATTTGACGCAATAGATGCGACGCGGCGCCATGGAGTCCTGCTGGGGCCCGATAGAGCAGGTTAGCCGGTCGAATAGATACCGTTGGCCCCGGAGATCGGATTACTCCAACTCCGGGAATCGTGTCCGTTCGACCGTCCGGCGGCCGAGCTTTTGAAGGAATATTGAATCGTAGGGGTCGAATGATTGGAATCATGATAGGATTACGTCGACTGCGTGCCGCCGAAATATCCGAAGAGATGGAATCAGAGGAAGCAAGCATCCTGGGCACAGGTTCGGGATCCATACGATTAAAAGTAGGTTAGCTATGAAGTTCTCGGAATTTTTACTCGAGGAGAATTCGCATTGGCTATCAAAAGTAATTGGAAACTGCTGTGGTTTTGGATTTTTATGACCTACATACTTAGTACGAAAAGTGCATGGCGTAATGTGTCAGTCGAGGTCAGTCACATCATGGAAACATAAGATCAATTGAAAGCGATACATAGCCTACTGAGCACTCAGCACTCCTGGTTAAGTTGCCTTCGATCTCGCGCTGACCAGTGCGGACCAACAAGCACCGCTAACCCAGTCCCGGTAGTTGATCAGACGTTGCCGAGGGGGCTATATGGGTGAAATGATTTAACAACGGGAGTTTGAATTTTTTAAGGCAATTGAGGACGTATGTATGAGCTCAATGCTGATGGAAAAGATACACAATCACGGATACAGGTAGGGTGGAGATGAGGTGTCAGTGACACTGAAGCACCTGGTTCAGGCAACTGATGTCCAATATATATACAACTCGCAACTAATCTTGAGTCTTTTGACTTTGCAGGGAGGAAGATTGTGATGGTTACATAAATAAATACATTCGTATGCTGATGGGACGCTACTGAGAAATCCGCTATTTTCCTAGCTGTTTCTAGGCTACCTTGGGTAGAACCTTGACCCTTGGGGGACGTGGTCGAAGGAAAGAACACGTCGACTGGGTAAGCAAACTCCGAACCGACCGACACACATCACCAGTTTCTGTGCAAATTCCAGCTCGAGTATGTACTCGTAGCGCCTTTGAAACCACCGCTATCCATCCCAGGATGCTGACGTGTCATGAGAGCTCAATGGACCTCGTGGAGGGAGACATGCCCCATCGAAAGCAGAATCTACGACTAACAACCAAGGGTGTCCAGCCTTCGATCAGGGGATGGTATCACCAAGAGTAAATGGAGAAAATCTATTCGGGGGACTTGTCCCTGTTTTGAGCGGCAGTAAAACCAAAAGACGTGGCAAAAGAGAAATCAAATCCTAATGGATGAAAAGGTAGAAGAAAATAAAGCATCACATAGTGAGCTTGAGACACACGCTGGCATACTACATACACACTGTATACTTGCCCTTGACGGTAGAAGGTGCCTAGTTGGACTGGGCACAGAAAGCACAGCTCATGGCGATAGGACGGTTCACATGGTCAACTGGGGAATGTTGAATCAGTCTAAAGAGGCTCTGTTGCGCCCACTGCCAACGTGAATAAATAATGATGAAAACCCTACTTACTAAGCCAGACCTATTCCCTAATTCAAATCCAGAATGGGTTCATAATTTTTTCCCCTATTTTAATTGCAAGAAGAAAAGAGTTTGTCCAACGCACTGAGTTTCATTAATACTGTTCAATCTTCTGTCTTGATTGCTTTTGCAGGGATCCTTTGGGATACATCCATAGTGGGTCTGGGCCCGTCAATTCTGAACCTCATTTTGGATTATTTTGAGAAATAATCCTCCTGAGAGTTGGTTACCATAACACACAACTCTGGGGAGTATCCAGGATTGACTCTCACCTGGAAACTTCCCAAAAACAGTATATCTAGTAGATTCACAAAAGTGCTGTTTTCAATTTTTCCAGAATTTTTCACTACCATAAAATCTAAAATTTGGTCGAGTTTATCTCAGTGAAACTAGGATGTGGTTAACCAATGTAGAGTTGGTTAAAATATGAGATGATCTGATGAAATGTAAATCCAAAGTACCTCTGGAGTTTGATTCATATTTAGTTGGTTGAACTCACCCAATTTAAATCAGTTAAACTCATCCCAGATAAAGGATGCACTCATTCGAGTTCCACTATAGTTTTGCTGGCAGGGAAACTTTCTCTTGTGGGTCAAAATTTCCTTTTGCTCATCAGACTCACGCTGTAGTAAAATGGGTATTGAAGCTGGGACTCACAAGCAACTTCATAACTTCTATCATGAGGTTTCAGCCTGGTCAAGAAAAATCAGACAAGCAGAATTCATGAAGCATCTGACTCTGTGTGAGAAATTAGTCCCAACCTACCCAGAAACATGCTTCAGCTACAGGCTCAAGAAATATGGGTCACCCGTGGGCGGGCCGCCCGAAGCCCTGTCCGCTGTACCCAACAGATGTGCACCAGTCCACCTCGTCTTCCCACTATCGATCCCCTGGTTCCGACCACAACCCCATCGCCTTTCATTCCAGCCGTGCCCGTCTCACAATCAAATTGAACTTGCGATTTTTGTCTGACACATCTCATGGCGATACAGACTGCTTTAACCGCTGCACTTGGGATTCGGATTCCAATCGTCCAAGGTCCGTAACTGATACTCATTCTGATTTTAACGCTAGAAGGACACTCATTGGAATCTCTCCACATTTCTTTCGAAACAGGTGGGATGATGTGGTAACTAGTCTTCTCTTTAATATCCAACAGGGATCAGTCAAAGATCTGATTTGCGTGATTGGCACCGTTTTCTCACTCAGGGTCGGTCTACCGAAACTAGTCGCGGCGGTTTCTAATGCAGGCGGATTGGGGATCCTTACGGGACTCACGCAACCGACACCGGAAGCGCTGAGACAAGCCATTCGGGATACACGAAAGATGACCTCCAAGCCGTTCGGCGTGAACCTGACGTTCCTACCGTCGATCAATCCTCCGCCTTACACGGATTTCGCGCAAGTGATTATCGAAGAAGGCATCAAGGTTTGTGAAACAGCTGGTGGACCAAGCGCTGCTCCCATCATCCAAATGATGCGCAAAGCCAATGTTTATGTGATACATAAATGCACCAGCATCCGCCATGCCCACAGTGCCATCAAAATCGGCGCCAACATGCTCTCTATTGATGGGTTTGAATGCGCTGGTCATCCCGGTGAGGACGACATTGGTGGGGTTGTGTTGGTGAGTATCTTGATAAATTACTCCAGAGTATATCTCACCACTGGACAAATTTATAGCGGAATTGCTGACTATTTACAATCTGAAAATTCAGTTGGCTCGAGCTGCTCAGGCCCTCAAAGTACCATTTATCGCTTCAGGTGGTTTCGCGAATGGCCGAGGAGTTGGTCCCACTTTCTTGTCTCAACATGGACATGGCCGTTACTGACGTGTGCGCTCACCGCAGCTGGCAGGTGCGATTGCGCTGGGTGCTGCAGGGGTGAACATGGGCACCGCTTTCATGGTGACTGACGAGGCAGAGATCCACCGAAAAATCAAGGAGGAGATGATTAAGGCGGACGAGCGGGACACGATTCATATTTTTCGCACCTTGAAGAACACTGCGCGTGTTTACAAAAATGATGTCGCAATGGAGGTGGTCAAAATGGAACGCCGGCCGGGGGGATGTGAATTCAAGGACATTGCCCATGTGAGCAGCCAGTTCTTCTTATCAGAGCAGCTTACTTTTTGGAGCTTAGTCTGACCTGCAAGAATCCCAATTTCAGCTTGTCTCTGGTGCCCGTGGGAAAAAAGTTTATGAGGAAGGCGATGTCAACGCCGGGATATGGACGTGTGGGATCAGCGTTGGATTGCTCACAAAAATCCAGTCCTGTGGGTCTCTTTCCTCCGTTGTTGTCTCCATCTCTTCGCACTTTTTTTTCTCAGATTATTCATTCTTTATTTTGGATCCGGATCATCAGGTGAATCGTTTCTTCAAGAGTGCGAAAAAGACGCCGAGGAAATTATCCGTGGCATGGCTCGGATGATCGATCCCCATTCCCCACCACCATCGAAGCTGTAAATACCACTATCTTTCAGACTCTGGGTTGTTCCGAACTTCGTTCTTGTTGCTACTTTTCCTACATCACTGCCGCAAACCGGTTACCTCATCATCGCAGTACATGTACATTAGTCCAACTTTTGTGTGTAATTTAGTATTCTCTCTACCATCATCAATCTGGGCCTCTTTCATCTTTCTCTCCGCGTAGATAAGGCGAATATATGTATCTACGATTGTGTTCTCTGTCGTTAAATCGGAATCAGTTTTCATGGATGAGCTCTTCCGGATCCATCTGAATGTTTGCTACCAGGCTTCGCTGGATTTCGCTGCCAACTTTAAGTTTCAAGGGGCAATTCGTCAAGGCTCATAACCGAATCATCCGCTGGCTCTAGATACACCCACCCGCCATCTTCAAGTCTATTCGCTTGGCAACTTACCGCAGAGTAACCTCCGGGACAATCTCAATTTTGAATGAAACCGATGTGAGCCATTCAGAAATGAAGAGTTGAACTTGCTGCATGTATCATTTAATTATAAGTGACATGTTTCTTGCACAGGTTTGGATTAAATTAAGTTAGAACTTAAGCTCCATACTGTCGGATTGAATCTAGCTTGACCCCCAAATTTAACACAGCAACCCTGCCATGAAGAAGTCTCCTGTTAGGAAGGGATGGTAAACAGGATTTTGGGCCTGAGCTTCTTGGCAATAATGTCTTCCTGGTAAAACTATTGTAAAACCCCCTCAGAAACCCTCTTCCAAGGAAGCCCAACTCTGTCTCACGGAACTCTGACTTTATTGTCGCCTCTCTTTTTTTTGGTGGCAGGAAAAATCATTACATACCTTCGTATTGACAACATTCCTACATATCCTGATACTTCATAAGAGATCGTATAAGCAGGTTTTCTGTATCTGAGGGTGTCCAGACGTCACACAGCCAGGCATTTTCTTGTTTCTCTAGAGCATATAGGCTCTTCTCTCTAATATTAAGCTTGTCCATATGTTGCCATTGGTATGGCTTAGCCTTGAGGCTTAATAGTCTAACTACAGGAGGTCAAATTGTGGCCTAGGACCACAATAGATGCATAATTAATAAAACAGGATTCTAGTATTAAATGAGTGACAGTGATGTGAAGAGAAGAAGACATGATCAAAGATTTGCAACATTCAACAAAAAAACTATTCCACCAGGAAGAATTTGAGGGCAGTAGGGGTCAGGTTATGTGGAAATTTGAAGTGGCAAAGACTCCTGTCAACAACAAGGGTGTCACTTTAGGGAAAGGGAAGGAGTGTTACAATACTTCTGGAGTTTCAGGGGATGTTGCTGAATCTTGCCTAAGATTCCCTTCAATTATTTTCTTTGTCTTGAAAAAACATCACAAGCTGATACTCCTGGTCTACTCTGGTCAAATGCTGGTTATTGCAAGCAAGCCTCTCTTTCAAATAGAGACTCTGTGAGGAGGCTGTAACTGAAAGATTTTAAATTTGGCTTTTCCCTGAGTTGCAAATTCACTACAGGGAGGTGGGGATCAGTGGACTGTGACGTCCAATGTTACTGACTTTGTAAATTAATTAACAGTCAGACAACCTGGTCAAATCAGTATCTGGTTGACATGGTGTTTCCAACCAATTCTAAACCCTGCTGTTTCTAGGTTGCAGCAGAAGTTGGACTAATTCTATGTGTCAGGTCAGACCAGGTTTCCCAATTGTCCAGTTGCACTGCATACACTAACCCTTAAGACATGTCAGCCAATGAGTTCTTGGACTGACTTTGCCGAATGAGTCTTGCAGCACCCCACCATCGAACTCCCAAATTGGTTGGACTGACTTGTCCAGCAAGGTATTTCTTTGTGGTATTTGTAGTGCATTGGGTTAAATAAGTTATAGTCTTCAATTACTCCAAAAGCCATCAAAATGTTTCTTGGACAGCCCTCGGTAGTTAACTGCCTACTGGTTGAGCAGTTTTTAGCTCAAGTCGGGGTAGATAAACAAGTCTCCCTCAGGACTTTTCAACAACCTCACCCGCTTCTCTGCTAGCATTCAAATAGTCTTGCAGATAACCAGCTCCGTTCGGCTCAACAGGAGTTCACATTCAAAGTTGGTATCGCTCGTCACCCGCGTGGGTCTATATAACTGACCTTCCGGTAGCTTCCGGTTATACATGTAATACATACAGAAGAATGTATATATCTCCTTGCAAAACCTATTTAGGTCTAAGCCTACCCCCTTGCAGGCCCCTTGAGGGTATAGGGGCCGCGTCCGGAAGCCCTCCATGCGTGATATCCGGGCCCTCCCGCGATGAGCGCGGCGCTGCGGCCGCTCACAGAGCAAGCATTTGTTCGTTTTTTTCTCATCCCTACAAAGGCTTTTCAACAGTTGTCATCATCAGATTCAGCACACAAGTTCAAACTCAAAAAAATAACAGAAACTTGCCTTTCAGCCTTTATAAGCTAACTTTCTCCACACCAGACTCTACGGCATACTGTCATTTGCTGCTCTTCATCTCAATCACCATCAATCCTCTCATCATCCTACATACCGCACCTGATTGTTCTTGTGGATTTATCAGCTAGAATGGCGAGGATATTCAACCATCCATTTGAATTAGACTTGGTAGGTCGTCTGTTATGCTTTCCCTTCCGCTACATACCCATTTTTTTCTTTCCATATCTCCCCCTCTGGCCATATAGCTCCCTATCCTTACATTTCTGAACTCAATTTGATGAGACTTCAATCGAACGTGTGTGGACAAGCTTAACTACATACTATATCTACCTTACATGTACAGTTCAACCTGAGCTCGTGTCTTGACCCTTTTCTGGTTGATTTTTCTTGTCCAATAATTTGTCTCTTGCCTCAATTCCATGCCACCCTTCCCCTATTTGGGATCACAACAGTGTCATCCTACCTGAACATCAATATCCGACAGCCAGTTTGATTCATTCAGTCCATCTTGCTCATCTTCTCTGTTTGGTTTGTTTTTGGAACGCCGTGTGGCCTAATCTTTTAACCTGCTCCACAGTCTATCGTCTCCCATCGACCACCGCGCTTCTCTGACAGTGTCCCCCCCGCTACAACGACTGCTGCCTCTTTCCCCACGTTTGATCGGTCTTCAAATTCACTCCATCGTCCACCCCTGCTGTCGATTCCTCAAGTTCAGTCCACAGCCCTCTCAACCACCGGCTCATCCCAGTCACCACCATCGTCTACCTCAGATTACTCACCCAAGCTTAACAAGCCTCTAACACCGACGCGGGAAAAGCGCCGCAAACTTCGCAGTAACCGTGCGGGCTCACCAGTCCTCCCCGCTTCACTTTCTTCCAATCCTTCTAGTCTTCGCTTTAAAAATAACTCATTTCGTCAAGCTCGGGCCCACCAACCGAGTGAACCACAAAGCGACGATAATGAAGAAAGTAAAATCTTGTTACCTCTCCAACGTCTCAACCTCAAAGCCTCCATCCCTCCCCTCCTCCCACCTGCCATCCCTCAAGATTTCATGATTGCACCCTCTCAATGCTCTTACGCTCATCACACTTCAATAGTAGAACCATCCTACACAACCCCTCGTGACACTCCACAGGACACTTACACATCTATACGGACAGCCTCAAACTCTTCTTCAGTATCGATCTCCACACAGCCTCCAATCCGCTTCTCAAGGACAATGACAAGATTTAATCGGCTACAACGAGCCAGTATACCGATAGGTCAAGATTCTCCGACTTCCTCTTTAGACGCCAAAAAATCGGAAGAACAGGATAAATGGTGGCAGTGGGCCCGGCTTTGTAAAGTCACCGGTGATGGAAATAAGTCTTCCCATCTCCCTCCTCTACGTTGTCGGGATCTCAAAAGAAACTTTAATGAGTACGATAACGACGACCATCAAGACCAAGACTTACGGATTCAAACTAAACCACTCAGTGAATCTGCGCTTGAACAACAAAAGTTTTATTATTCCGGTTGATCTCTATTTGAAAATTATCGTTTCCTCTCCTCTTTTTTCAGAAAAATGGGCTAGTCCGAATACGTAGGGGCCTTTTAGTATATTCGTTATATATATTTCGATTTTTTTTTATTTCTCATGGTCATAATTAAACAGAACAAAAGAAAAACTCACAACCTCGAGTGAAGCTTCAAAAATGGACTGGAAGGTCAGGAGTATGTGTAAGAATCACAAGGGCGTTTGAGTCACCAGAGGTGATAGTAAGATTATCAACCCTGTTTGGATAAATGGGAGCAATTGAAAGTCTTGGCCGGCAAAGATGAACTGGGTGCATCAAAATGAGGATCTTTTGCTTGGAATGGCAGCTAATGTAGTAATGATACTTGATGTAGTAATGGAGACTCTAGTAAGGTCAGAATAATTTAACCAGAACCATGAAGAAGCAGAGTAGAATGAGAAAAAAAATGAAAAAAGCCTCAAGAAAGACACGAGTAACTGGAGCGTGAGAAGAGTGGCAGATGCAGTATTTTTAAACTTTGACAAATCTGGTCCCTGGAGCAAGCTGAAACTTCTCAACAAAAAAGGTTCATCCCACTTGGGCACTCACTTCAAGATCCTAAGAAGACACATGGGGCTTTAATCCCTCCCTCTCTCTCTTTTCCTTATCGACAATATATTATATGTCTCTCTTGTTGGGTTCCAATGAATATACAAGATGTCCCTTTTCTTTTTTGAAAACATATCCTTTCCCAGAATCCTTATAAAGAAACCTGTCTGTTGTCTTGTTTTTTGTGTTGTATTGTCTCCAAAAAACAAGACACTGCCCCCCTCTTCCTCCATCCTCCCAGGCATTGTCTGAATATTTTTATGTAGTCTGGTGTGTGTGCGTGTGTTTAATTGGGTATTAGTGAAGGCTGTCAACTTAGTTGGGAAACTGGGAAATGTGGGCCAAAAAGAGACCAAGTGCACAGGATCTATTTCAACCCATCTTTTCCTATCCTAAACCCATAAATGAAATGAGGAAATTGTTAACTCTTGCTTGAAAAATTTCAAATTGATGGTAGTTCATCTCAAAGCCTTGCTTGGTAGCATCCAAGCAACAGTAAAAATATGCTAGAAAAAATTAGTATGGCCAGCACTCACTTCAATATCCTCAAAAACATAAATGTGGGGCTTGCAAGCTCAGTTCCTACAAAATTGCCTTGTTTGAGGTTATGACAGTTGCAAAGGGATAAAACCAACTAATTTCAACTTCAGCCTATGAAAAATAAATTCAAAGTAGCTCCATTCATGTAACATTGGTTGAGATGAAACCAGGTTAAAACTGGTGGAGTGCTTCCCAGTTTAGCTGGGGTACTATGAAACTAGTCAATTATTCTGGCTGTGAATTGATCTAGCAAGATTTTTAAAAGAAATGATGGCCAAAAATATGGTTTTTTGAAAGATTCTTGGTCTAGTCCAATTTTTGTAATCATCCTGACAGAGCCATTCTTGCATCTTGTCAAAGAAGAATCAAATATCCCTGGCTCATTTTAGACCAATTCTAGCATAAATTCACATTAGGGGGTATCAAATATATCAAATCTACAGTTAGAAATCAGTCAATTATCCAAAAAACTTTTCTTCATTTGATGGATGAGCAACCAACAGGTTTTAAAAATTCCAAAACCAGTCAATTACATAAGTTTGGATTTGCCTATATTTGATAACCCCTAATTTTTAGGTGTTTTGTGAGTCTCCAGGCCCGTTTTTTTGTATTTTGATGGGTCATTGACAAATCTCTGTGTGAGGGAAAACAAGTTTGTCCAGGTTTGTCTTGCATTAATTGGCCTTGCCAATTAAATCCACTTTGGTGGCAGGTGTTGCAGTGAACAGGGAGCTGAGAGCCAGAATGTGTGGTATGTGGAAGGATCAGTGAATTGCATCATAGAAAGAAAGAGAGAAACAAAGACAGAAACCAAAAGACCTACCTGAGAGCCAGAATGTGTGGCACATGGAAGGATGAGGAAAGGGTTCTTCCACGCACACTGCTCTCAGGTAGGCTGGAGACTGTGTGACATGTGATAGAAAGGTGGGAGGCACATAACACAGAAACAAAACCTGATGGGGAAAAAAACAACATGGGAAACTATCCCAACACCCCCCCCTTGCCAAAATCATGAGAAGAACATGAGAAGAACATGAAAGAGACAGAAAGAAAAGAAAGGAAAGGAAAGAATGAAAGAGCAGATAAAGTAGGAAATGAGAGGAGACTGAAAGGAAGAGGAAGAAAGGAGGAGAAGAAACTTGGAGGAGTGGTTGAAGGTAGGAGAAGGGAGAACTAGAATAGGGGAAAAAGAAAGAGAAAAAAAAATGATTGATAGATGGGGTTGAGGGCATCAGACAAGGCCAAAACAGTCACAGTTTTTCTCAAGAAGAAGGCGCAACATAGGCTTGGTAAGCATGTCAACCACCATGTTGTGGGTGGACACATGGAGAAGTGACACTTCTTGATCTTGAACAAACTCCCTGATGAAGTGGTATTGGGTGTGGATGTGTTTGGTTCTTGCATGGTGTTTGGTATTCTTAGCCAGCGCCTCTGCCCCTTCATTATCAATGTGGAGGGGAATTGCCGTGTCGGGGCGTAGCTAGAGCTCAGTGAGTAGATGGCGTGACCACAGCCCCTCCTTGCACAACTCTGAGAGAGATTTGCACTTGCCTTCTGTGCTTGAGAGGAAGACTGTGGCCTGTTTACGGGACTTCCAGGATATTGCCCCGTCACCAATCCTGAAGGAGAGGTATTTCCCGCCATTGTTGGTTTGAAGGGCATGGATGATGTGGGTCTTGCTCTTCTCAAAGAGTGCCCAGAAGATTTTGAAGCAATTGAACAAATCGCTTTTGTATTTCATTGGGTAAACAAAACAGGCTTTGGAACAATTGTCGATAAAGGTGATGAAATATTTATAGCCCTCCTGTGAGTTCACCTTGTAGCAGCCAACATCTGAGTGAATTAGCTGGCCTGGGGTGGTGGAATGTTGAGCTTGACAGGATTTGAAGGCGTTCTTGGACATCTTGCATTGGACGCAGGTGGTGCATTGCTGGACTTCAATCTCATTTGAGATGGACCCAATCAGTTTGGATGATTTTTTGACAACAGTAGCAGTTAAGATGTCGTAACCATCTTTTGTGAACCTGACATGTAGCCCTTGATCACACAGTCCGGCCACAGGAGTGATTTGTGGAGGGAGGGAACAACAAGGGCCTTGACAGATAATGGGAGGGAGACAAGGCCTCTTTTGGTGGCCTTGATGGTGGACTGATTAGCTAGCTGAACAGGTGTATTGTCCTCCTTGAGATGGGTGAGAGAGGAAAAGTCCGGCAGCATGGTCATTGAGCACCCAGAGTCAAGATCCAGATCAACGGAGGCTTGGAGGTTGATGGTGGAATATGAGAGAAAACAGACGGCTTGGTGAGTTACCACCCCAATTTCAGAACCAGAGTAATAGGTATTTTCATTGATGTCAGGAGTAGACTGGCCAAGTTGAGCTACAGAGGTTCTGCCGGCTTTTGCTGCTGGCTTAGTGGGCTTCTGGGTACCCTTCTTCTTGTTGGATGGAGCGGACTCTTGTTGGCCCTTGGCACCTTGGTGTTGTCAAGCTTTGGCCTTGCAAAGAATCCTGGCGATGTTGAAGCAGGTGTTCAAATTGTGGCTGTCGACGTTGCAGAATGTGCAACGTTTGGGTGCACCCCCTTGATTGGCGGGTGCTGATGAGGACTTGATCTTTGCGGAGGATACGGTGGTGGGCATGATGTCCTCTGCACAAGCCTTCCAACGGAGACCTTCTTGTTTGAGAGTGGCAATGACCCTGCTCAATGCAATGTGCGGCTTGTTCATTAACGCAGAGACGCACGTTAGCCAATCCTGGGACAGGGAGGTGAAAACTGCTGTTGTGTAGAAGTTGTCCTGCGTTAGTGGGCGCTCTGGATTGGTAAGAGCTTTGAGATGCCCAAAGATGTTTTCCATTGTCTCAAGGTGGGACTTGATGGCGGGACAAGAAGAGCTTCTGCATCCAGTACATAACTCCTCTGGAGGAGAAATCCTGGTTTGCGGAACGCAATCCTTGCCATAGAGCTCTGCCGTCTCTGTTGAGGTGTTGGATGGAGTGGATGTTGGCGGATTCAATAGTCTGAGAAATGGCGCTGCAGACGGTGCCATTGTCATATGCAAAAGATGGGGATTCATGGGGGTTAGGGATTGCCGGATTGATAATATAGCCAACACCGGTGGTGTTGAAGTGCATGTCAAGAACCCAACTCAAGTCCAGGTAGTTGGATTTGGGACCAGGGGCTTTGAGTTTCTCAATGGTGGTGGAGAGTTTGAGAGCAGGGTGGCCGGTTAGGCCAGGGGCAAAGGTTGACTGAGGTTTCTGATTGTCGGAATTGACGGCCTTGCCTCTATTGGACTTGTTGGTAGAGCTCGTGGTGGGTTGTTGATTGGACATGGTTCTTGATTGCAAGATTGGAGCAAATTAAGCTTTATATGGAAGCAAACAGATCCTTTGAGATCTGGCATTTAGCAGATGAGCAAAGCTAATGTGCAATGGGACTCATAGCCTGTTGCATTAAATGGGGAACTGAGAGCCAGAATGTGTGGTACATGGAAGGATCAGTGAATTGCATCATAGAAAGAAAGAGAGAAACAAAGAAAGAAACCAAAGGACCTACCTGAGAGCCAGAATGTGTGGCACGTGGAAGGATGAGGAAAGGGTTCTTCCACGCACGCTGCTCTCAGGTAGGCTGGAGACTGTGTGACATGTGATAGAAAGGTGAGAGGCACATAACAAAGAAACAAAACCTGATGGAAAAAAACATCATGGGAAACTATCCCAACAGCAGGGGCATGAAGATACCAATGCCATGATGCTTTTTTGACGCTCAATAATAGGAACAAAAGGGATTGGAATACAGAAGTGGATGTGAAGAATTTATTATTGAGGTATTCATGCTATACAGGTGCTGGTAGGAAGATGAGAGAACAGGAAAACATTGGAATTAGCTGAACATGAAAGGAAATGGAATGAATGTCAGGGCTTGGGGACCTTGCAGTTGGGATGCAAACAAGTTCTTTGGACTTGGAATTTAGGCTTTGCTGAGCCAGCTTTTGTGATGGTGATTTGATTGATGAAAAAAGATCACAGCATTGCATTTTAAATTCATGAATAGATTCCATGACTCTGGCAAAACACAAAAATTGATAACAGCTAGAAAGTAACCACCAAAACTCTGGCTCTAAAACCACAGGGGAAACTTGGCACATAATACCCTTCCTCTGGTTGGTGCCCCCCAGGCCAACAGCCAATAAGGACTATGGGACTGACATTCATTTAGGTCAATTTTGTACCTTTCTGCACAGGGAGGAGCCCCTTGCCCATGATTTTCTGGTTTTCAATTATGGACAGGCATTCAGTTGGAGTTGAACTGGACAGACAACCGCCCAGGATTTGGGGTGTTGTTCCTGTAATCCTGGGGAACGGTTGCATCATCATCACTGCATGTTAAAAATCCTCAGATTACACAAAACAGGGCCTTCAAAATTTTCAATGTACACCCCCAAGATAAAGAATTGGAGTCCCAGGCACCAAACCTTGACACCCTTGAGGAATAAAGGAAATTGTTTGGGCTATAATTCTAACAAGGGAGATTTTAGAAAAATTCCTGACAGATCAAAAAATCTGGAAGTTCAAAGGTCTTTCCTGGCCTTGGAATCCAGGTGTATTCCTATATTCATAATTCAAGTCAGTATAATGATGCAAACCTGACAATAAGGAATGCGTTGCAGGTAAGCACAAGTATTGCTCCGGTACCGTTCTCCAATCTCAATGATATTGCACTGTAGTCACCTGACAATAAGGAATGCGTCGCAGTAAGCACAAGTATTGCTCTGGTACCGGTCTCCAATCTCAATGAGGAGAGATTGTACAGTTGCGGATGTCATTCCACTGTACAGCTTTTTCCCATGTCCGAAATGTGAGGGGCCAGATTTTTGCAAAAATTTTGTCCGCTGGCAGATATTTATGGGGAGGAGCCAGTGAAGATACTTCAATTAAATGTTTTTTTCCGCTGAAATCTTCAGATCTGCCCCCCCCCCCCCCCAAAAAAGTAAATTTCCCAGACTGTCTCCCAAATAGTAACTGTTAAGTGTTTCAATAATACAAATGGCCCATTTCTTTTGGTTTCAAATCCTGACACAAACCTCATTTTAGAATTTCTCTTGAGAATGGTCGTCAGCAAAGCTTTGAGAGGACAGAGAAAGAGGCGCAAAAGGGAAGAAAATGAGAGGAAAAGAAATCAATCCAGAATCAAATGTTGCCAAACTGCCAACAAAAAACCGGATGTCATTGTAATCAGCTCTGATGACAAGGAAGACAACATCCTGCTCTTAAACAATGAAGACATTGACAACATCAGCCAATCAGACATTGAGCAAGCTATTGATCTACCCCAACAATGTATAGACAACACACCTGAGCTTGAAGAATTCCAAGAAAACAAGATTGAAGAACAGAACAAATCAAATGACATGGTTCAATACATGATTTCTGCAATTGATGATGATTCCTCTGACAATGAAATACTGGAAATTGATGACAATCCATTGAGTAGTGTCTGGCCTGTGCTTTCATACCACAAATCTAGCGAGATCTCAGTTCCAAGGCAACTCTTAAAGTCTGGGAAGAACCACTATAAAAAGCCAGTCAAGAATCCAAACTCTTTGTCTCAAAAACTGATTCCTGCACCAATTCTGCGTCAAACCAAACACAATCAAAAAAATCAGGCTCTTAAATCACTTGGATCAAGTAACAAGACAATTGATAACTACTTCATCCGCTCAGAACCTCTCAAAGAATCTGTTGCTGATCCCAACATTGATCCAAACCTTGGATTTGCGGCTCTTGATGATCATCAGAATCAATCTGACCAACAGACTGCTCAAGAAGCTGCTCAACTCCGCCTCAATCATGTGTTAGACAGCTACCTTTCTGCTCTAAAAACTCCCCACACCATCAGCAAAGAAGAAAAAGCTTGCACAAAATGGAAGGAAACAAACTTGGCCCTTCAATCTACAATACTACTCTACAAGGAAAAGAAGAAGAAAAACAAAAACTTCATCATCCCTCAGTTCATGATTGATAATGTAACTCAGTTCAATAATCTCCGACTTCAGTATACCCTTGATGGAATTGAAACCCCCAGTCACGCCGCGTCTCTTGCAACTGCAAAGTCTGCCATCAGCAGGCTTCCCTCAGAAAATGGACCTCCACCATCAAGAAGTGGAGTTTATCTTGCTCAATCAATTGCCAAACAAGTGCTGCATGTAGTCAACCACAAGGAAATCCATCAGGTGAAACAAGGAAATCAAATCAACCATCCCTCTTTACTTGACAACATTGAGTTAAAGAAACTTTTGTTTGCTTGGGCGGCGTCTCAAGAACCTGGACATGTGTGTCTCTTTTCTTATGATTGAATCCACACCTCAATGCCATTCCTAAACATTTTCTGTCATAGGTAACTCCAATCACATTTTGCAATCACATAATGCATTCCATCTTTCCTGAATTTGGAATCAACCAAGTTCTCAGTCGGAAAGCTGCTACTCATTGGATGTTCAAGCTAGGATATTGTCCGCAAGAGCATCGTAAATGCATTTACTTCGACGGGCATGAGCAAACCAATGTTGTCAAGGCTAGAAAAAAATACATTGAACACTTTGATCTCTACCAAAAACGTTCCCAAATTTACGGCAGCAATAACTTAGATATGGCTGCTCAAGTTGACCTCAAGATCCTTGGCGATCTGAAGGAAATGGTTTTCATTTTTCATGATGAATCAATAATCCATGCAAAGGAAAAGGAAAAGCCCAAATCCACTTGGCCTCTTCCTGGAACGACCGAGATCTGATTGAAGAACACTGGCCGCCTCATTCATATATCCAATTTCATCCTTGAAACAACAGGACATCTCAAGATACCTGAAGATCAATTCCAAAAGCTTAAGAACGCCAATGGAAAAAACCTTGATTCTGATGATGCCGCAACCATCATTTATCCTGGCTCAAAAGGGGACAAGTGGTGGGACATGGAGCAACTCTGTCATCAAGTTTCCCATAAAGCAATACCCATTTTCGAAGCCCTCCATCCAAACTTGCAGGCTGTATTTATCTTTGATTGCTCTTCTGCACACGGTGCATTCTCTAAATTTGCCCTAAGAGTTCAAAATATGAATCTCAACCCTGGAGGCAAGCAAGGCCGTCTCTGCGACTCTTTCATACCAACCAATGACCCGGCAATTCCACCACATCTCCGAGGTCAACCCCAGTCATTTTTCTCCAGTAAGAATCATCCAAACTCACAATGTGCTGGACAGCCCAAAGGAGTTCGCGCAATTCTGGAGGAGCGCAGGCTATGGCAGCACTACACTGCCAAGATGCGTGATGAGAATAAATGACCTTTGAATTTCCAATGAAAGAATTGCAAACAATCCAACATCCAAAAGGATGCCAAAGAAAGAGCTGCCAAATTGATGCAACAAGCCAAAGAATCCGGTTGTTTTTTGACTCAGGCTCAGTGCATCTCAGAAACTCTGGCTGAAGATGCAGACAACGATTGCAACAAGGACAATCAACAAAATCATGACCAGGAATTGGATGAAGGCTTGAACTGCTGTTGGTCTAAAATACTCTCAAAGCAATCCGACTTCCTCAATGAAAGACCGTTACTCCAAACCATCATTGAAGATGCCGGTCATGTGTGTCTGTTTCTTCCCAAATTCCATTGTGAATTGAATCCGATTGAGCTTTTTTGGTCATACATAAAGGAGTGTGAGTGATATTTCTGCTCAATCCATCCTCTGCGCTCAACTTGTTAAGACTAACCATTTCTCTCCTCAGCTTACCAAAAGCAATCTCACTCGTGCAATGCTTTCGCTGCTCACAAAATCCTTTTTGAATTGGTGAGGCAGTCTTGTCCATTAATAACAATACGCAAATACTTCCGGCGTATTGATTGACAGTTGTCAGCATATTGTCAAGGTTATAATGGGCCACAATCAGCAATCCTCATGAAGAAGTACAAGTCCCATTGCTGTATCCCAAGAAGGGCAGCAATGGACAATGATGTACTTAATGCTTGACTGAGCGGTTTCTCAATTGCTTATCTTCATCGCTTTATTTACTAGTCTTTCCAACAGTTTTTTTTTGCTTCTTCTCTTGATCTCAATTCTTCTTTACATACATAAAGCGCTTATTGACTCTCTTGACTCTACCAGTCTTGATCAGTGTCAGTTGACAACTTGCTACATAGCGCTACGTAGCACTTGAAAGCCATAGGTATGGTTTAAGGGGGTCCTCTTAACCCACACATACTCTATAATGCCATACTTATGTATTTAGCAAGTGATTATTTGACCATGTCCAAAATGTCAAGATTTGAAATTTTCAAACTTTCTATTGGCTGGGCAGAAAGCTTAGCCGACTTAATTCTGGAATCCTGGAGGTCTGAAACCTCCAAGAATGTGGTCGACATGTGGTTTAACCACACGGGGTGCCCGCACATACACCCCGCGCACAAAATGTCAGTTTTGCGGGCAGGCTGGTACAGTTGCGAGCGGCATCTTTCTATAAGGCTTCTCCCACCAAATGGGGTAGCGTTTGGAATCTTGGGGTCAAAAAATAGAAAAATCCCAGATTTTTTGAGCATATTTGGGGTTAATTTTGCCATATTCAGAGTGCCTGACATGTGACTTTGGTCTCATTATGTCTGAATAAACACATTTAAAGCCATTTCTATGGTTTTATGTACTTTTAGTATGCATTTATACATGCATACTATGTATATATGCATAAAATATATGCATTTATTAGCCGATGTTTGGAATGTGACGGAGTAAAAAATAAATCAAAAAGAACCGCGGGGTTTCAAGCAAAACCCTTTTAATTCTAGATTCTACAGCCTCCAAAGACCTCAAAAATGTGGTCTTTGTTTAGATTGACTACCCCCCGGGGGCAAACACCCGGCCCGCGTCTCCCATTCAAGTTTTGCAGGGGGGGCCTTACAGACAGATGCCGCTCGCAACTGTACAGTGGAATGGCATCCGCAACTGTAGCCGGGCCGCACGTGTAGACTAAGTACATGAGATGTGCCGCAGCATAGTAGATACAATGATGAGATTGACAAGATTATGGTTAGGTTTGGCTCGATCTACACTATGCTCAAGTTAAGTTTGTTCCCATGGTTACGCGTTTACTCTAACAGTCAGATATGGTAATTCATACCCAGGGGCTCACGTTGCAAAACAGGGTTTACAAGAAAGTAACTTTTTCCGGTTAGTGAGATGCAACAGAGGCTTTGCCACTTGATGCACACTGCAGTGGAGGGACTTTGGCAACTCAATTTCGGGCCCAACCCATCATGATGGCGGGGCGGGTGGGGTCACGGTTTTTTAACTCGAACCCGGCGCAGTTACACGCTGATGAAAAGGTGTGAAAAGTCATGAACGCACAACTTCGCAAGGAAAAGGTGAGCCGGGTCTGTAATTTATCTTGAATTGAAACACAAATCAGGAACGGAAGTCCATTGAGATCGTTCCTGGTCGTTCGCCTTGTTGCTTTGGTCTTGGTTGATCTACATTCACTAGATATGATCATATGTACATACTTGCGGATTGTTTCTGAAAAGCAAAAAAGCTTGAACATATGGAAAATTATCGTTGAATTGAAATGTCAGTTCTGTCTTAAAACTTCCATACGAGGCAGAGCGATCCCAAAGCAGCAAGTGTTTTTTTAATACGAGTTGCTTTAACCTTGATTACGCTGCGTATCTCGACAGTGACGTTGATCAACGAGATTACAGTTGGGGCATCTTTGAGCCTTGGCTCGTGAGCCTTCACCGGGCTGGCCCTTGAAAAAGCTTGACTTGAAGGCGCGCGAGGCTGCGATGTTGCTTCAAAGTGCATAGACTTTCAGAGGGCCACACCTCAATCTACATCGGCATGGATACTATAAGTGTTGTACTTGAACCCCCACGTTACTGCGGTGCCTAGTACCGCCTAGTAACGCGGTCACCGATTAACATTCAGGAACCCGGCACAAGTCCTGTCCAACTTCACCAAGTCGCAGGCTCGTATTACGCCTATAAAGTTGATTCCCTTTCACTTCTCCTCTACATATTTAAAACGACCAAAACGTGAGCTATGTATTCTTCTTCGTAAAGAACAGGACAGAAGAGTGGCATGGAAAAACCGAGCAGATTTGTTGGGGATATTCCGCCGGGCGGAATACCAGCTGGCGCCGATCCTTTTGCCCATGTAGCTCAATTTCCCCCGCATAGGTTTATTCCGCGATTGAGTCGACAGGCCATATCCATTCTTGCCGTTTTTCTCGTCTTCCACATTCTACTCTCCGTGTTCAGCTTGATTATCCTGATCTTACCCTACATTGGCAAAGTGAGACGAACTCCATGGCTCGTCAGGAAGATATACATCTACTCCTCTTCCGGGGAAAAACGTTTGTCCGATTCCATGTTGAATGCAGGATGCAGAACCGTTGATCTGATGCTCTTTTTCTCTTTCTGCGGAAGAAGTTTACAATACTCCTTTATATTTTCTCAATGCTGGGGTCCTGATGTCTGCATCCCAGCTGATGAGTTCAGTCACCACCCAAGCGTACATTTGGATGCAAGTTAGAATGCATTTATCGGAAGATTACGCTCTTCGCGCACAATTTGTCCCTGCGTGAGTTTATGGAGATGTTTTCTTTGTGTCCATTAGATGATTCATCTGATCTGTTTGGGAAGATACTCATCTCTGGATTTAAAAAAATCTAGCTTAGCCCTCATGTTCATCTTTAACACGTATTCCTATTGGAGCATGACTCACTGCTTTTTGGCCCTGTGAGGAAGTTTGCTTTGGAACCCATCCCTCAGTTTTCCTACTGATTCGAGTATTCATCACCCAATAGCTCTTACACTAACGAGACACTCACCCATAAGTCGATAATATTGAGCTGGCTTCGATCGCCGATCTCAATCAATACTTTCTTTGTCGCCTTCCCGGTTTCCGTCACGGTTGCGACTATTACAGTCATGACCCGTTTGTGCTTGGCTTATCAGGATCTCCTACTTCACACAAGATCTATAAAGGCCATCTTGAGTCAAGGTTCCTTGCTTTGGAATCAATTGAAGCTTACTTCTTTGCCTGAAGACGGACGAGCGCACATTTTATCTCAACTGATACGAACGCAAGACCAATTAGATTTATTGTTGCAAGCAACGGGCGCTGTTTTGACTCGAGTGTTGGATCGCTTCTACTCAGTTCGATCGATCATGCTGGTTTCCATACCTGCAACCAGCCTGGTAAGGCTGATGAGCGTTCTTGTGCGGCTTACACATGCCAGCAAGATAAAATACTGACGCACATGAGTTTGTGATTTGTTTTAGTTTTTTTTCATATCGTTTTGGAAGTTGGCTGATAAGTACAAAAAGCGAGGCCAGAAATCAAATAAGACCATGATCAAGTTAAACGAAGACCCTGCGAAACAGGTTTACCTTCGATCAGAATCAGAAGCAGCATTTTTCGATACCCTACGTTCAGATGACCAATTTGGTGAGTCGCTCATTGAAAGTCTCACAAGCGCCTCTTATTTCCAGGGACTACTTTGACGTAATCCGAGCCTCATGCTCTGGCCATGTTTAGTTCGATTGACAATCACAGCTGTGGCTACCCTTCTGGGGATTCTCACTGGAATGTCTTACTGGTTTTTGACAGTTTTCAAGTCGAATGCTATCATGATCGAGTAGGTTGGATTTTGAACTGCTTCCCCCGGTAGAATTATTTCTCAAATCCTTTACCACACTCTTGCAGTCCCTATTGGCACGGAGTTGGTGCGTGGATGCCAACAATATCCGGCACCTGGTCTGCACTCCCAATGGCGTGGCAGTCTGTGCGTAACCCATCCATCCTACCTAGGTATACTACATAATTCTTGAAACTGATACTCTTTCACTTGAATCAGTGGCAGCTATACCTAGAAAAAAAGGATAAAATGACATCTTTTCCATGCGAGTCAGGAGAGGCCTCAATGCAATAAAAGCGCTTTCAAGAAAGAGGCTTGAAATTGTAACAATACATATACATCCGTGAATTGAACACAAAAATCTAGACTGAAAGAGTAAGTATGACCACCGCGATTCCTTATTTTCATATGATTAAAAATTGCTTTAGATTCAACACGACTGCCAAGTTCCAATTATTATCAATCACTAAATTTTCAGTGTGAAGAGGAACCTAAGTATTACCTCCTGCATGAAGCTTTGCTTTGCTTCTTTTCTCTTTTTATTCAGTATGCATAAGGTTTTATTCATGTGGCAGATTTGTGAAGTTGTAGTTATCATGGTGTTCAAACCATCAGATTGTTATTCATTCTCAACCCGGAAAAATTGAAGAAAGTTTTTTGTAAAAGATGTGAGGTTGAAGAATATCACTATTTTCATCAGCATTTCTCAACATTTCCATCATATCATTCTTTTTCTGAGCAGATATCAAAGCAAGGTTATCATCCTTCCATGTTTCAATCATTGCCTTGGTGTAGGAAATGTGTCTGCTAAGCTGAATATCAAATTGATTTTGGGTTTTTCTCATTTGGAATTTACCAGAGCATGGTTGTCCAGATTAGGACAGGAATCTTCATCATACTGAAACATAGGTGTCATTTGCCTTGCCATATTACAGGTGTAATATAAGCACTTTTCTCCTGACATCTTGGGTGACATCTGATCAAGCCCACCAGTTTTTCTATTTTGGATGGCCCTATTTCTGTAAAAAGTACTTGAAAGCCATACTTCATCACATAACAACAAATCTCTATGGCATTTGATATGAATCTATGGCATTTGATATGAATCTATGGCATTTGATATGAATTTGTGACATTTCTTATGGATCTATGGCATATTTGATATAGACCTTTGGCATTTGATATGGATCTATGGCATTTGATATAGATCTATAGTATTTGAAATAATGCATTTAATTCCTCTAAAATTCACATGCATAGATGCATTGAGGCACTGTATGAGCTTTGAAAATCAAAAATATGTAATTCTGGTGGATTTGGCCCTCAAAATCATCTTATAACCCATTGAACCCAGACTAGGGACAAATGCCCAATCCAACTGGAAAATGTCACAAGCAACTTTTCCAATGATGAAAAGTAAGCTCAGGGGGCCAAGCAAAACCTGAAAGGCTTGTATTGTCTCCATTCATGCCATGTAACAGTCCAACATTGACTGACATTGCTTCAGGTCCACTCGCTTTATTTTTAGTTTGATTTTAATCTTCATGCAATCTCACTGACCAATGTTGGCCCATGACATGGATTTTTGTTGGTCCCCGGTCCCCATGACTCACGAGGCAATATTGCCAAGTGTACACCCCCAAACGGAAAGGGGTGGAATAGAGTCAAAACACCCTCTCTTTGAGGCTCAATGCCCAATACACGGAATATGCCACACTTTGAACTCAACCAATAAAACAGGAGTTGCTTTGGGAGCCACTTCCTTCCCCGCTGCTATATACCAACAGCCTGCTGCGCAGTGGGGATGAAACAGATCAGAAAGGTGGTGACCTGTAAGTATGTAGACGCGCCCCCGTCAAAGCAAATCGTATGTATTCGTCCCCGCCCTGCTGAAGCAGAAGATCTTCTCTCTCAAGAGCTTCCGGTGACAATCAGATATCGAACGGCTTACCTTAACCAACGCTTGCAGCCTCCTCAGTGGGAGATAATTCAACATGGGTTGGTGGGAGGATGTTTGATCAAACCGCTATCTCCCGAATCGCCTCCCAGTCCCAGGCTCTCCTCTCCCAGGACATCACATAAATACAATATTTCACACCGACTTACCAAATTGACATGAATTGAAGTGTATTGTAGAGTCCTGTTGGATTTTACCCAATGTTTTATGTGAAATCAGATCACCTCTCCAAATCGTCCATCAACTCCTGGCAACAACAGTTGTCAAAACAGAACAAAACATAATCTAAAAAATCGAGAAGTGTAGATGCCTAAGTAGTATCACAAATTCTCTAACATAGGTCGCCTGGCAACTCCCTATGATCTAGACATTCGCGGGATTTGAATCTTTCAGCTAGACATATATCTGGCTGATCTTAGTAGCCTTCTGGTTTGGATACTTAAAGAAGCCGATTTGTCTTTTATGTTGTACGCGTAATCCCCGCCTTGATAATATAAAAACTTTTTTCCCTTCAGTTGTTATTTTACCCCGGTCCAGATAATAACCTCGCGAAGTTTGCTAATTCATCATAACAGAAGACGACAGGTGATGAAAGGGGCGCGTGCGGTCAACCATGACACCATGGCCATGTTGGCTGGGCTGCCAGCAGATGCCAATCCTTTCGCATTCATATCTCAACTTCAGTCTCCGAGATTCCTCCCCAAGTTGTCTACCTCCGCGGTCACCACTTTGGTCGCCTTCCTCGTCTTTCATATCTTAGTCGCGGCATTCAGTTTAGTTATCCTGGTTTTACCCCACATCGGCAAAGGGAAACGAGGCCCATGGCTCGTCAGAAAGATTTATATTCAGGCTGATTCCGGTGAAAAACGTTTGTCCCGCTCCCAGTGGCTTGATTGACTCATGATGTTGCATAGGCATGAACCGACATTTCTTTTCTTTCCCTTGTTTGACAAATTCAGTTTTTGACACTCCAGTTTACTTGGTCAATGTGGGGGTGCTGATGCCTCTGTGGCAGTTCCTGGGTTCCGTCACGACTCAAGCGTATATTTGGGTGCAGATAAGGATGAATTTGTCGGACGAATTCGCGCTGCATTCTCAATTCATACCTTTGTAAGTAATATTTAGATTGTCAGAGGATTCGGCCTTAACTTCTAGAGAAAAGATTGTGTTTCTTTACTTCTTCTCAAGTACTGACATGTGGAATAATATTAAGACTTGGTGTCATGGTCATTTTTGAAACTTATTCCCAATGGTCAATGGCACATTGCTTTCTAGTACTGTGAGTCAATTGCATTTAGACATTCACCGTTTGACTTGAACTGACAAGACAATTTCACAAACATTTATATAGCCTTTACAGCAACAAGACCTCCACAATCACTTCAAACAGCTTGAGCTGGCTTAGATCGCCGCTATTGGTTAATACTTTCTTCCTGGTTTATCCGCTTGCCCTTACCGCTGGAGTTATTTTCTGCGTAGTCCGTATGAGCGCAGCCTACGGTGACCTCCAAGCTCACATCATCAGTATCAGGACCATCCTGAGTCAAGGTTCTCTGGTTTGGAATCAATTGCAACACGCGTCTCGTGCTGGAGAAGAAAAATCACTTCTTTCTTCACAGTTATCAAGCACCGTGGCTCAATTAGGCACATTGCTACAAGAAACTGGTGATATTTTGCCCCGAATCCAGGATTGATTCACCACACTTCGATCAATGATGCTATTCTTTATACCTGCAACAAGCCTGGTATGCCGTCGCCACCATTTATATTTTCTTTTTATATGGTTCTCATGAGCAGTGAGCACACTCTCCAAGCTGAATATAGGTATAGAAAATTGATGTATTTGGTGCCGCGTGTTGAAAAATTTTATATAGGTTTTCGTCATCTCCTTCTGGAAGCTGGCTCAGAAATATAAAACAAGACGTGATGGCGGGTCGTGTCAATCAGCATATAGATCAGGTTCCTCATCCGTCAAAATTCTAGACGAATGTCAAAAAGATCTTACCTATCAGTCAAGAATCTATATAAAACAAACTTATCTTGACACCCTCCGCTCCGATCGCCAATTTCGTGAGTGTATGAAGGCATTTATTGATATCTATTTGAGGAGCGCTAGCTCGGTTTTCCACAAGAACGTTTGAAAAGAAGTTGGAACTGATACATAGATTTTCTTGGCGGGAATGTGCTTTAGTTCGATTGACACTTAGAGCTTTTGCCACCCTCCTTGGAATACTCACTGCCACCTCGTTCTGGATTGTGACTTTGTTCCATGAGGAAGAGAGTATGGTCGAGTAGGTCTAGCCATTCAATTGACTTACCACCGCAAGATCGATACAATTTGATTCTGAAGTGATGCATTCTACCGTCATAGTCCTCATTGGCATGCCGTTGGCTCATGGCTTCCCACTCTTTTGGGTACATGGACTTCTCTCGTCCTGGCAAGTCAATCTGTACGTGCATCTAATTTGATCTAGTTGATCGCATCCTGTCTTCTTTGTCTTTTTGTAATAATTGATTATAATATTTCGTTTGAGACAGTGGCAACTATATCAGGATCAAAAGGCGGCGTCGTTCGAACCGCCCAGAAACTCGCTAGACTTGATGGTTTTGAAGAGAAACGATCCGCACTGTCACCACGAGACACAACTTGAGTCCCAAAACCACGACATACAACTTGAGTCCCAAAAGGGAGATCAAAAATAAAATAAAATAAAATAACCAAATAAAACGCTTTGTTAAAACTGAAACGTTCTGCCATCGTTTATCTGGCGTCTTTTTTTCTTTCTTTCTTGGATTCTTGAATATTTGTATCACTTTTGGATGAGCTGATCGGTGTCCGAAGACTGGTTTCAACAGATATTTGAAATTAACGTTTCTACAATAATTGTTCAGACCATCTATCTATATAACCCCAAAATTCCAATGTATGTTTTCTAACATCTTTCCTTGTAATCTGCAATACTCAGGGCGGGGCGCTGATATACATAATTTGTTACTATCAAGTCAAGCTTAGAACCCCTTCCTTTTCTAAAAACACACACACAATATTTCAGTTATATGTTTGTCAATACATCCCTGAAAGGAATTCCAGTCCTTTTTTCGTTCTTAGATCGTGACCTTAATCTCATCCTGAATGAAAGAGGACAAGCCTGCATCGACAAGCCTCCGGTCTTTTCAGTGGAAAACTGAGTTTGTGGAGTGTGGATGGTGATCTAAATTGTACTGTATGTACATTAATAGTTTGGTCATTTTGTACCAGGTTCACCCGTGTCCTTACGCCTTTTTCTTTGTGAGTTTTTTTTCTGCCAATATGGTCTGAGTGCCATATGGCTTGTTGCCGAGGACTGCTGAGTTTTTGAAAGTGACTTGGATGGTATATAAATAAGTATATGTACTTATATCTCTGCTGCTGACTGGGTGAGATTAATCAGGACCCAGGAAACCCCCTACAGAGGTGGGTAACGTAAAATCCCAGATTTTGGCAAAATTCATACATCGGGGGGCACCGGGGAATGGCTTTTTTTGGCCAATTCATACATTTTCGTGCGTATGCTTAAGGCAAAATGCCACCGGGAACCCGAAATCCCCCGTATTGCAGCCGGGTTTATAGGGTTTTCAGCGGATTTAACTGAATTTCATTGGAAATTCATACATTTTTGCCACATTTGGTGTGTACCCTTTTGGTTTTGTAACCCCATTCATACAAATTTCGTGTGTATCATTTTGCCATTTTTTCCAAAAATTCATACATTTAGGTTACCCACCTACTTCGGGGGTTTCCTGGGTCCTGATTAATCTTGTGGATGACTTTTCCTCGATGAGCAGTGAGCAGTGAGCAGTGAGCAGTGAGATCCGACTGAGGAATTGTTTCGTTTCCCACTGTTTATTTATTTATTTATCTTCGCTTGACTCAGAGATTCAGAATCGCTATCATGGTCATCGACATAACCTCCCATCGTCAGATCGGTCATTCCAGTGTTGGCCTCTTCCCGGTCTGTCCGATTGGCTATGGCTTGATGGTCCGCTCAAGAATCCTCACAAGCTCCTTCTTAGCCTCCACATTCATTTACACATCTCGATGGCTGATCAGCCGATTTGCTTTATCTTACCACGTTTGGGACACATCTATGGACAGCGTTTAACTTGGGCGCCACATCAGACGCCCGACGAGAAAGCCTTCCAGACGATCCTCGAGTTCCTCAACGGCGGGGGGGAGTTCCTCGACTCTGGAGAGTTCTACGGAAATGGTCCCGACCACTTACATTCTAACCTGGAACTCCTGGCAAGATTCTTCGACGCATATCCCGAATGGGCCGAAGAGGGGAAGTGCTTCTTGAGCGTTAAAGGTGGAATAAACTTGGATGGAGGTAGGCTGAACGCTCCGGACGCCTCCATAGAAGCCCTCAGGAAGAGCGTCGACAACATCAATCAAAAACTGGGCGGGAAGAAGAAGATGGACTTGTTTCAGGTATGTATATACACTACCCTGATGGTATTCTCTCGTCCATATTTCTTGTCGTAGCTGAGTCAACCTCTCTCAAACGATCCTAGATGGCGCGAGTGGACAAAAGGGTACCAATCGAGGAGGTCATGAAGACCTATAAAATCTTCATCAAAGAAGGAAAATTCAAGCATGTCGGATTATCGGAGGTATCGGCCGACACCATTCGTCGAGCGCATGCCGTTCACCCAGTTTCTGCCGTCGAGATTGAATATTCTCCAGTCAGTATGTAAATACATGCACAAAATAGATCAAAAAATTCGAATTCAATTTCAACCACATCTCAAACCGTCCAGTCATCAATATGTGCGGGTAATTTGGTTTGCAGTGGCTATTGGACATCGAGAATAATGGAATTTTGGCCACCTGTGAGGAGCTCCGAATCCCCATCATTGCGTATAGGTATGAAGTCGTTCCATTGTATTACCAGGGGGCTTACATACTTATCACTGAAGGTTCTGAACTGACCATGTTTTAATTTTTTCTATGTACAGCCCATTAGGTCTGGGGATGCTCACGGGGAAAATCAAATCCCCCGATGACCTCGACCCAGACGATATTCGACGACACTTTGATCGATTCCAGCCCGAAAACTTCCACCACAACCTCAAAGTAAGAAGAAGATTGTGTACCAACCCGCTATCACACAACGCAGTACAAGAGGAGAGGATTAATAGTCATCCCCGAACTTAAATTTATCTTTTTGCGACCAGTTAACCGACCAATTCGTCTCGTTGGCCGAGAAGAAAAAGTGCACACCGGTCCAGGTGGTGTTGGCGTGGCTGCTAAAGCAGTCCGAGTTGATCATCCCGATCCCTGGCTCCACTCGGGCCGAAGGAGTTGAGGAATGTTTCGGATGCTTAAAGATCGACCTGTCTGATGAGGACGTCAAGGAAATCCGCGGGTTTGTCAACAAGGCCGATATTAGAGGCTTGCGGTACTCCAGTCAGTTCCTTTTTTATTGGCTTGCCAGCGTTTTATTTCTTCATGTTTCGGAAAAAATACCCATCCAATATTTTTCGAGTCGAAAAACTTCCTTCTAGAAATTGAATCAATTGACTCCTTTTTTTCTTTCTTTAAATAAAAATAACACAAAAAGAGATGCACCAGGACACATTGAATGGTTGATCCCTCCACCGCGTCGGCAAACCCCACCTGAAATCTTCCCCTGAAATCAAACAAGCGGTAAGAATATGACGAAAAATAAAAGCAGCTCAGAAAAACAAAATAGGTATACATAGTTTCTTTTCTCCAGAGCTTACGACGTCTCGATCCGTGTTTTACCATCTCAATCCCTTTGTATGTAGTCCTACTTTGTAACACCAGTATCGTCAGAAAAGCCTTGAGATTTTGTGTGTCAGCCACATTACAAAACGGGTGTGCCCTGACAGCTATCAAAGCACGTTGCAAAAGTGAAACCTGTCCAGTCATGGGGGCCTTGAGAATGGGTACTCTGGTGGGATTGCTCTGGCTGTTGGACAGCACGTTGCATTTTATTACTGCAAATGAGATGGGATGGGTGGTACTAGTACTAGTACAACCATTTGTGTGTATGTGTAGATTAGACTACTTCAAAAAGAAAGTCGGGGCTCAGGGTTGACTATAAGAACGGAGGAGAATGGAATCACAAAGTGAGGTAACACACCCTCTTCTTGGCGTAGGGAAGAGTTCTAACACCAAGGAAGGATATGTGTAGAGTACTTGTTAAGGAGTGTGAAATCTCACACCCCATTAATTTCAAGATATGCACCTATTTCTTGTCTTTTCACCATTGTTTTCTTGGCTAAAATGTATAATTACTTGTATCTCTCATACATAACCTTTTCCATGCCCTTATTGCTTGTTTTGTTGTGATTTCAATTCAGAAACACGTATGATCTAGCTCATGTTCTTCCCTTTCCTCTTGGGAACACAAACAGGTTACTCTTGATTTCAAGTGTACTGTAGAGGAACGAAGTCAATTTTATGATTGCAATGACCCTCATATAACCGAAAAATCCCGTTTACGTCATCCATTGGTCTTAATAGCTCAGTTGGGAGAGCGTCAGACTGAAGCCCTCCTACCTCGACCGAAGGGCGGATGGGGGCAGATCATCTGAAGGTCCAGTGTTCAAGCCACTGTTGGGACATATCTTTTAACGCGATCGGAGACTTGAGGCTAGGAACTACGTACTGTTGAACGGTGATTTTTTTTTTTCTTATTATAAACTGGAGTTGAGGACTTGTCGGAGCGATCATAACCCATGTTTCAAGTGACCAGTCGGGCTGTATTTGTATCTATTTGTATATCTACCGAATCTCCACCGATCGATCGACGGCGACCCATTGATTGACCCATAAACCTCGCCTTGGAGAACCCTCAAAAAAAGTGCTCTATAGAGGTTTCTGTTATCTCATTTCTTTCATCTGTAAGAAAAAAAGAAAAAAAAAGGAGACGAAAAAAAGAAGAAAAGAGGTGAAGGAATTCTCCAAGAAAAAAAAAAGGGGACACGAAGGGGTATATGAATGAAGGGAATTCAGGCTGCCTTATTCTCTGCAAGAAGATTTAAGCAAATGAACAGTAATTGGAATGAGGAAACAAAGCTCTCTCCAAAAAATATCAGGTAAAGAAGAGAAGAGAAGCGCAACCACAGGAAGGATATATGGATGAGAAAGATTCCACAGCATGCATATACACCATCATGGAATACCAAAAAAAAAAAAAACCCCGCACCGAGTTTAGTTTCCTTTTTGTTGACGAATAAGGTTGAGTGCGCTCCCGGCCTTGATGAACTGAGCGGTTTGTTGACTGAGGCCATGGAGGGTGTGGATGCGTCGGTGAGATCCGTCCGGCTTGTGAACATCGAGCAAGATCTGCGCGTTGATATCACCGCGCAAGACGGCGTCCAGGCCGACGGTCGAGACCCGGTCTCCAGCCGAGATCTTCCCGTAGTCTTGCTCCGGGTCCTTGAACGTCAGACCCAGGACTCCTTGCTTGATCAGGTTCACCAGGTGGATCCGCGCAAATGACTTGGCGATGATCAGCTTCGCACCCAAGAACCGGGGCTGCATACTGGCATGTTCGCGCGCCGATCCTTCTCCATAATTGGACTGAAGTACGCCGAACATCATATCGAACGAGTTTTTTTTTTTCGTATCAATCAGTTTGGGGCTTGTGTAGACAAGAATGCCAAATTCACGTCGCGGTATTGATTGACTCACATCTGCAACAATCATCCACGGCTGCCCCACAGACTTCCATCGTTTAGCGACGTTGGGAATGGAATCTTCGACGAGCTGACCGTCGAGCGAATCGACCGCGCAATTGATTTTCCCATTTTCGTCGTTCTTAGCGCCAATCAATGTATTCTCACTTTGAGACGGAACGAAAGGGAAAAAAAAAGAATGGGGTTTGTGAGTAACGGTGTCTCAACCAACCAAAGCTAATGTGGACATACCTGATGTTGGAGAGATGTCCCTTGAATTTCAGCCATTTCCCCGCCGCCGAAATCTCGTCCGTTGTGCATTTGCCCTGGATCCTGATCAAGCATTTCAGATCTGAGAACTCGAGCGGCCGATGAAGATCGGTCCAATGAGGCTCGAAGGGTTTTAGGATCTCCAGCCTGGATGACTCTGGAGAGATGCTGATTTGAGTTTCCGGTTTAGGCGTGGGGACAGGCTCGGGGATATACGAAAGATTCCCTTGATCAAATCCTTGCGTTGGGAGACGATCGCCACTCGGCGGTTCAAATTTAAACGGCTTTCCATTCGAATCAACTAGGGTATCCGTGATTGGGTTGAACGATAACTTTCCGGAGAAGGCCTGATTCGGAGAGGAAGAAAACGGCGAGACAAAAATTTTTGAGAGCCGATCAGCAATCGCTCCATTTGGGTCCCGGAAGAAAGAAAACATGATGGGGCTGACCGACCATAGCAGTGACAAGTTCAGGCGAAGCCAAGAAGTTCATCGTCTTCCTATTCCCGTCATTCCTAGCTCTAAAGTTGCGATTAAAAGACGTCAGAATAGCTTTGAATCACAAAAAAATAACATCCAGAAAGCATGAGTATTGAGTTCTATTCAGGAGAGATGTATGGATGGTCAGACGTACCATTCTCTTGATCCTTTTCTTCTTTCCGCTCCCATTGTCCAATACAAGGTCCACAGGCATTAGCCAGAACGATCCCCCCGATCGACTCGAGCGTCTGCTTGATCCCGTCGCGAGCGATGGTGGAGTTGATCAGCTCCGATCCAGGTGTGATCATGAATTTAGTCTGAGTCTTGATTCCCTTCTCGAGGGCTTGCTTGGCAATACTCGAAACCCGAGACATGTCTTCATAACTGCCTACAAAAAAGTTTCAGTTCCGATGTTTTGTTTTGCATGACGATGAGATAAAAAAAACTGACTGTTGGTGCAGCTTCCAATCAAGCAAGCACTTGCACGATCATCCCATTTGTTCTGTTCGATGAATGCCTTGAACTTGCTCAACGGGGTGGCCAAGTCAGGGGTGTGAGGGCCATTGATGTGAGGTTCCAGCTCGGCGAGATTGATGGACAAGTGCTGGTCGTATTCACAGTTGGGATCTGCGGACAAGAAGCCTTGTGCACTAGCTTCGTCGGCAGCTTCTGCGACGGGAGATCGATTGGTCGCTACAAGATACGATCTCATTTGGTTGGTGTATGGGAACAAGGATGTGGTTGCGCCCATCTCAGCGCCCATATTGCAAATCGTGGCTCTGGGAGACACATGCAAGAAAAAGAGCGTCAGATTCAAAATCCTGCTGGTCATGGGAGGAAGAGTAGCAGTAACAAGGAGAGAAAGTGGCTGCTCACAAGCCCGTTGCTGATTGGTGATGGACCCCATCTCCATAATATTCAATCACAAAGCCGGTCCCCCCGCGGACAGTGAGTTTGCCGAGAATGTGCAGTATCAAATCCTTGGGACTGGTCCAGGCATTCATCTTGCCCTTCAGTTCGACACCGATAACCTTTGGGAACCTGGTCTCCCAGGGAGTGTCAGTCATCGCATCGACTGCATCTGCCCCACCGACACCGATCGCAATAGCGCCTAATCCACCAGCATTCGGGGTATGCGAATCGGTTCCAAGCATAAACAGTCCAGGGGCGGCATAATCTATCCTAACAGAATAACCCAATCAATCAGAATAGAGTCATCAAAAGAGTAAAAAGAAGAAAAAAGAAAGAGAAAAAAAACGGCATTATGTATGCAAGCACGCAAGGGCTACTGACTTTCGAGTACGATCTGATGAATGATGCCACTTCCAGGCTTCCAGAACTCGATCCCGTATTTCTCGCTCGCGCTTCTCAAGAAATCGAACACTTCCTTCGAGCTGTCGAGGCCCCGCTTGAGGTCATTTGCGGCGCCTTCCGAGGCGGCGATGAGATGGTCACAATGGATGGATGTCGGCACGGCGGTGGCCCGCATCTCGCACGTCGCAAATTGTAGTAGAGCCATCTGCGCAGAGGCATCTGGCGATCCACAGACACAAGTCCCCTCGATTTCGGTTAGCCTTACAACCATCCCATGGGGGAAAATGTGTAGACATTCCTTTTAACTTACCTTGCATGGCCACTCGATCTGGCTTCAGTTTCACGAATGAGCTCCCTCTGATTAAGTGGCTGGTCGACCCGTCAAATTGGCTATCGTCCAAGTGACTGATGAAGATCTTCTCGGCCAATGTCAGCCTATCCCGTTGCCCCGAGGGTAGTAACTTTTCTCTGCCATCTCTTAGTCTCTGGATCAGTCGGTGGTACGGCGGAGTGATAGATGGATAATGCTTGGACGAGACGGTTGCATAGCTCCGGATGTTGGTGAATCGATTGAGGATCGTCATCGTACTACTTGTGTGCGTATTCGATTGTTGAAGTGGTCAAACTTCAAAGTGTTCCGAATGGAAAAGTGGGAAACTTCCGTTCTCAATACATGTTGTAACATACATAATGCATATACATATCCAATTGGTCAACCATCAAGAGCCAAGAGTCCAAGACTGCACATACAAAACCACAACCTCATCATCCGATCAGAATCTAGATACAAATACAATGGCAGAATGAAGATTGTCCTTGAATGATCTGTAGGAGATTTGTAATATTTTGTGAGAGAAGTTTGGCCACAAACAACCAGCCCATACGTAGCACTCCCGCAACGATAATCCAACCAAACCGCGTACTTGGTTGGATGCAGCATTATCTTGACTCAAGTCAGTAATAGAAGCCTTCCAAATATCCGTGCTGACCAGAGAGGAGAACATATTCATATACAAGATGAGAGGAGGGGGTGGTGGTCAGAGTGACCACAATCAGAGCTGAGCCGAATGTGTAGGGAGAACAGACCAAATTACGAGACAGGATTGCAAACCAAGCAAAAAAGAAAACAGAGTGAAGAAGATCTGGCGGGACGCTGGTGGGAGCTAAAACCCAGGTGTATCACGAGTTCACCCAACCAATCCCGCCTCCAAGCACAAGCCATAAAACGCAGATTCGGTGTTGGCCATCAAGGTGCGGGGCGAGTCGAACTCGAGCACCTGACCCTGATCGACCACGAGCACCCTATCGCACTCTAACACCGTGCTGAAATAGTTGTTCCGGGCACACAACTGCATCAGCTAACTACTCCGGGAGAAAAGAACAACTTGTTTGCAGGTGGGCTGGGGGAATACACATTCCGTGATGAGAGAAACAAGCGAGACGTGAGAGGGGGGGGGGGGGGGCTCACTTTAGCCTGTGCGCGACGACCAAGACAGTGACCGACATAAATCCCTTCCTAATCACCGCCTGCATCTGCCCATCCGTCTCCGGATCCACCGCGCTAGTGGCCTCGTCCATCACCAGGATCTTGGCCGCCCGACTCGTCGCGAGCATCGCGCGTGCCAAGCACAGCAGCTGGCGCTGCCCGTTACTTAGATTCCTCCCGCCCTCGTCGATCCTCGCATCCAGTCCTCCCTCCTATGTACACATCCGGCACGCAAAGGGGAAGCATGAGAAAATGGGAGCGCATGAGTTTGGTGGTGGTGGGCCACACCGGGGAGTGTTTCGTTTTTTTAAAGGCTTACCAGGGATTCAATATGTGCTTTCAGCGCGCAATCCTCCACCGCCCCCCACAGTTGCTCGTCTGTCTGCGCGCCTTCCGGGTCCAGATTATCTCTCCAGGAGCCCTGGAAGCACTGGGCGTCCTGAGGGACGACCGCGATCCTGGCCCTCAAATCGTGCAGCCCAATGGTGCTGATGTCCAGGCCGTCGACAAGGATTCTGCCGGCGGATGGGTCCATCAATCGTGACAAGAGCGATGTGAGGGTCGACTTTCCGGCGCCCGTGCGCCCGCAGATCCCGATCTTTTCGTGCGCATGCACCCTCAAGTTTACCCCCTTCAAAACCTCCTCCATCCCGTCTCGATACCGACACGCCACACCTTCGAACACTATTTCTCCCCCCTCGGGCCAGCTGGGATGTGGCCGATTGTGTGCGGCTGTCTCCCACGGGCCCTCCTGCTCCAGTTGCATGTATTCGACCATCCGCTCACAAGACACGATGTTGGTTTCCACCTCCGTCGCGCTTCTGACAAGGTAGTCAAGCGTCTGCGTGGTGGACGCCGCGTACGACATCAGGACCCCAATCATCCCGCTGTCGAGAGGTCGACGAGTAACTAGACTTGTCACCGCCAAACATGCTGCACTCAGGATCAGCACATTGCCGATCAGCTCGAGCCGCACCGCAAGCCACCGGTCTGCCCCGACCAAAGTAAAACATGCTTCCTGGTTGCGATCCACATTAGCCTCGTTGTCGGCGACAAAGCGGCCCTTTGGAAAGAGGAATGAGGTGAGCACAGCTGGATGGATGCAAGAAAACCAATACACCTGTTTACTTACCTGCGCTCGGAAAGCTCGGATGGTTCCCACGCCCATCAACGTCTCGCCAAACATGGCAAAAATGGGCGACTTGGTAACGGCGTCAACGCGCTTGATTTCCCGCGAGGTGGCAAGATAACACGACTGGATCCTCTTGTAGATCAACAAGAGCGGTACGACTACCAGGAGAAACGGCGGCACAGCCCATGACACTATTGCGATAGTACTGACAACGCCTGTGGGAATGATCAAAGGCAACTCTTGAGATGTTTTAGGCCGGACACATCTCTGAAAAAGAATGGTGGACTGACTGATGCTGTTCTGCAGGAAAGCATTGAAAACTCGGGCAAGTACTTCGTCGACGACAAACACATCCCTGACGTTTTTTTTTCAAACCGCATTATGATTAGTCCGAGGAAATTCGTTTCTGGATTCCAGTGGAATGTATGGATGAGGTATCTCACCTTGAAAATCGATTCAAGATTGTCCCAATAGGTGTGACTGCAACAAGACATCAGAATTCAAACAAATAAAATAATATTGAGTTATTACATGATGGGATTGGATGGAGGTGAACAAACACTCAACTGTCAAAGAACGACATGGGGGCCCGCAAGACCTTAGCAAACATGCGGTCATGCAAGACCCTTGCACTGCGAACAGCGCACACGGAAAACAGAGTGACGCCATTCACGAATGCCGTCAGACCGGTGAAAAAGCCCAGCAGGCCGTAAACTGCCAGATAGTATCCCAGGTGAAGTTGCGGATCGCCCGACGGATGCTGGTTGTTGGAGCTCCAGTGCTTGAGCCAAAGGGTGGTCATCAGAGAAAAGACTTGCTTGACGACCGTGGAGGCTAGAGCGATCGCGACGTTGGCCACACCGTTTGCTCTCCAGTAGGTCTTGTAGACATTGTACTTGACAGAGCCTTTCTCTTTATGCTCGGGAACTTTCTGGGGGGCCTTGAGTGCCTTCAGGGCTTCTTTGTGCCTGTTTCTGAGAGTTGGAGTGGATGGTCGCCTCATCAGCACAGCGGATTCCTGGCGAGGGTTTCTGTTGGAGGACTGAGTGCTATTCACCGAGGGGGCAATCGTGACATCATCAGAGGGCCTCATTTCTTCTGGTTTGCTATTTTGAGACGTGCTGTTGCCGAACTCGTCGATGAGCTTCTTGATGTCCCCTTAGTTGGCGAGCACACTCTGAAATGTCCCTCGCTCGACAATTCGCCCATCGCGGAGCATAATGAGTTCGTCGACCTGTTGGCAAAAGGGGACCGCGTTCGTGCACATGATCCTAGCTTTACCGCGGAGAAGGCCGTTGGGGCCGATGACTTTGTCGAATAGATGGCGCGCAACATGAGCATCGACGCTGCTAAGCGGATCATCCAAAAGGTAAACATCGGCGCGCGCATAGATTGCTCGGGCTAAGCTGACTCTTGCTTTTTGACCGCCAGAGAGGGCGACTCCGTTTTCTCCAACTTGGGTTTTGTCCCCATCCTCCAGCATAGCCAAGTCGTCTACCAGTGCACACGCTTCGATCACGGTCTCGTAAAGCTCTTCATCGTATTCGACCCCAAACAGAATGTTTTCCTTCACCGTGGCAGACAGTAGCCATGGAGTTTGAGCAGTATATGCAACGTTGCCTCGCAGCTGGACCGTACCTGATAGTTTGAGCATCTCGCCAAGAATCCCAGAGAGTAAAGAGGACTTCCCGGAGCCAACCCGGCCGACTATAGCCAGTAGCTTTCCATTGGACACACTCAGACTGATTCCCGAAAGTGTAGAGTCGGTCCCCGAAGACCAAGTAAAGTGGGCATCTAGGACTTCTACAGGCGGTACGTGTTCTTCGGTGGAGTAACTCGACCTGATAACAGCATCTTGCTGAAGCTCCTTACTCGCCAAAAACGCACCAATACGATTTGCAGAGACGTAAGCCTCTACCCATTCGTTGATAGCTATGGGTAAAACCCCCAAGGGAGATTCCAGAAGTTGGAACAGCGAAATTGCTGGGAAGATCAGCGCAAACTGGTGGAAACAATGATCAAACATCATGCCCTGCCATATTTATCGGCCATCATCTTCAACTTATTCACAAACCGCTCCACTTCCTTAAAAATGGAAGATTACCTCTCCCCTTCATTTCAACTTCACTGTGGTCTCCCACAAGGATCCCCTCTTTCCCCAATCCTTTATATTATTTATAATTCCTTGCTTCTCATAAATAAACTGCTTGACCTAACCCAAGACTCCATCTCTTTGGGATTCATTGATGATGTGATGCACTGGGTTCCGGATATAAATTCACTCATCTGTCACAGCCAGAGAGCACCCCAGCCGCTTCACCCAAGACAATACAAAATATCCCCATTGCCATCATTTTTTTGTTCCCCCCCCCCCCCACGACTTTTAGAAATTAGAAACCCACATCCTGATCATCAACATATTGGCAGAGAATACTCCTAGCACAGAAGCCCCAATCCTTTCAACCACTGCTAATACTCATGGGAGTGGTGTCCCGGGCGCAATTACAGCCATAACATGAAAGGATGCAGGGGTGGGTCGTTTTTTGAGCTCCAAAACTTGCAGCTCAACTTCAGCCACCCCCCTGTATAGCTTGGACATGCAGGCCCAGCCGGAACCTGGTAGGCAGTCCTGTGAGCATCAACCCGCTACCCAGAAAGGTGCGGGGACTGGTGCTCCCATGCCTGCACAGCGGACTTCAACCTATTTTTACACCAGGAATCATTTGGTGTGGGTCCCAAGACCTCAATGTGAAAAATAGCCAAGATAGGATTCTTGCCCTGCTGAATTTCCTGTATTTGCTTGCAAATACAGGAGCAGTGGCTGAAGTTGCGGGTGGCTGAAGTCAAGCTTTTTTGGCAAAAAGCAGCCCGCTCCAAACCACATCCTTTCATGTTATGGCTGTAATAGATCTAGTGCCACCATTGATCAATCTAGTAATGTTAATATTCACGTCAAATATCATCTATACTCCCATGTTCAGAAGGAACACCAGCAGCAGGTGCTGCACACGCAGTTCGCTGACTGCTCCAGTCTCCGTCAAGCTGGAGGAGTTGTGGCTTGCTTCTTTGAAGAAGAAGATCATTGATCATTTGCGTATGCAATTGCAAGCACTTTCCGGTCGAGCTTACAGCCATAACGTGAAAGGATGCGGTTTGGAGCGGGCTGCTTTTTGTCAAAAAGCTTGACTTCAGCCACCCGCAACTTTAGCCACAGCTCCTGTATTTGCTTGCAAATACAGGAAATTCAGCGGGCCAAGAACCCTATCTTGGCCATTTCTCACATTCAGGTCTTGAGACCCACACCATTGAATTCCTGGTGTAAAAATAGGCCTGGATCCACTGCCCAGGCATGGGAGCACTTGCCCCTGCACCTTCCTGGATAGTGGGTTGATGCTCACAGGACTGCTTAAAAGTTCCGTCTGGGCCTGTATGTCCGAGCTGTACAGTGCCCAGCAATATAGTTTTCATTACAGTTTACTTGGAAATAGACATCACAACACACCAATGGGAAATCCTGAGCTTTTGCACAAAGGTAGAAAAAGTTCCCAAAAGAATGAATATAAATGAAAATTAACAAAAATTTCAATGCATGATGGCTTAAAAAAACATTTGAGGTATTTGAACTTTGACAAATGCTTGATTAATTTTTTCATCAAAAAATTGAACAAGGGGTCAGAAAGCAGGGCATCTGAAAGAGGTAATGAAAATTTGAAAATCCAAAATTTGTTATGTATTTGATCTTTGTGCCAACGATTTCCTGGTCTTGCAAACTGGAAAAATCAAAAACACCACTGAGATTCTGAAGAATCACAATTTCAACCAGTTTTTGGATATGTCCTGCAAGTTTACTCTTGATCAATATTTTGAAAAAAATTTCAAAATCTCATCAAATTATTCAGATGCCCTGCTTCCTGACCCACTGTTCACTTTTTTGATGAAAAAAATCAATCAAGCAGTTGTCAAAGCTCAAATACCTCAAATGTTTATGCATTGAAATTTTTGTTAATTTTCATTTATATTCATTCTTTTGGGAACTTTTTCTACCGTTGGGCAAAAGCTCAGGATTTCACATTGGTGTGTTGTGATTTCTATTTCCAAGTAAACTGTAATGAAAACATATTGCCGGGCACTGTACAGGGGGGTGGCTGAAGTTGAGCCCCAATTTTTGGAGCTCAAAAAATGACCCACATCCGCATGCTTTCATGGTACGGCTGTATATCCGAGCTTAACAAAGCCCGCGAGCACCGCCGAGAGGCGTGAGGTGCAAGCGAGGCTTATGCCTAACATCGAGGACCCCGCGTGAGAGGATATGAAAATTAACCGCAGATTTTCTCTCTCCTCAATCAAAAAATAGGCAACCAATTTTTGGCAATCCCTATTTTACCACAGCTGAGCACTGGCATCATACTCCCAATCCTGTTGATTCAGTTTCTCTCCTTTATTTTTTCTATCTTTTGTTGATTTCAGTGTCTTTTGCAAGCCATATCGGACCTTTACTATTTTGTCTTTTGTCCTCTTGATCTTTAATTTGCCAATTGGCGGATGAAAAGCAAAGCCATACTTCCCAAATGAAAGGTCATGCAAATGAGGAAGGTTCATTGCTTAACAGAGAGAGAGAGATGACAAGCCAAAACTGCCATGGCAGGTCATGGCTTTGCGAGTAAATGACAATGCAGAAAATCCAGAAAGTCAAACTTGATAGCTTTTTTGGGCATGAGGGGGATGGATTTCCAAATTTTTGAATAGACAGTTCGGTTGCTAAAAATACATGGTCTGAATCCTGAAGACAAAAAGAAATCTCGTCAAAAACTCTAGGCTCTAGGTGGTGATTGATTACATTGGTCACCACCAATTAAAGCCTGTAGATTCTCTCAGGCCAACTTGGGCTGCTTTAGTCATAAGTCCCACTCCCTGCGGTCGGGGTACCATGCAAAACATGGCGACCAAGCAGGAAGTTGGACTTTGATAAGTTCGCTGTATATCCAAACAGCCGAGTGCCAGCATGCATGCGCTCAAATGGCGGTACCCGATCCTCGACGCCAATGCGGACACCGAAGGTTTCCCCTGCCAACGAGCACATACTGGCCAACCTGGCCCTCCAGTTCAACGCCTTCACCCACGCCGTCTGTTTAGCCTCCTCCAAACTCCTCCATCTGGATCAGCCTCGACATGGCCAAATCCACCGTCAATGACAAGCCACAAGCGGTTTTGTCTTTTGTGGTACAAACACACATACACACATCTATCTCCCCTTTCTCTTGTCTCTAAACCATTCTGTTCAGTAGTGATGCTGACCACTTGCAATCCACTGTGTTGCAGAACTGCAATGGGTCATACTCCGCTGATAACCGCCCTCACCCGAGGCACCCGTTCCCCAGTTGCAATCAGCTTCACCACTGAGTTGGACTATGAATAAGTTTCTGTTATTTTCCAACCTACCCACAACCAACACCTTGATTGAACGGCACGAAAATATTTCACTGGAAGGCCCTCGAAGACGTCCCCACTGCAACACTTCGAAAGCTGGGCTTTGGCTGGGGCACCGCTCGTCTGTTGGTTGCAGGCGCCGAAAATGCTAGTTGTGCTCTTGAGAAATACAATCAGTCCTCTTAACTCCTTTTTTTTTTCCTGCTTGCAAATTATCAGGCTTCCTTGTCTTGTTAAACTATCACAATAGCCCTTTGTTTGAAGACTGTCAAGCTTCTGATTGATCAGTTACTTAAGGAATGTTTTACAAATACATATACAAAATGAATGTGAATATTATATCTGCAACACATTGATGTATATATCCAATAGAACGACAAATAGGTAGATGATCCAGTCTAAGAGAAGCAAGGTCAGGGCCAAAATAAAAAGGGGGGAGAGAAGTAACCGAAAGAAGAAAAGGAGGGGGTATAAAGAATAAAGAGAGGGGTTGGGGAATCAATAGGAGGGAGCGCCAGCAGGGAGCTCAGCGGGGCATCCCACGTTATTGATCTGGGTGCTATCAGACTTGGTGCCAAGCATGCCGACGACGGAGAACTGGACGAGAACGACGAGCTGGAGAGAGGGCCTGGTGATGGTGCCGTTCTTGGTCGATTCGGCGATGTTGCCGCAGGCCTGCCTCCAAGTCTGCCAGAGGTTGTCCGAGGGGAGCTTGGCCCTATTCACAGTCACCCATCAACAATACATACACACACACACACACACACACACACACACACACGTGTCACCATTGTCAGCAAATGGGCTTAGTGGACTTTTTTTTTTTCGTTAAGACAGAGCGAGGGAATGGGAGAGGTAAACGGACGAGTATTCGAAATGGACATCCGTCGTGAGCGGAGTGAGGTTCCTAGTGGAAGCGGTGAAGGCCATCGCGCGTTTAGATTTAGCGACCTGGATCGTGCCCGAGGTGACGCCGAGGTCGCTGACGATGGCGCGGAAGTCGCGGACGAGCGTGGGCAGGTAGGAGGTGCGGCCGTCCAGGACGATGTCGAGCGTGGCATCGAACGAGAACCGCGTCGGGTCCTTCGCACTGAACACCAGGTTGTTCTCTTCCTTCCTGACTAGCGTGGGTGGGTTCTCGAACGAGATAAACGGCTGCCGTGGGACTAGGAGGAATACCACCACACCCACACTGGTGTTATGGTAGTCCCATTCAGGATGCGTGCAGATTTAGTTTCCTCGATGTTTCGATTTCCCAGAGAGGGGGGTCCGTTTGGGTAGCGGGGAAGTGACTCACCATGCAATGATCAGGAAGGCAATAACGGACCCGATCTTCCAGCGGTTCTTGCCGCTCTTAAGTTGGGCGAGCCTGCCTTTACGTGTGGAGGGTTTGGGCATCAGGCCGGGCTGAAGCCTTGCATGGGAGGTAGAGGGGGAGGCGGGGGCGCCGATGAACGAGCCGGCGGCGTCGTCGTCGTCGCGGTCGCGAAGGGCCTTCTCGGCGGCGACATGCGGTGTCTTTCCTGAAGACTGGTGGTCCCCGTGATGCTCGTGCTTCGAGTCATCCGCCGTTCCATGCAGTAGAGTGGTATACCTCACGCCGCTGTTGTTGAAGTCTAAAGTATTGCAAAGCAGAGTGTGGGTTGAGTTACAGCATGATTGGTTTAATGGGTAAGTATTTCAGTATGTACCTTTGTATACGTCGAATTCCGGTGGCGCTTGGTCGTCTGGTGCGGGGTGCTGCTGATGCTCATCCTCGCTGTCGCTGTCGTCCCCGAATGCGTTGTGCTGCTGTATCCTAGCGGGGTGCTGGTACTGCTGATGATTGTATGGCTGGTAGTGCGTTGACCTCAGTTCGTGGCTGTCGCCCTCTTGTTCGTGCTGGTAGTGCGCCATTCTCTTAAAATGTTGATGTTTCCACTGAAGAGACTTTCACCTGACTGACTGCCCGCTGACTATGTAGCACTGCGTCGGCGGGACGTCGTCACTCTCGACTCTTTTAATTTCCCACAGGACGTCAAACAGACAACCACGAATGTGGACATACAACCCTTCACAAGAGAAAAGGAAACTCTCTACAGTCCCCATCTAAATCAAATGTATGGAACGTTAACTTTTGTGGGGCAATAGAGCAAGGTATATTTGTATATTCACACAAAGACACAAAGAAATGCATCAAGGGGGTCACAGATCGTCCACTAGTTTGAGCAGCTCGGCGAGCTGGAACTGGGCAGGGTCGTGGTGGAACTGGTGTAGTAGAAGTTTGCGTTTCTGGTGTACTGACTGGTCCTGATGATGGGCAGCAGGACCGGTGGGGTGGTAAAACTGCTGCAGCCTTTTTTTTTCCAAGAAAGAGACAGACCAAGAACAAACAAAAAAAAGTGGTGAGATGCGTGTAGTAAGCGTGGCGTGGCTGGACCGACACCAGAAGAGAGAGAGAGAGAGATACACCCACCTCAGAATCATGATGTGAGCTTCGGTGGTGGAGATTTTGGGGGTGCCGCTGGGGGAGGGCGTGATATCGCCGCGCATCAGCACCAGCCCATGGCTATCCGCCAGGTCCGTGTAGTGAGTGAGGATCAGTGTCGGCTGGGCAAACGACTGGCGCAGCTTGTATTCCGCGAGTGGCGTGTACATCACTATCGTGGCCGGGATCGTAGTAGAGCCAGTAGTCGCTTGGTTCAGGAAATCGGGCAGGCGCGGCTCGCGAGCTGGTTGCTTCACGAAATCCCATTGCTACATCCGATCAAGCACAAACAGAGAGAGAGAGAGAGAGAGAGAGAGAGAGATAACTGTCAAGTTGTTTTGAGCTTGGAAACATCACACAACCATGGTGCAGGTATAACCACACGCACAAGATACTGCATTTCGAAGGGGAGACTCGAAGGAGTGGGTTCCTCGGGTGGTGACGATTTGGCGACGGGGATGACGAAGCTGGGATACCTGCGCGCACTCGCGAGCATGTCCTGGTACGTGCCAGTCGGGATGACGGCGCCTAATCGGGAGGCGTTGGATGGGGACAGATGGTAGGCCGTCCACAGCTTGGTGATCTCGCTCGCCGACTTCTGCGCTACTTTGGTCAAGTCAATGATGCTGTCGAGCGGCTAAAAAAAAACAGTCATCGTAATCCCCACTGAGTCTGGTCAGAGCTGTCCGTAGAAACAAAACAAAAAAATTGTAGTGGGTCGGAGAATGATCATAATGCCCTACTTTGATCGGAGAGGAGTATTCTTTCGACTTGTGGTTCCTGGAGGGTCCATTCGGCGAGGTGCTGGATGACGGCTCCAATTGCTTGAATTTCTGGCGGGCTTTCTGGATCAGCTGGTCGTACAGTTTCCGCTGCTGAATCCGATCAGCATCAATCCGCTCCTGGTTGGTCTTCTTCAATTCGTGCAAGTCGCGCAGCCCTTTCCTACAACGTGGTGGAAGATAAAGGATGCAAGATGAGATGGTTATTTCCAGAGTGTTAAGGAGGGAGTGAATTGTTTGACTTTACTCTTTCAGCTTCTGGTTGATCTTGTCGGCATACTTCTGTTGGATATTCGGGTCGAGGGGGCTTCCCGCATCCGAGTGCAGGGATCGGGATACTGTTCTGATTTGGAGTGTCCTTCGGAGTAGCAGCAGGCGTGGAGTAGTCAAGAGTGCATGGTTCATCCTGTTGACCGTCGTCTGCTTCCTATTTATTTATTTATTTATTTATTTATGTACCCCTCATCCAGTCAGTCCAACACTCGGACCCCCCTTGATTTCGCCGCTACTGGGTCACTGCTCACCCGGCCAACTCCGCAGCCGACCGTAATTAATGGCTCGTTGGATGCCACTCTGGTAATTTCCGGGGTTCACAATTAGCTTTTTTTGCTTCCGATCCCCCCCTAAAAAGTTTTCCTTAAAATGTAGAGCAAAGCCAGGAAAAGGTCTTCCGACGACAATTAAATTTATAAACACGCCACTCATCTTCTCCATCCCCCCGATATCCCCCTATACACCTCACCACGCCATCATCACCATCAACCTACCCAGCATCACCACGTACCACCAAACCTTGAAAAATTATCGCAAGCACTTCAAATTCAACCATAACCCCCTTATGATGTCGTCGGTCAGTAGTTTAAGTTCTTAAGCTGCCTATCTGGATCCCCTTGCTAATCATTGTCATTGTCCTCAGATTGATCTGTCATTGTCAGCAACAGACTCATCGACAGAGTCAACCTTGCAACATGGCGGAAATCACTCGCAATCAGCTACGTCACAATCTCAACATTCAATGAATTCATTGGAGGCACGATGATCCCTCCGCCCTGTCCGTATCTGAGTTAAATTCCTCTTCAGCCCCGTTGCACGCCTCAGAAAAGGTTCCTTTGCTGTCTGGCTTGTCCCTTGGCGCAAATCGCGGTCAATTGTTGGCTCAATCAACTACAACTGTCCCCATAAAGCGCAATTGCAAAACTAAGGAGCAGATGCATGTTTATCAAGAAGAACAAGATAGGCTCAAGAGATTGAAAGCCGCTCAGAAGGAGGCTGCAAAAGCAAAATCAAGCTCTGCAAGTTCATCACAAGGTCACGGTCGCAGTCGAGGTCGTCTCAGGAACACTCAGTCTCAGTCCACAACATCCTCTCAAAGCGAGTTGCTGTCATCTACCTTGTCTTTGGTTCCCAACTCCAATCCTGCTTTTATCTTGGAAGACTATCAGAATATCTGAACCTACCTGGAAGATGAGAAGAATTATCAACAGCTTTACGGGAGCGGCTCCAAAACAAGTGTTGGATTGAGTCCTGTTAGCAAGTCTGCCGCATACAACATCTTTGCTATATTCATCAACAATTGCTCAACTTGAGGCCTCTGTCTGACTGGGAAGCAACTCCGCTCTTGAATCAACACGTACCGCAAAAAATTTTCTCAAACAAAGAATTGGGCCAAGAATACTGGGGCTGGGATTGAGGAACAAGATGGAGAGGCTGTCCTGGCGGAGAAACTTGGGCGGATGTGTCCATGCTATGAGCGCATGTTCCAAATATTGGGTTTCAAGCATAACATTACCCCATTGGTGTCCCATGACTCGATCAATGACATTGGTGCAATGGTGTCATTGGGATCTGAAACTGAAAATGATTTGGACCAACCTGATGATGAGACCAAGCAACCTGACTCAGCAACTGAGCGACCTGATGAAGATACACAGAGGGCAAGTTCTCCTCAAGATCCTTCTTTCAAAGTTCTATCTTGTACACAAAGTCAAGATTGCACTTGCAACAATGTTGAAACTCTTCAACACCACACGTCTGCAAGGCAATCTCACTCTGAGTCACAATCACAGAGATCTCATCTGGATTCAGATGAAAATATGGACAACTTAGGTACCTCTCGTGAGTCTCACGCAAATTCTGCAAGTGGCTCTTCAGATATTAGCCGCAACTCAACTTTGCTGTCCATATCAAATCAATCGTCTCCTGGAGCCAATCAATCATCTCAAACCTCTTCTCAGCTCTCCAGCAACATGCTATCATCTTCACATCCGTTATCAACCGCCTTGCAGGCTCAGCAAGTGACTCCTACCCCAACTTTGCAGGCACAAGCGACTCCTACCCCAAGAACGGCAAGTGGCTCATCTGCTGGTGAGCAAGACTTAGACACTAGTAGTTGTTTTCATGCTAAGAGCATCTCCACCGCGGATGTTACTTGGGGTGCTAAATTCTTGGAAGTTGCAACTGGGGCGCAGGCATAGCACCCCAATCCAAAGGTCATTCCACACCGCAAGATGGAAAAATAGGAGCTCTTGGTAGTGAAATCCCATTCCCCGCTCCCCCAAACAGCAAAATCAAGGCAAGCAAAAAAATACACAACACACAACATATACCCTCCCAATGGTGGCTGCCGGCCATTGGGAGTGTATAAACTCCATACTCCCTTGATGGCCAATATTGGCCATCAAGGGAGTGATCACCTCTTTGATGGCCAACACAATGGTCATTGTTGGCCATTGGGAGTGTATATGTACATTCCAAACTCCCTTGATGGCCAATATCAGCCATCAAGGGAGTGATCACCTCCTTGATGGCCAATATCGGCCATTGAGGGGGTGTATATACCCTCTCAATGGTTGTTATTGGCCATTGGGAGGGTGTATACACTCTTGATGGCCAATATCAGCCATTGAGTGAGTGATCACTCCCTTGATGGCCAATATCAGCCATCAAGTGAGTGATCACTCCCTCAATGGCCGATATCAACCATCAGGAGGGCATATACACTCTTGCAATGGTTGATATTGGCCATCTGGAGAGTGATCACTCCCTCAATAGCCAATATTGGCCATTGAGAATTGATGAATGTTTTGATGATGTGTTGATGTTGGGGGATATGAGGCTGGAGAATCACAAGGTTTGTTGTGTGTTACTTGTGTTGTGAGCTGCTATTGCAATCCTACATTTGAGATCCGTATAGAAGCAAAGAGGGAAGATCTCAAATTCTTTGGAGCTTTAGCAGCCCCGGTGGAGCTGCTAAGTTGTGTTTGGGGTGCTATGTTCCGTATAGCAGTGCGGTTTAACACCTGCGGTGGAGATTCTCTAATCATCAGCAATTTATTGCGCAGTAGGGCCCAGACGCAAGGTCAGTGGGAGCTCAAAATCAAAATTGTTGGTTGCGTCTGCTTTTGAACATTCTACCAAAAAACAATATGATTTTCTTGATAATCATATTGAGTGGGACAAAAAAAGTACCAGTGCAAAACTGAGAGAAATCAAAAGATTTTTTACTGGGAAAAGCAAAAGTACAATGATGAGAAAGAAGAAAGAAACCAACTCCATGAAGCAACAATTGACTGGGAGAAGGAAAAATATAAAGATGGATGCAAAGACACAAAAGCTTGATTAGACCTTGAGCGCAATAAGTTCCAATTGGAGAGAGAAAAATTTGACCAGCAAAAAAAAGATAAAGAGGATTGGATGAACTTGGTGAAAGTGTGGAAAAAGGAGTGAAAATTGGCTAAAGAAATCGCCGAGTTTATTGAATTGATCTATGGGTCTTGATCAAGTGAGTTTCCCCATATTTGATCTGACATAAATAACTCAATAAATCCCTTGCTGACAAGCTCATCACTTCATATCAGCTTACTTGAAAGGTTTTGAATTCTATTGTCAAACTCACATTTGTTATCAATTCTTTCTTGTTCTCACAATGCTTGGATGAGTCAAAATTAGATTGGCAGGAAAACTTTTTCATTTCAATGAACAAAGACTACAATTTTTTTAACTGTTGAATCAGCTCCCGTTCTTTACATTCAAACAATGGGAAGTGTCCCATTGGCGTATTTGACTTCTATACAGCAAGCTTGCACTTGCTATTGAAGATCTTTGGCCTCCAAAGCAGTGGAAACCTTGGTGGGACGCTGTGGACCATTCAGACCGGAGTCAATCTGCATTTCTTCCCCTGCATTGCCAAGTTGGGCAAGCATGTTGTGGAGGGTGAAACATGCGTTCACCCATTGGATGATGTTTTGCATGTCTCTCTTTGTTTGGAGTGCAAGTCATAGTTCTTCGAGAGACACCCATCTTCCTTTTAAAATGCTGATTGTGCGTTTGTTGCGGACCTGTGCCTTAGCAATGCAATAATTGAACTTGATATTGATTGGGATGTTGGCTGCTGGTGACTTATAGGCTGGAAAGCAGGTCATTGACAATGCATATGCTGAGTTGGCCAAAAGTTATTGTCCCCATATCCAAAGAACAGCTATCAGCAGTGTATAATGAAAAGCAAGTGTCATCAAACAGAAACCCCTCACCAGAATCAAAGAAGTTGTTTGCCTCTTGGGAGACCCTCATCTTCTGAAACACCATGCTATTGCCACATGAGCCGGGCCAGCCAGTAAGAAATGCAGTGATATATTTGTTGCAGTTGCAGATGACTTAGCAGTTGATTGAATACTGTTTTTTCCTGTTCCAATACACTTAGCCATTGGATGCAGGTTGTTGATACAATGGGATTTTTGTTCCATCAACAAAACCAACACAGCCATTAAAACCTTCCTCCGCAAGAACTGCTGAAATTTCCAATTGTTGATCCTTGCCTGGCCAAAAAATGTACTTCAGAGAGAAATCATTGATTGCACGGATCACATGGCACGTAATCTTGATGATGGTTCCTCTTCCAACATTGAGATTGCAAGAAAAGTGTCCAACAGATGCGCCATTACCATTTGAGCCAAGCCTCTTGAGCGTCAATGCCAATTGATGACCTATTGGGAGTTCAGTTTGGTGGCTCTTGCTATAGAAGATGGGATTGAGATAAATTTGCTGAAGGAGCCAGATAAAACCATCTTTTGTGATGCAAACCGCCTTCCTGAACTCCTTCTCACACATCTGGAAAAGCACTGACAGATTTTATTAATCTCTATTCCTGCCTGGCAAGCGCTCACCTAGATTACGTCGGGACAGAACAACCCCCAAGAACTTGGACAGTTGAGCTTTGTCTTCAAATACCATGTTAAAAATCAATTGGCAAGTTGGTTACTTTGGATAAGCCATGCTCCCAAGGGTTGGAATCGTTGGGAAGCCCACGGCAGAATTGATGAGGGAGCGCCAAGGTCTCAGAAAGTCTTGACACGCCAAAAATGTGGCAAAAACTCCTTAAATCCCCCAACAAGCTACGGTGGATGAAAGGGGCCGATGAGGAATTTGCTTCCCTTCTAGGAATGCAAACCTGGGATCTCGTGCCCTGCCCTCAAAAACGGAGAATCATCAAATCTAAGTGGGTCTTTAAGATCAAACGGAGACCCGACCGCTCCATCCACAAGCTCAAGGCCTGTCTCGTGGCCATGGGCTACTCTCAAGTTCACGGTCTAGACTATCAGGAGGTTTTCTCCCCGACGCTACGTCTGGAAACGCTACGCCTCATATGCAGCCTGCTCGCCATCAAAAACTGGACAGGACGCCAGGTGGATTTCAAAATGGCCTTCTTGAATGGACACCTGGATGAAACGGTGTACATGGAACAACCGCCAGGATTCAAGGACCCTCTTCATCCCAACTTGGTGTGTCAACTGAAACGCTCACTCTACAGACTCAAACAATTGCCGCGCCAGTGGAATATCGAATTACACCGTGCGCTTGTGGACCTTGTCCTCACAAACACCAAATATGACCCCAATCTGTATTTTTGTGTGGAAAACAACCAGCTCGTTGGGGCGCTCTCAACCCACGTTGACAACACTGCAAAAGGGGTTGTATCGGTTACAACCCCCCGCGGTAACGTCGGCCAGAGGCGACCGATGTTACATCGGTCGCCCAGACCGATTTTATGTCGGCCGGGCCCACCGATACATTAGAACAAAGGCATAATGTATCGGTGGGAGCCGCCAATGTAACATCGGTCTGGTAGACCGATGTTACATCGGTTGCCGCCACCGATCTAGCCGCGGGGGGTTGTAACCGATACAACCCCTTTGGCGGTGCAATCTTGCTATTGTTGGCAAACCCAAGTTTGTCAACCACATCATTCCAGCTCTTGGTCAACGCTTCAAAATTGGCGCAGATGAAGAACTCAATAACTTCCTCTCCCTTCCCCTTCTTTCCCTTTCCTTTCCTTCAATTGCCTCTTCTTTTCTTTCTTCTTCCTCTGTTTTTTCTTCTTCTTTTCTTTCCTTTTTCATTATTTCAGATTTTGTTTTCTTCTCTTCAGGTGTGCAGCAAGGGGGGGTGTTGGGCTAGTTAGCCAGGTGGTTTCTTTTTCTGTTTTGCTTTCATTTCTGTTTTGTCTGCTACACATCTTTCCATCTCATGTCACTCATCTGTCACTGCAGTTGTAGTCTACCTGGGAGTGGCAGACGTGGAAGGACTCTTTTCCTCATCCTTCCACATACTGCTTGTCTGGCTCCCAGGTATGTTGTCCATTTCATTCTCTCATTTCTTCTATCACTCTCACTTTGTTTTCTGTTTTTTCTGTGCGTGAATATCTGATGAAATACATCCTTCCACGTACTGCTTGTCTGGCTCCCAGTTGCACACAACACAAGCAGCACCAGCATCATGAAGATGTTGTGTATGAGTTTTTCTCTTTTGCTGTACTTGTGCATCAAGGATGAGAGCTGGATTGGGTGGTTACAACGGGGAGGGGAGGCTGCTGTGGGACAAGAGGATAGGAGTGTTTCCAAGGCTAAATTTTTCAGATCTTCTTTTGAGCCACCTTAATTTTAAGTGGGCAGCAGGTCTAAAAATTTCCGATGAAAGTTAAAAACATTTCCAATGAAATCCTATCGTGAACCCCCCTATTGGTAAAGGAAGCAAGGAGACAGAGAAATGGACACAAGGAGAACCTAAACTGCAGTATATAGTTGGGAGGTTGGATTAGAAAGCAAATAATCTGAGACCACCAATCAATATGAATTTCTCATGCACCATTGAGAGGAGAGTAAGACAGACTCAAGATCAAGACAAACCCCAAGAAAATAACAAACTCAAGAACATAACAAACTCAAGAAAGGATGAGACAACATAGAATGAGATCAAGAAGATAACATGATGGAAGATAATGAAATGGATCTAAAAAGAGCAAGCAAACAAGGTGAGATTACAACTAGTAGATTGATATTTCTGGAATGATCATTCTATAGGTTCATATTTGCCACTCAGTCAAAAAAAATTATCTACTAGAAATGACTTCATGCAATGTGCTAAACAAGATTGATCTTCCAAATATGGAAGATCACATATTCCTTCTTTCACTATTTTGCTGGGACAATTGTATCTTAATTAATGGGTTGAGTTTCATATTGAGCTTTCTGTTGTTGATTCTTGTTGCAGCATGTACAGTTTCTGAAATAAGAGTATTGTGAGCTGTTGTGAGGCGTTCGCATCATCATGCAAATGGTTATGACAGTATTTAACTAAAGAGTCAATCCAATGATTTGGTTTTTCAATCTTGCTCAAATTCTCAAGGAGACTGATGAGCGTTTTAGAATTTTCTAATCTATGGGTACCATATGTATGGTATCAGGAGTCCGTTAGCTATTTCTTACAGATAAAAAATGCATAATGGCCTCTAGATTTCATTGCCTGATTTATAGACTTGTCAGCTCTATTGATTCCAAGGGACATGGCAAAACCTATTGGGATTTTTTGGTGTTTGCTCAACAAAGCTTGTGCCAAAATTCCATTATTCTTGCAGTATTTGGAGTAAATTTCCACTTCAAAATAATCTGGGAACCCAAAAGATTTTAATTGGAAGTCTTGGTATTTTTGTCTATTAATCTCAATTTGTAATTCTGCTCTCATTCCTGTAATTACCTTTCCACTGATTTTCAGTCCCAATTCCACACAATTTAACCCCATTTATTTCCAAACTTATCAAAGTCCAACTTCCTGCCTGGTTGCCATGTTTTGCATGGTACAGCGACCGCAGGGAGTGGGACTTATGATTAAGCAGCCCAACTTGGCCTGAGAGAATATGCAGGCTTTGGTGGTGGCCAATGTAATCACCACCTACAGCCTAGAGTTTTCAACAAGATACTTTTTTTGTCTTCAAGATTCAGAGCATGCATTTTTACCAACCAAACTGTCTACTCAAGATATGAGAAATCAAACTCACTCATGCCCCCAAACAAAGAATTGATTTTGACTTTCTGGACTTTCCACTGCCATTTACTCACAAAGCCATGACCTGCCATGGTACTATTGGCTTGTTATTCTGTCTTGCTGTAAAGCGATGATTTTGATTTTGTCTGCATGACATTTCATTTGAGAAACATGGTTTCAATTCCCAACTTCTGGTTGGTAAATTAAAACTTAATAGACAAAAGCAAAAACAGTAAAGTACCAGCGTGACTTGTAAAAGTTGTTGATTTCAAAATAATATAGAAAAAAATACAAAAAATACAGGAGCAAAACTGAAGCAAAACTGAAGCAAAACTGAAGCAACAGGGATGGAGAGGAGATGCTTGCACTCAGCTGAGGTAAAGTAAGGATAGCGGTCAGCGGATCACTTTTTTTATAATTGGCAACAAAGAAGAGCTACGGCTGTTTTCAAGATTATCTCATGCAAGCCTTGCGTTGTTAGGCATAAGCCTTGCTTGCACCTCACGCCTCCTTAAGCTTGATTTATTTCCATATCACAAAAAAAAAACTCACGTGCCACCTTATGCAAATTTGATTGACCCTCCTCCTCACCAGGAATATAGTAACAAACCAAGTGATTCTTTCTGGTGGAGGAACTCGGGGAGAGTTGAAGACCTATGTTATACAGAAAACTGGTTGAGGATTTGGCTGAAATGATTGATGGATATTTTGGCATATGTGCATACCTCGCATGATAGCAGAAGCAGGACCCCGGATAGGTCCTATGAAACCCAAATTATGAAATAGGTATCCGGGGGCGGATAAAACGGCAAAAACATACTCATTAAAACCCAAAAAAATGTAGCAAAAGAGATGTTTTTGCTCAAAAAAATCACTGAACATATGTATGTAATGGGTATCAATTCAGGAGATTTAGTCCAAAATTCCAAAAATTGCGTCCAAAAAAAAGACCCAAGTGCATAATTATGGCAAAAATGCAGTTTTGAGGCATTTTTATTGAAAAACATACTTATGTAATGGGTATCTAAGACAAATTTTTGGCTAAAAATCATGTATCCAAAATGGGTTTTTACCAATATTTACATAAGTGTGTATAGTTGGGGTTTTCCGGGGTCCTGCAGAAGCTTCTTCTGCAAGTAGGGCTACATCCGGAAGGTCTACGAAATTCTTGTTCAGTTCGCTGAACTCTTTCCCGTTACGACCCGCCAGATTGAGATCCTTGATTTCACCCTGGAGCCATTCAATTTTGTTCACAGGTTCATTGGTCACCATCCAAATCTCGTTTTTAGAATCAGCGCCAAGGCGCGACAGGACTGCTTTCAATCTTTTGTCTAATTGTATGAGTGAATGTAGGAATTTGAGTATGAATCACTTTATTGCAGATAATCACTAAAAGCTAATAGTAGTAACTGAAACAAAGAGAGCAAAATAAAGAACATAAGAAACATTAACCAATCAGAACAAGAAAGAAAGAGCGATCAATATAAACAAATGATATTGAGTGGTACCTTCTTATAGCTCAAAGCCTAGCGAATAAGCTTGGGAGAATATAATTAAACCAACAGGAATTGAAACGGACAAATAACTAACAAGCCTAAAGAGTGAGAAACATCAATAAGGAACCACAAGAGAGAGAATGAAGAAAAGAAAGAAACTGAGATTGGGGGTGAAACCAAGTAGTACCTCCACTTGTGTTACCGCCTGGCTCCTCCTGAGTTTTGGGATTCTCCAACAAGCTCGAGTGGCCGGGTTTGAGCGTGCACGTGAAGGACTTTTCGACGGTTTATTAAGGGTTTGGGTTCGATGGCGTAGACAATAAAGAGATCTGAGCTCGTACTAGTTGCGGGCCTTCCAATAGTTTTCAGATTGAGTTAGGGTTAGGCGACTGCGGCGGAACTGCGTGCGAGACTTAGGATTACTTTGTGACAGTGAAAGCTGCAAGTTTATGGTGATCAAGTAGACTGAGAATTGATTGTGGAGATCCATGTGCTTTCTGACTTACCTTGTTCCTCCTTGTTCTCGCCAATGAAAATCAACCGTTTGTTTGCGTTGAAATACTCCTTGCGCATTCGTTGGAAGTCTCCCCAAGTCATGTAGTCAATATTACTCATCCTGCGCCGGGTTACGATAGACATATCCGCCTCCGAGTCCAGGGTGTGGACGCAAGCAACGGGCGCTCCTGCTTCCATGCATTGGATATTTTTGAAGGATAAAAGAGCTATCATGATAGCGAGGCATCGCATTTTGTTGTTTGACAAGAGTTATTTCTGCAAATGCCAGGGGAGAGTGGGGGAGAGGATGGCAGCTGCAGAAAGCAAACATAGATCAATAGCTGTTACATATAACCGAGAGAGGACCAAACGTAGAGAAGCTGGGGAAGGCAAAGGGTGGAGAGTCGAATGAAATCTTGCATTTGGCTCGTTCTGACTCCGGCAGCCATGTACATGTAGAGAGCGCAGAGAAGTCACAGCAAGGCGTTTTTCAAAGTGCGTACCGAAGCTCGCTGGGGATTATTTCTAAGCTTATCGTCAATGGTGGCCGTCAGAGACGCTGTCGGGCACATAGACCACGAGCTGAGAAGCCCCAGAGGGACCACTGTTGAGCCATTGATTTTTCAAAAAAAAAAAAAAATTGATTCTTCATTAGAGCTGTGAAGTGAGTCTCTTGTGTAATTGCGACTCATTTCCACCTTAGTCTTCCTTTACTTTCAACCTTTCAACAGTATTGGTCAATAAAAACTACCTGTTCTTTTGCAAAGAGGGATTTTTCCAGGCGCTGATTTCAACAGAGCGGTCTTGATGGGGTATTTCAAAGAGGTGATCGGATTTCAAAAATGATAATGGGAATCGTATTAGGGGCAGAATGTCAGAGCTTCATGTAATTATGATGATTGATAATAATTTGAAAGTTATGGGTTCCTTTTGGATAGGCCCGATAGTGGATGGGGATGCTGAATCTCCTGATTAAGCATATGCAGAAACTTATAACTGGTTGTGCTCAGATTGGGGATGGAGATTCTGAATGCCCTTTCCTGCTTGATATTAATAAATAGCTTGGCTGGCAGTGGTGGTGCCATGTGGCATAAGGATCTTTGTCAAATGCATGGTTTAAGGATACATGTAGGATAAGGACACTAGCACAGATCACTCCACGTTTAAATTGGACTAGCTTTGGATTCTTTCATTGCCAAATTTTTCCCTCATGGCACATGTTCAATAGTAGAAATTCACAAGGACCCGTTCCTGCAAAGGGAAGCCTGTGTGAAATACACCGCTTCATACAGCTGGAATGAAAATTGATGAGACAGGTCAAAGGTCCTTACCTATTATGAGTTTTCATTTCATCAAAGCAGGTCTACATCAGTGATCAATTGTGTGCACTTAATCCCAAGTTTTGAAACTACAGAAGAGACGACATGGCCCTGTGTGCACGCCAAGTTATTTACATTGAGTAATTGTTGTGTCTTAATAGCTACATGAGATGCGGCCTTTACGGTCCGGTTTGACTAAATAATTTTGAAGTGGGTCAGACTCAGACTCATAGTGATGGATTGGAAGTTACAACTATTGTAAGGTGAAATCGACGTGTAAGGAGAGAACAAAACTAACAACGTTACTTTTTTTCAAAAAGATGGGAACACGAGTGCATCATGGCCCTTGACCTCCCTTCACCTTGGCATTAACTTGGCATTAACTTGGCATTAACTCGATGATGCCTTGGGACTTGGGGATGGGCCGAAAGCTCAATTACGCTACCGACCCTGGCATGGGTTGGAAAGATCTGAAATAACGACTACATATGTAGGAGAATGTGCGAGGATTCGGGAGGACTGTAGGACTGTAGGCTTTCTTGCATTAGCTGCTGTATGCATGTACTCTGCATTGTTATCGGTGGCATGTATTCATTCCTGTATCTCTGTTCTCATCACACCCAGATGAGTCTTGGCACGCGAGCTTCCTGCATCTTCGCCATTACGCAGGGTAATTGAAGCCACTGGCAACCCTTAATGTGGAACTCGTCTTGACGATACATATTTTAAATCACGATAAGACGCAAAATTGAATCACGGGCGGAAGGCTATGTGTACAATTCATTGGAGATGATATTGGGGCTCCGCAACGTACAATCCCGATCAGGTCTGGATGTCAACCACAAGGGCGTCTAATTTTTAATTCCCTTCGTGCGCCTCTCGCCAGTATGTGCATCCTTTCGTGGATGTCTGCACCGATGGCGCGTTCTGTGCACCGGTGGATGATCTGTAGCTTGAACCGTTACCATATTCGTTTCTGCTTGGGACTTGACATAAATACCCTGTGCCTATAGGCCCTGGCAACATCCTCAATGATTCTGGCACCCCGGCGGACAACAAAACCCTTCAATTTGACACCCTCTCAATTTTAATAACTAATAATTGCTCTTACATCTTATCATCTCCCAAAAAACTTAATATATATATAAAGGTCATCTTGCTTCACCAGCACCTCATCCGTCACCCACTTTTCATACCTTTCTTACGGAACTAGCTTCTTTCTCCTGTTTGAACGGGACTTTTTTTTTTTTCAATTTTCATCAAGGTTACTAGTTTAACTCACCACACCAAGGCCACTTCGTCACAAAAACTCTTCGCAGCACTGGTGTTCTTCCTGTCCATTTTGTTCATAGATAGATTAATAAATCTCGTATACACTTCAACCTCCGTATAAGCAAGTCTCGTGATTCAAGCTAATTCTTAAAAACACACCAAAAAAAAATAATACGCAGTCAATCACCATGAAGCAATCTCCAATCTTTCAAATCGCTGCCTTTCTCTTCATCATCGCGGCGGTAGAATGCCATCCAGCAACCAAAACCATTGTTACTCCGGCGCCCGGCACAGACCCGAATGGAGGCACTGGCCAATTTGCCTTAACGCAAACGATGGGAGAAACTTCGGAAAACAGCTGCAGGGGAAACAAAATGACATGGAAAAAGGGTCAAGCTTCCTGGGAAAAGTTACAGCTAGCTACTAACTTGAATCTCTACCAAAACGTTTGGCAAAGTAAGTCCTCTAATTCCACTCTCTTTGAAATCAAGAATTCGTATTTCCAAGTCTGATGAGTTACATCTCCACTGACGTCTACTCTAACATTGCGTATTGTTTTTTATCATCAGGTGAGAAGGTCTCCCAAGGAGGAATGAGTGACATCACCTGTATCAGCTTTAACCAGGGCAATTTAGCTTGGACAAACGATTTCCAAATGCCTTGTGCTCCGCAACATAACAATCAGGTCAAGACATGTAAGTCCTATGTTGATTTTTTTTTTTTTTTTGTCTTCCACCACATGAAACGCACATAATAAACTAACCACGCCCGGGGGTCTGACTTTTCCCAGATACCAATGTCGCTTGGGCCGGCAGTCCCATTCAACTCAGCAATGTGACGGCGTTTAAAACAGCGTGGAACTGGAAATTTACTAAAGAATCAAAGGACCTCGTTTTGGATGTGGTCAGTACTCTCAAACAAACTCGATCGCGACAAGGAAGGACTTCTTGTACTCACTTCTTGTTCTTTCTTGTTGGAGAATAGTCTTACGATATATTTTTAACCAAGGATCGCAACTGCCGCTCGCAATCATGTGCCTCGAGGGAGATTATGGTGAGCTAAACCCCGAGCAGCTCGTATTATGTGTCCATCACGATCATCTTACTAATTTACATTGACATCTCCAAAAGATCTGGCTAGCGGCCGTTGGTGGTGCGAGGCCCGCCGGGCAAAGAGTTCCAGTCAATGGCAAACCATCTGGTACCTTCAAGATCGCGTCAAAGTACGAGTTCCAAGTCTGGAAAGGCGTCGTCGGCGTCCCAGTTATTTCTATCTTCCCAGCTCAGGAGGGCCGAAGATTTACTTCGTTTCAGGCAGACCTCAAGCAAGTACTGGGTAAGTTTTGAGGCTTGCGCTCCATATGTACCGCTGAATCTCTGACATGAAGGCCATTCTTCATCAACGCACCACAGCAAATCTTGGTCAATTCGGAGTCGGTCAAGATGAATACATATTGAGTGTTGGAGCCGGAATTGAAGTCTTCAAGGTTTGTCATATCTTCCGTTGTACTCCACCTCAACAAGTCACTGATTCTTTCGAGTCGCTGCACTTCCTAGGGCCAAGGCACATTTTCTACCTCCAAGTACACGCTTGATCTCTATTAATACGCATGATGTAGTGAGCTCGGAATTATTCATGAGCTGCGCAACCAATTCTGGAATCAGCTCCTGTCGGATCCTTCTTCTCCTCTCACTGCTTAATGTCATCCGGGAAATTTATTCGTTAATTCCATGCCAACAGAGTTATATGCTTGTGCGGAGCTATCAGCTATTGTTCTCTTTTTGTTTTTTACCCACCGGAGCTGCATTCCTTCAAGTAATATGAGACATTTTTTTTTTCACATACTCTTGGCTTAATTAGAAATACCAAGATCACTTTTTAACGGTGCTCATAAGGAGATCCGCTCAATTTTCAAAATACTTCAGACAATCAAAATATGTTCCAAGTATCCCAATGTAGCCATTCCTACCTATCAGAGTGGGTCTTCAATGTGGGAGTGCGCCAAGCTTTTGATAATTGCATTTCAGACCACGACGCACGTGCTGCCAAGGGCCAACAGACCACAAGTTCCAGCTACATACATTCACTCCAAGTTCTGTGGGCCATATGAGTGAAACTTGGCTCTTGTCTTCATGATTCCAAGGGTTCAAGGCATGACCAATGTGCTCTAAAGACTGTGCAGTTCCTGCTCAGTTGTGCTCTAGGATTTGTTCTAACTTAACACAAGTCCCTCCAATCGGAGGGCCTGGTAGCCTGGACGGGCGCAAAGCGCCCGTCCAGGGGCGCGTGGCGACCTCCGAAGGAGGCCGAAGGAGAGACTTGAATGTAATGTCAACATTTTGGCGTGAGCACCTGGGGAGTTTTGATGGTGAGTTTGTGGCAATTGGTTTTAGACCCACTTCCACCCATGCTAATTACGTGCCTTTTGGACCAAAAGACTCGCCATGACCAGGCGCATCTTCTGGCATTCCCCCCGCTTGCAGAACTTTCATGGTTCTTGATGCCAGTCCCATTGAAAATTTCATCTTTGAAGCTTTCAAACCTGTACAAGACACATAAATATGCTATTGGACACATATTTATTCTTTGTACTGATTTCAGTTGAATACATCAGGCAGGCAATACCGCGCGTACAGTGCACCCTTATCAAAAAACCTATGCGGTTGGCAGCCCATATTATGCACTTTGAAAAATACTTTTAGGACTGAGCTCTTGCTATCATGCCTTCACAAATTTGATTGATAAGGTCTCTAAAAAAATGACGGACACCATGATGAAGCCAGGATGCCAAGCTATCACCTCCCCTCACGAACGAATTGCATGTTCAGGATGTAGTTTCCGTGCTATCATCCGGCAAACCCAATTTGATGTTTACAAGCCACCAAATCTGGAATCCCTCACGCAGGAATTTTAAGATAACTCATAAGCCTCTCCTACGGAGAGCCCTCCGGGCGGGTCCCCCGGACCCTCCGTTCGAGAGGCTTTGTTAAGCTAGGGGTTTGTTTGGTGCTGGTGAAATCCACCATTTGAACTTTTTTTTTTTGGCTCTGGTATACCAGTTAGAGTACAGGATGGGTTTCTTGCATCCCCAAGTTTTGACAAAAGAATTCTTATAATACTTTGTAACTTGAAGCAAAAGATCAATATATTGATGTGTCTTTGAGTAAGCTTGCACTGCCTTTCAATGATTCAGCTGTAGAAGAAGAAAAAGTGTTTATGTGTTTCTAAGAAGCATCAATATTATGTAGTAAGATTATGTAGATCATCTCAAACCTGTACTCTTTATCAGATTCACCTGATGTGAGTCGAAACAAACCATTCCACCTCGCAATGTATAAACTTGGTTGTGTTATATAGATTACAGTTCATATATGTACTGATATATAAAACGAAACCTTCATCGACAGATTTGTATAAGAAAGAAAGGAGAAAACCTCAACCAAACCACACCAAACCAAAAAAAAAAAAAAAAAAAAAGACAGGAATCCCGTATATGTGAGAGCCATGGAAAAAAGAGACGCAATGGAGAAGATCTATGTTATAAGAAGCGACAAAGAAGAAGAAGGAAGCCCGGGTGGATCATGGAAGAAGATTGGGGACGGGCAGGAGTCAGCGAAAAACGAGAAGAGTGGCGAATGAGTAGGGATGATGATGGATCGCGATGGACACAGGACAGTGAAAAGAAAAGGGATAAAGCGGTGATTAGGTACAATGTTTCATAGAACTGGAAGCTTTTATAAACTTCGAGATTCAAGGTAAGGTAGGTCGAGGATGATAGGTAGTTGTGTGTGGCCACCTGAGAGAATGTCAGGGTGCGCTTGAAGATAAAGCTTCCATGAACACTCTCTTCTTGGAACCCCGTTAAGAAACAAGGGATAGACTGTGGTGACCAATGTAGGTATTTCTTATCAACAATCTGGGAATCAAGAGGAGCGAACAGTTTGTACCAGAATCATCGGGATCGACGACAGAGGTCCTGAGTAGATAGGGTAGAAGAGAGTCAAGATCAGGGTGGAGTGAGGAGATGAGGTTATCGATTATTGATTTCGGACTCTTGGCCCGGGTCCTCCCGGCCAAAAACAAAGAAGAAGAAAAAGTAAAAAAAAGCTGGATACGTTCAGCGCTCGGATGATCATGACGAGGTGACCACATTCGTCGACACGGGTGCGGCGGCCACGGGCTCGATCTTTACCGTCGATGAGCGCCCAGTGTTCCCAGCCAAAACAAGCGATTAGAAAATGAGCGATCCCAGCCACGACATGTCTGCTGAGGTTCGATGGGTACGTACCGGCGGGGCGATGGGCCGATTGTTCTCCGCAAACAGCCGCTGGAACATGACCCCGACACCTTCACAAACGAACGAACGAACGAACGAGACAACGCAGCGTCGTCAGACTCAAGACTCAAGACTCAGAACGAGACCGCAAGAGGATCGGGTACAGTACCCTCAAACACGCCCAGCAAGACTCCACAGCCGATGGCGCTTCCGACCATACTGCGCACACCCCCGCGAGCGGCTAACGCGCCTCCCGTCATGAAGCCGGATATGATGGCGTTCCACGGATCTTCCTTTTGCCGATACCTGATTAGGAACAAATGGGTCAGATCATTAACTATGCTAAAAAAAGATTGGCTATTATTGAAGGGGTGTTTTTTTTTTTTTTTTTTTTTTTTTTTTTTTTTTTTTTTTTACAAACGCACCCTTTCACCAGACAGTCGAAGCTCGAAAACATCCCACCCCACACGCCAAAGTTTCCGCCCACGACGGGTGCTCTCGCCTTGATAGCGGCCAGAGACCCGCTCAGTCTGTCTCCCTAACCAAGAAGAAAGAAAAAAACGATCAAGGAGGTGAACAATAAGCCAGATATTTATTTTCCCCCCAGAAATGAGAACTTAGTAATAGGTGAGCAGAGGGGGAGGGACACATACTTTAGGACTGTTTCGCATCCCTTTGACGCCGTGCCATACGGTGCCCCCGATAGCGCCCATAGCGAAAGCGCCGCCGAAGTCATTGAGGATGACCCAGGGACAAGGGTCGCGAGAATGATCACTGGGTGGGTGCAAGAAAGAGGGCATCAAATCCACTACTCACGGAGAGAAGTGACTTTTTGTCTCTTTCCGAGAGTGCGCTTTTTTCTTGCATTACTTACGAGTGAGACATCCCGCTGAACTAGGCTCCGTTCCTTCGGCTGTTCCGTTGAATATGTAACGGCCGCGTGAAGCTTTCTTTCTTCTTCTCCTTCGTGTGTGTTTCTGGACGAGCGTTTCCGTATGAAGTGGAGGTGTGTGCCAACGATTGATATTTTGGTTTCCTCCCCTTCCCGTCTGTGACAGCTTGAATGGGTGAACGCATTATGCAAAAAAAAATAATGAAGGGGGCTTATGATCGTATTCATAATAGGGTATAACCACCTCCAGCGCGGTGGATCACCCGACGGGTGAAACCGGGGGGGGCGGGGGATGTACACCCACTCCACGGTCACCCGGAGCAATTCCTTGGCGCAAGCACAGCACTGGAACAGAAAAAGAAAAAGAAAAAAAAGGATCAGGATGGACTCAGAGGGAGAAGCAAGACGCACAGAAGAAAGGGATCAGGAGCAGGATACCGAGGGAGGGAGCAGGAGCAGCGGGGCGCAGGAGTATGATGGGGACACACACGAAGCAACAGTACAAGCACCAGATGATCTGACGAGGACTCACGAGAAGAACAAGAAGAACAAGAACAAGAACAAGAGCGGGGCGTTCCAAAGTATCGGATTCGCGGGCGCCATCGTATCCAAGATCAGTCAGCCGCTCATCCCTTCCCCTAGTCCCTCTCCGTCAGACTCAAATCCGCCTCACCCAGAAGACCTGCTCGTCCACCTCCACGACATCATCCTCGACCAGACCCATGCCCAGCTGGAGCTGTTCCTCACACACCTCGCCGATGTGCCTCTCCAATGCTCCACCTTGATCAATGGATATCTGAACGTGCGTCCGGATCTCCCATCTCATATGATTGACTTGCACCCACCCCACACACACACACAAACACACACACACACACACACACACCCGCGTTCAATTGATCAACCAACAAATCATCAATAGGGATACACCTCCTTCCACCAAGCATGCGACATGGGCGACCTGAACAAGGTGCGCATCTTGTGGCACGCGGGAGCCGACCCCGGGCTGCGCGACCAGGCCGACGGACTCACGGGCATCCAGCTCGCCCAGGAGGCCGGAAGAACCGACGTCGTCCAGTTCCTCGCCGGCCTCCCTCCTCCTATTCAACAGCAGCAGAGTCTCACAGACTGCCCATAATCTATCGTTCTCCTCATCTTTCCTTCTCGCTCTCAGACTTTAGGATATATATATATATATATATATATATATATATATATATATATATATATATATATATATATATATATATATATATATATGTCTTCATTCCCGCTCAAAATCACACTCCAGGTCCTTGTACCTCTACCATTATCGAAATAAAAATCAAGTTGAGCCACTGATTTCTATCAAAGTATCACAAACCAGCAAAATCGTCTTCCTCTCCTATCTATCCAATGGTATAATTTGTGTTGCTTGGCCAAAATTTAACTCGAGTTTTGGTGAGACGCAGGAGCTGATCGAGCGAAGAAGAAGAAGAGTGAGTGTGCATTCTTCTGGTGAAGATGCAGCTGACTCCCTTGATAATAACATGGATGCCCTTGCGTATCCAGTCGAGATGATCATTTCAGGCGCATTCTGCATCCATGGCCAGCACATTTCTATTTCGGTGCAGTCATGTAACGTGTGGAAATTCCCCAAGAGGCCTTTGTCCTTATGTATTGCAACTGCGGATGGCGTGTTACCACTGAATCATGGCGAGTGTAGGAGGCTTCACATCCCTGAAGGATACGAGGAAATCGCGTTGGACTCGTTGATGGCGAGGGTTTTGAGGCACTGGAAGGCGTAGCTGGACAAGCCGAGGGGAGCAGGATGGAGGACGGGGGAGTGCAAGGTATTGAGCAGCGCGCGCGACCTCGCGCTGAGCTCACTGAACAGCTGGTCGACCGTCGTGCGCACCGCATCCTCCACCTCCTCGTCCATTTCGTCTCGCTGCCCCTCCACGTGGTCCCACCACTCCGACACCCGCTCCGACGCCGTGTGTAGCAGCCGCAACGCAACCAGGATCCTGTGCGAACATTCCAGCGGGTCGCATTGGATCGTATAGTCTCTACAGGAAGGATCCACCACCCACAAATTGGGAAGAGGGATATTTAGCGGCGGAAAAAAGAGCAGTACCTCCCCCCCGGAGGGATTATTTTTAAGACAAGAAACATCACACACTCACTCCCAGTAATTGGCTGTTTTCAGCATGTCAATTTTCTGAAGATGAGGGTGGTACCCGGAGCGGAACAAGGCGAGGATGAGGGGAGTGACGTCGATGGAGTCCCAGGGATTGTGTGCGGGGGAGGCGATGAAGCCGTATTCGGCTAAGAGGGTGGGGTTGGAATGGGGGCCGTAAGAGAATGTGATGTCTTCCCCTCTCCTGATAACGCAGGGGGCCTCCGGCTGGCTGGAGGAGGAGGGGTCTCGCGGCGGCGCGCCGGAGGAAGAGGAGGAGCCGGAAAACTCGAGCAGTCGATCCGTCAGCGGCGAGCGCACCCGTCCTGTCGGTGCGGACGAGTACATCGTCAGCGCGTGCGGCGTCACCACCGCCGTCACCCTGCTCGTCGGTGAATGGTTGGCCTGGAATCCCCTCGCATCTCACACTCAGCCATCTTTTTTTTTTTTCTTTTTGTCATTTTCAGGATGGGAGGCAACGCTTACCATATCAAACGCTGGAGCGAGCACAATGTTGTCTGCATGGTCCTTGTGTCCAAGGTCGAATGAGACGGATCTGGTGTTAACTTGAGTTTATAAAACATCAGGATGTAAGCTCCATAGGACGTTGTCTGGAGTTGCAGACTAGCGAAATCAAATATGGTATGAGGGTGGGTCTCGACTAACCAATCAGCCAAGCCCAAATGAGCTCCTCGAGGAAGGGGGATGGATGACGTTCGCGCAAGGTGGGAAGTAAGCTGGACCAATCCTGGATGAAGCGGCATAGAACATCGTGGCTCTTTCGGAACGTGGTATAGGTCATGAGTCGGTACGTTTTGAATAAATCCTGGGAGGGAGTAGTCACGTTCTTCTGCAGATAGGTTTCCATTCGTTTAAAGTTTTTCGCATCGCCCGCATCGATGACCTTCGTGTTCCCTTCATAGAAATCCTCCAGTACCCATACCAGCGGTATGTCCGGAAACGCGGTGGGGAGCGTGAATAGGTATTCGTCGAATGGGTATTTTATGGAGCTAGTCTCGTCGTCGGCTGGAGGAGACGCCCGCTTAGTTGAGCGGTAGGTGGTCAGGAATAGGGTGAGAGCTTGGGTGGAGGTAAGTTGGGATCCATGGACACCCTCGATGAATTCCTTCGGGATCGTGTTGGTATTTAAGAGCACGTTGTGTGGTAGTGTTAGGATTGATGTGGATTCCTGTTAGGATGTTTGCAGTCAGTTCTGGAGACAGCTCCGTGTGTGCAGGTGTGTCTAACTCAACTGGAATATCCTGGACAGCCACCAAGCGACGATCCCCTGGCAGAACGGCGTAAGCTTATATGAATCAAAAAGAAGAAACTGAAAGAGAGCTCCGTTGGCATCTTGAGTCGGTGATACCTAAGTGAAGGAGATGTACTCACCGTGGCTTGACTCTGAGGGCGACTGGAGCACTGCCTTGAATTCGTGGGTGGGCACTTTCTGGGTCGCCAGCCAGCTCAGCAGACTCGTCCATTGCTCGCTCGTCGCCATCCTCCGGTGCGATTCTCTTTTAAATTGGTTTGGTTTAGGAAGAGAATGAAAACTGGTTGCAGTACAAGAAGAAGATTGTATTTTTGTTGTTGTTGGAAGAATCACTTCATACGCTTCCGCGCTGGACCATCTCATCAACGCCTGTTCTCTTTTCAAGAACCACTGGCTCGAGTCCACCTCCATCTGCCACTTTGAATTGCCATCTCTGAAAAAAACGCGACTTCAGCACTCAGCATGTACATACACTGCCATACCCATACCCTCTAGTGGTGTGGATGGATCAGCGAAACACGAGGTTGCATCACCCCCCTCATATCTGAAGTCCATCCCCCGTCTCATTTCGCTAGCTGAACCGGTCTCAACACCTCCTTAATTTGAAGTGTCGACATCTTGTCTTGGGTTGTCATGAGCACTGCGAGATCATCCACTCTGAGGAGAAGTACGGCTCGGCGCCACGGACCATTTCCATCCCGGGCAATATAAAAGAAAAAAAAACCAGCAGAAATATAGACGTGACGTTCATGATCTCACCATGATCAGAAAAAGTTCATTCTTACAGATCTCAGCCTCCCTCCTTGTGCTGGTCTCCGTGAAGTGTCTTCCTGCTACATCAGACCCAGCTCAAGATGGTATAAGCAAGACCATGGGACAAGTTCACGAGTCTGCCTGCAAAGGAAATACGATGCTATGGACTAAAAGTAACACTAATTGGCAGAGCTTAAAGCTCGCCGATAGTTTCACTTTATATCAGAACGTCTGGCAAGGTTTGTTGTATACATAGGCTTCGTCCCTCCGTCACTTAATTCTAAGCTAGAGTAAAGAGATTATTTTCTGCTCATTTTTGCTGCTAACATTTTTTATTTTGTTCTCTGATTTGATCGTACAGGTGATAAAGTCTTGGATGGGGGAAAGAGTGAGATTATTTGCGATTCTTTCCAGCAGGGAAGCTTGGCTTGGCGTACCGATTTCGCAATGCCTTCGGCTCCTCAAGACGATAACCAGGTCAAGGCATGTAAGTCGCACGGCATTCAGCCCTCTTTCTATCATAAGAGTAAGCCCATCTCACAACTTAATCTTTGCTTCTCTTGCTCCTATGTATAACAAGACACCAACGTAGCTTGGGCTGGGGACTCCATTCAACTCAAGCAACTAAATACATTCAACACCGTCTGGGACTGGAAGCTCAGCGATGAGTCTAAGGACATTGTTGCGGATGTAGTGAGTAGCTCAGAATCTCTTCTTTCATTTCCAAGTTCATAAAATGAACCAATAGCTGCGGGGTTTTTCTCATTCCTTTTTGGGGGCCAAATGTAGTCCTATGATATTTTTCTGGCAAGTCATCGCGAGTGCAGGGAGCAAAAATGTGCCTCAAGAGAGGTGATGGTCAGTAACCATCTAACATTCACCATCATTAACTCATGCGACAAGATTCTACATAAATACATAGCCTAATTTTCAGGTATTATGTTCTAGATATGGTTAAGTGCCATCAATGGTGCCAAGCCCGCCGGTACACGCGTTGGTACTATCCAAGTCGGCTCGGAGCAGTTTCAAGTCTGGCAAGGCACAGTCAATGTGCCAGTAGTTTCCATCTTCCCAGTTGACGCAGACCGTCAAATCAACTCATTCAAGGCAGACTTCAAGAAGCTACTGAGTACATAAGTTTTCTTATCAGATTTGCTTTCCACAGATCCTTCATAGCTCACCATCATCGCACTGAAGCTTCTCTTCAATTTTCTGGACCATCTCTCCAGAAAAATTGGATCAGTTTGGCGTCCTACAAGACGAGTATATTGTAAGCGTTGGAGCCGGGGTAGAAATCTTCAAGGTTTGTCTAATCAGTCTCTCACAAATCATAGCCCTCTCATGTTTTCAAAAGAAAATCCTTCATGGTAGTAGTTGATACTTTGGACTTGTTCCATTTATATTTTAGGGATCAGGTAACCTTACCACATCCAAGTACACGATTGAGCTCTATTGAATACAAGTTTTCCAGAATCTCAACTTTTTCTTTCTCACTTTTTTTCCTTGTAATGTATTCACCAGAGATAAATATCCAATTACTGTGTAAATTAGATGTATAATAGTGTAACAAAAATCCTATGATCAGCATTCACAACAAAGAAGCAAGATGTTGACCATTTGTGAATACCCTTTGAGGTTTTTTCAGTTGGAAACCTGAAATTATTTTATCTTAGTACTCCTGGTTTTCAGAGAAATCTATTACAACGGAAGTTTTGGTTCAAAAGAAAGCTGGAGAATTGAGATCATTTTGCCTCTGAGAAGATGATATGTATTGGATAAAAGTATCATCTTTGCGCTGGAAGGCTACACAGTTCGGGAGACCGGCATAAGCCTGGAAAGAGATCATTTATGTAGCAACAATTTGACCTGGTTATCAATTTAGACTCCCCCCCCTCGAGACATGCTCAACTTGGGAAATGTTGCACCCTCCAAACTTTGCTGCAGATGCTCTAGGCTTCATTTATATTTTGCGAAGCAGTAGCCATGGCTCTGGACGAGCAACACCCACACCCCGGCCAAATCAAAAAGTTGTTTGACCGGCTCGGGTGACATCCGAGCTCGGTTTTTGTCACGCCGAAATCAAAGTTTGCCCAGATCATGATAGGATTCGCAAAATCCCCTCATGAGGGTTAACCAAGTCTTCATGACAACCCAAGTAGACCAAGGCGGATGGCCATTATGCATCCCTTCTCTGCCAACTCCTAGCCCCTCATGAAGTTTGAACGAGCAGGGCATGACAACGAATGTCATAAACTTCTCTGACTGACCCCCGCTGGTCGCTCACTGGCGCCAATTGGACCGCTTCCTTAAAACAAAAATGCTTGATATAAATAGTTAGCTTCCTCACCTGATAGTGGGCCATCGCAACCTCAATCAAGGCATTCTTTAAGATCATTCAAGTAGACACTCACAACGAGCGCATCAATTATTCCATCCTTCCTTTTATTTTCTTGTCTTTTTTTTTTCCTCCTTCGGTTCCCGACTCGCCAACCTCCCAATTATCTCTTCCCTCTTCATTCATTTTTTAACAGCAAGACAGTGTAAAATTGTTATGCTTTCTCATGGACCTATCGCCTGCTTTCTGCAGGCTTACTTTGCCTTCATGCTATTCAAGCAAACTGATAGTATGGGCTTGAGGGCTTCAAGAGTTTCTTCTTACACAACGAAAGAGTCTTCGAGTACCACAGGGTCATGGAGCTATGCGGAAAACTTAACATACAGTCGAACAACCTCTAATTCTGCAGGAACTGTTCAGGTTAACACACCATCACTAGTCCTCCAAAAAGACCACATTGTCACGGACATACCACAAGTCAGGCAGTATGACTGGGTGGTGGAGTAAGTCATCAAATTAATAAAATGTCATCTAAATCTGACTCAGCAGAATTTGACGCATTCCAATTCTCATTTTCCATGCCATCTAGAAACAAGACGGCATCCTTTGATGGTTTCGTGAGGTGATTATTTCTCAGCTGAAGTGTATCATTTCTTCAGTATATTCAAATGCTGAAAAAAAAAATGAAAAATGACCGAAATTAGGAACGTTTTCGTAATCAACAACCAGTTTCCAGGGCCACTTATTGAAGTAAGCTGTTTTGTTACATGATAAGTTCTTCACCTGTTATCTGACGATATTATCTTCTTTAACCACGTGGAACTTAGGCCAACGAGGTATATTTTATACTATTCACGTCTTGCACAAAGCTGCGTTTGGATGATAACCTCGAATAATTGTTCTGCAGGGTGACACCATCGTTGTCAACGTCAGAAATGAGCTCAATGTTCCCCTCAGTATGCATTGGCACGGTGCGTAGAAAATTCACGAAATCGAGCAGCATTGTCCAACGATCAGAAAAACATTAGACTGAAAATCTCTTGCAATTTAGGGCTCTATCAAAGAGGCACCCAATGGGTTGGTAATGCAACAATACAGAGATCAAATCTTGACAAGAGTTGCTGAATGAGAAAACTTTTTTTTGTGGTTATAAGATGGACGGTCCAGCGGGTGTAACACAGTGCCCGCTGCAACCTGGTACCTCATTCACCTACCAATTTACTGTCAAAGACCAGTTTGGAACCTTTTGTGAGTTAACAATTTTGCGCCGGGAAGAAAAAAAAAATCACATTGTCATTTATCTACCAATCTGACGCCGCCTACGTGGAAAAACTTTCTAACAATCTTCCGGAAGGGTATCATGTGAGTATTCATGTAGCCTTGTGGGGTTAATCCTGATCTTTTTGATGGGCAGCCATACGATCAATGCTAATAATGAAAATCTTGTCGCAACTACGAAGGCACACTACGGCGCTTTGCTAGCCGATGGTATTTCTGGCCCACTGATCATTCACAGTCTGCGAGACCCTTTAGTTCGAGGAAGAGATTTCGATCACGACCAAATTCTATTCATGAAGCAAGTTTGAACCAATTCAATTCCATGTGAAACTTGATTTCATTTGTCTAATGCTTCTTCCTTTTTATTATGTAGTGATTGGTACCACGAGTGAGTACAGGGAGTAATCACAGATAAAACAAAGGCACATTTCTAAAGATGAAAACCTATTGTGAAATGCTATTGAAGCCCAAGCACCACCATTACACGGAAACTCTTATCAACCGAGGGATACAATGGGACTCTAGCCGCCCCTTCTCCAAATACCGGTATGTTTTTGAAAATGAAGGATGGATGAAAATAAAGTGAAAATAAAGTTAAAGGCCTTACTATCTTATTTTTCTTTCATGCCAGCCTTGTTGAATGGAGTTGGATTTTTCAACTGCGAAAAATATGCCAATGGACAGCCATGTCAAACCAACTACAACCGACTACGAATCCAAGTACCTCCAAAACAAAGGTCAAGAATAAGATTGATCCAAGCAGGATCCCATGCTTTGTTCAAGGTTTCAGTTGATGGGCATCCATTAGAAGTAATTGAAGCCGATGCTACTCCTGTCCGAAGTTCTGAGCTTTTCCATAGAGTCTCTCTTCATAATGCCGAAAGGTGAGTGAACCATCCTCCACTGCAAACATTAACTCATCGGACAAGTCAGTCCAAAAATTCCTTGGACTGACTTGGTCCAATGAGTCGTGCAGCACGCCACCACCTTTGCTGCCAAACTTGTTGGACAAATCAGTCCAATAACTTTTTGTAATGACTTGTCCAAAAAGTTGATGTCTGTATTACAACATCACATTTAAACTTGGCAGAGATACTGATCCCTGATTCCTGAAATAAACTCACACAATTGAATAAACAAGATATAGCGTGATATTAGACACAAGAGCAGATTCAGAAGGGGATTCTTTTTACTTGAGGGCAAGCATGGATACTGATTGCTGTAAGTTTCAAAAAAAAGTCTTGTTTAATAATATGGAATTTACTCATGTTTTTTGCTTTTTGAAAGTTGCTTGGCGTGAGCACTTTTAGAACTTCTACTCTTCCATATGAAATTGTGTTGACTCCATTTCAGTTGCTCCTGGAATGGACACTCCTGAGGGAAATACGGCCTTGGCTGTAGTACAGGTATCTTCATCCCCTATAGCAAACACAAACCTTCAAGCCAGAATGCCCATCCCAAATACAAAGGATTGGCCAGATGAAACAGATGGACAATGTATTGACTTGGACCAAACCAAACTATCCCCAAGAATCAATCCCAACCTTAATTCTAATTCCTTAGGAAGGGTGGGCAGTAAAAGTTTCAATAAAAAAAGTAGACCATAGAAATATGTTCCTAGCTAACTGATGTTTTCAATTCTTCAATAGGTTTATTACAATACAAGCTTTGGTGTTATTATTGATCACTCAGTACAAAAAGGTCCTAAGAATGCCCTTGGGAGATTTTTTGTTGATAACACTACATGGATTTGTGGGTTCAGTTCAATTTCAAATCTCAAAAGAGATTTTTTTACTGATATAAGTTGACCTTTAATCAACTCTAGCCCATGAATCACAACCCCTTCTTCATCAGCTTCTGAATGGTGGGAGGGGATCTTTCAACTTGTCTGAGGTTGCTACACAGACCATTTCGCAGCCTGGAATTTGGGATGTTGTGGTGAACAACTTGGATCAAGCAATTGACCATCCCCTCCACCTCCGTGAGGATGATCACTTCATATCAATTTCACTCCAAAATGAAAACTTTCAAAAGTCAAGATACTAATTTTTTTCTTTTTTACTATTTAGATGGAGTTGATGTGAGTAAATTTTTTTTAGGATAAATCTCAACTGGAGATAAAATTTTGTGACTGGGGAAAATAGAATTGCAGTATCACAAAGGAAACACTGCCAGAAAAGCTGGCTTGGATGGTCACATCCAAGTTCATGTTGGATGTGGCCTTACGATTCAAACTTGGGCATGGGGCCACCAAGTGAATCATTGACCAATTCAAAATCTGTGGCCCGGCCATTTGGCCACCGGGTTTGAATTGGTTCTCAATTCACTCACTGGCGCGGCGCCCAATTTTGAATTGGATGGCCGCATCCAATGTAAACTTGGATGCAACCATCCAAGCCAGCATTGCTGGCAGTGAAATTTTGGAATATTGAAATTCAGCTTCTCCCAGTTGCAAAACTTTCTCTATAGACTATAGGAACTGATCATTGATTCAATTTACTCAAAATTAGTCATGTTGGGTAGCTTCTGGAAACGGTACTTTAACTGAAGAAAATGCACAAAGTGCTCAATATCATCTTGAAAATCCCATTTGCCGTGATGTGTGAGTGGTATTAACCTTTAAAGAGCTTATATAATATAATAAGCAAATAAGCTTGACAATTTTCATAGCTAATGATTTTATTTGGTTTCAGACATGTTGTTCCAGGGGGTACCTATGCTGTTAGTGAGTTTAATTTATTCCAACTTGAACCAAAATTCATCTTCATTTGTGTGATCAAGTCTTGAGTTTTTACTTACCTCATCTTAACTTTCTAACTTGAATGTGGACTATTCTATAACAGTGAGAATAAAGGCCGACAACCCTGGTGTATGGATGATTCACTGTCACATTGACTGGCATTTGGCTGCTGGATTTGCAGGAATGCTGGTCATACAACCTGACATTTTGAAACAAACCACCTTACCACAAGCAAACCAAGATCTTTGTCCAAAAGGTGGGACCAACTAACATAGTTTTCCAGAGCTATTTCATGATGAATTCTTTTTAACAAGGATATGTTATAGATGGAGAACCAAATTTGAGGGATGCAAAAATTTCTTAAATGGCAAGATTTACAAGTAGCTCATCCAGAAACTTGAGAATATAAATATTTCAACAATTTGGATATAACAGGTTATCTTGACAAGCAATCCATCTCAGTTCTAAGATTAACAGATCACCAAAACAATACTCAGTATATCATGTAGTCCTTCAATGAATACACTTCTATCTTTTCCTTCCCCCCGCAGACCTTCATGTGAAAAATGAATTCCACATAACTGCTTCTTTTCAAATCTTTTTGGATATCTCAAAGACATTTTTTACAATCTTTTTGAAATTGTTACAGACACTTTTTACCTCCCATCATTCATTTATTGCTGTTGTTGAAGAAATGAATTCATTATGTAGCTTCTGAAAAACCAGGTGCTATTCATTCATTCAAACCTTTCCGGAGTTTATCATCTCAGTCAAGCAAACACATTGGCAGTCTGTAGCGGTTTTGATGCTCCTTGCTAAGAGACTCGCTTTTAAGCTAAAAATTAGTGATGGGAAGGATTTTCAGAGCATTTGCATTGGTCGGGTTAAATCGCCGGGTTAAGCGGCTTAACTTGGGTTGAGAAGCGCATCGGCCGCGAGTTAAGCCCGGGTTAACTATCCAAAAGCCTGATTTCGGGCTAAGTGTCTACAAATTTGTATAACCCGCAGGCTAAGCATTCATTCCCAGCGTGTGAGTGTCATTTCAATACAAAATCCAGTTCTCAATCGGGCTACGCAACCCAACCAATGCAAGCGCAAGGGTCAGGCTAGCTGACCCTGATCAAACCCGCAGGTTAGCTAGCCCAAAATTTAACCAAATCAATGCGAATGCTCTCAAGCACGACCAGCCGAAGTCATAAAGCTTATTGTGAATCCCCGTATTGGACCGGGTTTCCAACAGGCAGCCCAAACCTGATCGGACTCGGTCCGGTCTTGGTCACGGCTTTTGTACAAAAAAAACTGTAGCTGAACTGATCTTTGAGAGCTGGTATGTAGTGTCGGGCCGGTCTTGGTTGGACCAACGGGCGCCCATCGGACTTTGTCCAACAAAACTAGGTGAAACAATCTCCAATTTGTCGTCACCTTGGAGGTGACATTCACATGACAGTTGCTATCTACTGCAGCCAATAACCCAGCACTCACGCTTCACACAATAGCCCGGTTCACATAAGGTCATCATCAGTAAAATTTAAGTAAAATTTAACTGACATCAGCAAATGGTTTCAAGTTTTCCCACCCAAATCACGCCAAATTAAGACGGTTCATGTTGGGATTTTTACACATTCTTAAACCAGTTTTTAACCACCTTAATGGATAAAATTTTATAAAACATTCACACCTCTATATCTGGATGTTTTGGAAGATTTGGATGAAGCCAAATTTTAAGTGAAAATTTTATGACAAGTGTCATAAAATTGAGGTTAAAGTTGGTTATAACGGTTACAACCGTACCCTTATAAGGGTACGGTTACAAACCGTACCCTTATAAGGGTACGGTTGTAACCGTACCCTTATAAGGGTACGGCTACAACTGTACTCTTATAAGGGTACGGTTGTAGGGTACGGTTGTAACTGTACCCTTATAAGGGTAAGGGTACAAGCATACCCTTCTAAGGGTACGGGTATGGCCATACCCAAACCCAGACGGACCCACACATCTGCCTCAGTCCACAAATCTAGTGGGGCACATACAGCCTAATCAGTATCATGATTGCTGTGGCTGGTATGGCAGGGGGAACAATGAGATTATGTAATGTTTCATCCTTTTTGGTGGGGGGTTTCAATGCCTTTTTTTAAAGAAGAAAAAAGGCCAACATGTTGGCTCAGGGCCTCCATAGTTTGTGCTGGTTTGTGTTAATCTAGAGCACTGACCTGGAGTGATCCGGGTGAGACAAGTTACATAGACGAACAGTGTTGAGAATGCACCACACATTTTACTTGATCCACCTGAAAGATAAGTTCTATCTATCCTTGTGATTCTTTATAAACTTTTCTCATCTTTGTCCCTTTACTTGAAATCATCTTTTTGATCAAAGTAAAAATCTTGCCAAAATAATTTTGCTTGTTCCTGAAGAGTCCCTGTGATAATCCATATCCAGTACCACATGGTCTTTGGATGGAATGGTCCTTTGCATGCATTATGAAAGGTAATTCCCACATTCCTAGCCTTCTGTAAATCATAAATAGAAAGATGTCCTTGCCCGGTGGGTATGCAGTCAAACTGGTTTTGCTAAAATGTAACAATGGAGCGTGAATTATAAGTCACACAATACCACAATATATACAAGTTCCAATTGGATTAGGTTTGGGACATGCAGGCTGTTGGCTATGCCAATGTAATGTTGTCTGAAACTTTTATTTCATCAACAAATATGTCCCGTTTTCATTGAACCAAATTTGCATCTAAATCATACCAAGATTGGAAGCAAATCTTATAAATCAGCATAATGGGTTGAAAAAACAACCAGCTTAGTTTAATTTAATCCATCCCCGCAAAGCTCATCTTCACATCAAACGAAATCCTTCCCCAAAAAATCAATCTTCCGCGCCGCAATGTGTATAACAAGATAAAAAAGAATGCAACTCACTTTTTTTTTATTTTAAGAGTGACCTTATCCTCAGGAATTGGTTAAATTGTCTTATTTTTGAGTTGGTGACGACGAGTTGTATTGAAAATCTAAATCCCGTTTAAGCTTTTTGGAACACGAAAGCAGACCGCAGGCTGGCCATTGAGATACAGAGTCATCATTAGTTTCAGAAACAGAAAGCCTAAGATAATGGTCCTCTTGGTCTCATTGAGCAAATCGATCTGTATATATCAGAAAAGCTGATAAGACTTACGATTTGTCTTTGCAAACTCCGCTACGTCTGCGGCCTGCTTTGCCAAAAACTCGGCGAATTCCTCTTCCGTGAACATGGTGCCACAGTCTTTGGTGATGAAGCCATCATCTGTGAAATTTGTTTGAAGAAGAAACGTTTTGGTTAGAGTGCCGTCGCACTAGAAAGCTCGTAAACATGAGCTTACCGACAAATAGGCATCTTTTCTTCAAAGGAGCTTGTTTGGAAAGAAAAATTGGAAAAAGGAATAGGTATCGGATCAAGCCAAGCTTCACTACATTCCATAAATATAATTCATGAATTTAGCGCAAGTCGATTCATTCCAGAAGAAAAATCAGCTTCATTGAACGATACTGGAATAAAGGAACTTCAAGGAAGCTAGAAAGAAAGCCTACTTACTGGCCACCGACTTGCAATTTGTTGAAGAGTATCACAGTGACGGAAAAGAATTGCGAGGGTTCCTTGTAGATAATAAAAGATTTTTCAAAGAGGTGGGTAAATGTGATCGATTTTCCAACCAATTGGGATCCCAATCACCGCGATTCAGGTGTACTTAATGGCTTGAAGCTAAGAATTCGAGCAAGGAAATGAAAAATTTAGAAGTGACGGGACTAACCCCCGTTGATCAGTTGGATGATTGAGCGATTTGCTCGAATACCTTCATGTTTTCTGGAATAGAGATATTTCATTTGTAACACGATAGATACTTCGGTTGGGTAATATGGCAACATCAATTCAACTTTCAATTGTTCCACCTAAATGAATTTGCACGGCATCCTGGCTACGGAAAATTGTTGTTTCGTGCGACCGTTGATTTCCACTTCGATCGAAGGAAGATTGCACATAATCTGGGCGTGTGATTAAATTGCAACGAGGGGACAAAATAATTGAGTTTTAGAGACGAGTGACTAATACTTACAATGAGTTGTCAACTGGCTTGATACTGCAGCAATGGGTTGCCGGCTGTTGCCGGTCTCCATAACCATTACCGGAGCCTGTCAACCTGACCGAAAACGAAAGCAAAGATGCCCACCTTTGAATTGAAAGACTATGACCGCCGGCCCAGGAACAGTCGTTGGCAAAACGGGGAAAAAAAATCACACAGCTCAGTGAAGGGGAACCCCCGCAGCTGAGTGCTACCACTACGTCAATCTCAGCCTGTCAGGCATGGAGTGCGGGCGTCCCCAGCAAGCGAAGCGGAAAGCTCTTACCACCCTGTTCCCTCAAATTGAAAGCTGGATTATATATGGCTTCTATACATAATTGGTCCGGGTTCGGGCAGAAAAGAACGCTGACAAAAACCGCCGTTCCGGCGCGGGTCAAAAATGGAAGTCTTGATAAATTAAGTTGGACCACAATCCCGCGGATGATTCAGACACACCTCCATTGATCCCTAAAGATGCTTAGCATCACATCTGAGGTTGATACTTCAGAATATTTGGAATCTTGGTTCTCGGGGCACTTACCGTCTTTTCAGAGGTTGCGCCGCTGCTCCTGCAAGAATAATCAACTTCTAGTATTTCTATTGGGTGTCTCCAGTAACACTTGCCCTTTCTTGTTTGTCAAACTTTGTGTGGAAATTTTCTTTCTCTGAGAATTTTGTGAAGTGATTACTTTGAGTATGTATTGAGTTAGGAAGGATACCAGTCAAGATACCAATCTTGCACTTTTTTGCACATGGGTTTCATTTTATTCCTGGGGTATCAGTTCCACCCATGTATAGAGCCTAGAGGGCTTGAGTAATAGTATGATGCTTCACCAGCTTTTTTTCTATCTTGGTTCAGGAACTCAGGTACACTTGACAGAGGAGTCTTGTGGCACCAAAGAAATGTAAGATCTCTTTTCAAATCCTGCTGACAAGCAGAAAAACAAAATAGAGAAACAAAAGAGTTATTATTCAAGCCTTCAAAGGACTTGACACATGATGGCAAATCAAAAAATCAAAAAGCAATACATTTCAATCAATTGTGTGAAAAAAAAACTAAACTAAATTAGTGAATAATAACAGAAAAAACAAAATCCAGATGCATCAATTTTTTGTCTTAAATGTTGATCAGAGCTGTTGTCTCAAAAAACATAAACAAAAAGAAAAAAATCAAAATAGTCCACTAATATTATTCTAGATTCAACAAAAACAACACCACTATTGATAATTGAATAGCCTTATATGTATACCATCATCATGAATAATCCAATTGATGCAGATGCTCAACTCTTCCTTTTAATAACAACCAAAAAAAATTTAGCATGTAAAAAAGGAAAAAGAAAAATGGAAATCCGATTAGATGATCCCATCGAGGATATATTCGGGGTGTGCAATTTGAAGTTTTTTTGTTTGCAGTAATCAGATACAACTAGTTTCTCAAAGGGAAGGGGAAGAAGTCAGCTCTCAATTATAGACAGCCAATTAGAGTAACTTCAGAGGCAAATGGAGCACGTACTTATGGCATCAAAATCAAACCAGTTAAACTCGTCAAGACAAAGAGAATAAGAAGTTCATATGTAATATCATGGCCGGATAATATTAATAATACATAATTAACATGTATAAATACGAATGATACATTTCTCTCCAAGAGGGCATGATCAGAAGTAGTCCGAGCCTCACGAGGCTGCACGTTAAATATTCCTGGATTGATGGGATGGTTTGGGAAGCTGCACGGAGGCGACTCGGTTCATGAGTTCGTCGATCTCGGTGTGGGAGATATGTTGGTAGTAATCCTGTTGACGGTGGTCGGGGGCAACAGGAACGGCGTAATTCTCCTTCATATCCGTATCAAACATGGCACACAGCTTCTGGTTGCGCTTCCGGCGACGGTATCTGAATATAGCAATCGTGATAGGGATGCTGGCCAGAAAGATGATCGCAATCGCGATCCCCGCCAATGCCCCTTGACTCAAGCCGCCGTGTCCCTCTGGAGTCAAATTGGGCACCGAGACAGGAAGATGATGGGAGTTGGCGAGAACGGAAGACGATGAACCTTCAGACCTCTTCGGGCTGTTGGGGTCCGTCATATTCGCCGAGACGATGGTGTGAGTTTGATTGGATTCAGATGCCCGGCCATTGGCACGGTCTTGCATGACCTTGGCTCTGCAACCCTTTGTCCGGAGGAGCCCGCCTTTTGTTGGAGCGTGGCGTTCACTCGCCGGAGCCTCGCTCGCGGAGGACTCGCTCGACTGTATGAGTTCCGGATCTACATTGTCACCCTCCGAGGCCAAGACAGTTGAGTGGTTTGGGAGTTCCTGTCTGCTCGCGGGCTGTTGCGGTGAAGCGGCCCCATTTCGATCTGTTCCTCGCTTCGAATCAAAGAAGGTCTGGTTGTCTCGAAATGTCACACTGCTCTGTAGGACAGTGTGAATTTCCGGCGGGATAGTTTTCGCCGGTAATATATGGCCAGGAAGTAAGACGCTGTCAATGTCATCGGCTCGTTCTGTTTGTAGGAGAGAATCGTGCTTCTGCTTCATTTCAGACCGCTTGCGCATCCGGCGCTGATTGGTTTCTGGTTGATTAAAGGAAGAAAAGATAATTCATCTTTAGCCGTACTATCACTTGCAAATAACGTCGGAGAGACATTCAAGGCACCGGATGCTCTTAAAGCGTCGTCACAGGATTTGAAAAAGTTGTGTGATAGCTATTCACACTCACCATAATCCGCAAGTATATCATCTTCCTCCTGCTTCAGAGCCCTAGACTCGATTAAGGCGTTTAAATGGCCCTGTGGGACTTTCATATGGATGTTGTTGGTCGAATAGATAAATGTGTGCACCTGTGTGCAGTGGAGCTACGCAGCTGACCGACGGGCCCGTTGGTCTATCTGCTTCGCTTTGTTTCGGGTTTCTTCTGTATCGGATCTTCGTATACGGGGGATGCTATTCGAATAGCGGAAGTTGAAGGCGGCGGTAAGGGTAAATGAAGTGAAGGGGAGAAAATATGAGGAATCAAGCAGTGAGATTACGTTTATTTTTCGATCCGTGGTTGATGTTGATTGACATTAAGCCAAACTGTCGCCCGACATTAAACAAGGGGTGCAAATGATGAATGGCCAGCACACTAGAATTGTAGAATGGAGAAATAGAAAAAAGTTGTGATTGTGCTTGAAGAACGCACATCTAGGGCTGTTCTGGAGATAAATCTAAAAGGGGATTGACCCGGAAGAAGGAGAGAAAGGTGAGAGCGGGCGGAGATAGTATCGTTGTTCCTCCCAACCACCACTTCAAGGTGTTTGTTGCCCATCGGTGACTAACTGGATGACTTGTTAACCGAGCCAAGATGCAGTCGGTTTCCTTGGGAGGTTCATTTCATCACTCAGTCTTCTCCACTACGATGATCGCATTGGCCGGCCGCTACATACAACAGGTTGCGCCCCCACTACATATATAACATATATTTATCTCGCATTTATTTTGCTGCTTTCCAATTGCGTTGCTCCCGGTCGACTTGGTCAGGATCATCGTACGCTGCTCGGCTGTACCCTGCACTGGTTCTCCTGGCCCTTTCACATCGCCCTTTCAACCCCCTTCTCTATAATATCCATGGCAAGGTATACCACGAGCGCCTCAGAAACGTTATTCAGAATTGACTTCTCCATATTTACATAAATATATGGCCCCGCGTGCTACGAAAATATGCGTGGATACCATCTATATAAAGGGTATCGAATGGACATAGAAAAGTGACTTGCCCTTTGTTAGTTGATGTGAACCAATAGTTGCTATGTATTTAGTCAGGTGTGCAAAGTATTTGAATCGCAGAAGGAAGTCGCTTGAAGAAGCTTGAAGACATGGACTCCATGAGGTTCTGCAAAAGAGAAGTAAACGTGACCCCAAACACGACCGCCCACCGCGAAGATCCTGTTCTTTCTCGCCCCTTTGTAAGATAACTGCTGCCACGCGAACCCAGCCTGTCTTTCAAAGACGCGTGTATGTAGCTCTCAAGACTCTACATAGCTCAATAAATCCCCTCACTATGCAGAGAAAGAACAGCGCGAGGCGGCCCCTCGAGTCGCGGAGGTCACTTCGCGGCCCGGAAGTTCAAGAACCATGTGCTCAGCTAGCATGTGTCTGTCAATGGAGAGGGGAAGAAGCATCGTCGAATGAGAGTATGTAAACTGCAGTTGCGCGCTCTCTCTTCTCCTCCATCCCGATCACGCGGACGACGATCGCGACACCCTGATGTCGAACAACAAGACAGGGCAAAAACCCCGCCAAGATTTTTGTCAATTTTGTGAGTGAAAAGAGAACTTTGCTGTATGTATGCTATGACCAAGAAGAACACAAGAGAAGAGAGAGAAAAAAAAACACAACACAGATAATATATATGTACATCCCTGAAAGACCTGAGAGGAATCATAACTATGAGCATATGGTGATTGGCTGCTTTTTGTTTTTCTTTGTTTATGAAGGGGGGGGGGGCGTGGTGTGGTTCAAGGATGCCTCGAGTCGTCTCCCTTAGCGGATACATATTGACATCTACGACATCCTGCAGCGTCGGTCGCCGTCGTCGTTGGCAGATATGCTAATATCCAAAAGGGAGGGGAAATTGGTTGACGATGATGAATGATGAATGATGAATGATGGGATGAAAAAAAATATTGACAAGCAAACAACCATAACACAAAGTCAAGAAAAAGATATAAATATATACACGAAAGAAAAGAAAAGGAAGGAGAAGGGAAACAAGTAGTGCAAGTTTATATGAGCCAGTATATAAACGTCAACATCATGGATAAAAGTATGTGCGTGCGTGCGTCGGGGTGGAGGGGTAATAGCGATTCGCTGCGGGAACGATATCCATCGGTGTGAGCGGGAGACGGAGGGTAGAAGGACAATCATCAATCAATCATAAAAAAAAAGACATATCAAGGTAACATAACAAACAACAGCTGGGGTTTCATAAGTCAACAAAATAAACGAGTGTGATGTGTGTGCGTGTGCGGAGGTGGTTGTTTTTTGGGGGATTTGTTTTTTGTTTTGAGACGATTGATCACAACTCATAAACTGAAACTTCTACTTGAGGATATATATATGTGTGTGTAGGTGTGTGTGTGTGTGGATAAATTAAAAAAAGCCACATGATGGACGAGAATGGGTGCCAACAAACAAAGAAAGAAAAAAAAGAACGAAGAAAAAAAGAAAGAACATCCAAACATTACAAACAGATGCGCGTAAAAGAGAAAGAGAGAAAGAGAGGAAAAAGAGAAAGAGGGGGAGGGAGGGAGAGAGGGATTGAAGGGACAAGAAAGGGCCAAGAAAAAAAAGCCAGGCCAAGATCTCTCCATGGTAAGGTGAGACAAGGGAAGATAATCGCGATCTAGTCCTGGGAGTGTTTTTTTTCTCTGTTCGGTTTTTCCTGTTTTCTGGCGTGGTGAACGAAGGGGGGAGGGAACTGATAATGAGGAGGAATGGGATGACTAAACAGCAGGGCAGAGGGGAAATGACCGCGGGGACTTTCACAGAGGGGGTAAGAATGACGGTAGACTTTCTCCACATCAAAAGAAAGGCATCAGACGAAACAAAATCTTTTTCCTTCAATTACACAAAGCGCCCACACCCACCATACTTCATGGGGGATCAATGTTTTACAGCAGACCACATTCCCTCAAGTTGAGTTGAATGATCTGTTACAAACATGAGCAAGGGTACACCCCATCAGCGTCAATCATCGCGTCAGACAAGACTTCTTTTACAATCTGCTTACGATATCATTGACAGCGGCCAGAACAAATCGGATCTGCGTGGTGTCCGTTGCACATGTTAAGTGCACATAAACCTGCGATCAAGAGATTATAGGTGATCAGCATATCTCCACAAGCGCAGCGCAACACAAGATACAATGAAAAAGCCAACGCACCTGCTTTGAGGGACTCTGGTTGACGCTGATAAACTTGTTGCCAAAGAAGTCCGCACCCGCCTGCCAGAACTCTTGATCGGGGGAGGAAGGGGGCTGGAAGTCGGGGAAGAAGTTTTGGATGGGCGAGGATGCCACTTTCTGCTTGAAGAGGTCGATCTTGTTTAAGAAGAGGATGATGGATGTCTTGACGAACCACCTCGAATTGCAGATCGAGTCAAAAAGATTGATGGCTTCCTCCATTCGGTTCTGTTGTAATCATCATACCAGAAAAAAGAAAATTCAATCCACTCGTTTCATGTCTAGAGGCAGCAAGTGCTTCTTTCCTCTGCACAGCTAAGGCAGGAATTCTGATCCAACTTACCACCGTGTCGTCTTCATAAAGATGCTGGTCATATTCGCTGAGGGCCACCAAAAAGACTATAGCCGTCACGTTTTCAAAACAGTGGATCCACTTTTTCCGTTCGCTTCTCTGGCCTCCAACGTCGAACATCCGATACCTGAGCTCTCCGATCACGAAGACGGTTTCCGTGATCCCTGTTGTCTTGACTCGGGAACGCAACACATCCTGATCGTCAGGCACAAATTCAGGGTCACCGATTCGGTCGATCGAATCAAAATAATAGCCTGCTGAATCGTTTAACCTTGACAGATAAGAGATGTCAGTCAAGTTGCCAAGTCGAACCTCCTTCGATCACACATGCAGGAAAAAAGGACGGGAATGAAAAAAAAAAAAAAATCAAAGCGCGGCTTAACTGATACTCTCGACTGCGTGCGAAACATTGCCTGACACCCGAGTCTTGCCAGAGCCCACGGATGGCTGAGACTACCTGAGGGTCGAGGAAATCGAGATCCATTTGGGCGGGCAAGGATTGGATCAACTTGGCAGCTGGAGCTAGGGATCGATCCCTCAGTGGGATCTGCATCAGTTCCATGGCATCGAGGATGACATGCATGGACTGAATAGTGTTTGAAAAGATGATTTCCCTGTAAGAGTCGCGCTCCTCGTCCGTGTAAGTTCCTGTGTGGTTATGTTGCACCCAAAGATGACTGAGGATCAGGATATTGAATCACCGCATCTGCAAGCCGTCATCTTGCGAGAGGGAGCACGAGAGAAAAGTTTCTCGAGGCGTACCTTGGTGAATCAGTTTCATTTGCTTCAGGATGGTGGATTTCCCCGATTCTCCGGCCCCCAGAAGTAACATTTTGATTTCATTTCTGCGGGGGAGAAAAGGCGTTGTGTGTGGTGGGGGAGCATGAGAGTGGATGAGTGAGAGTGGTTGAGCATGTGCGTGTGTTTGTGTGCGGGGGTGTTTGGCAGAAGAGGGAGAAAAGGTGGATCAGCAGCTGTTTTCTCTCTTCTTCCTATTTGAATGTAGGGAGAGGGGGAGAGAGCAAGGCTCGGGCATCGGGATGAGAGAGGGTGGAGGATACCTGAGCGCGACCTTGTCCTTTTTGAGTTGGTTTTCGATTTGGGCGTTGACATGATCCGCCTCTGTGAGATCCTTAGATCCAGAGCAGCCCATCTTGGCTTGAGGGTGGGGTGGTGGTGGTGTTGGTGGTGGGGAGTGGGGAGTGGGTTGGCTCGGGGGTAGAGAGGGGGAGAGGGAGTGTGTATGTACTATGTAGGGTAAGCTGGAAGTTGAAGATAAGCGGGATGGGACCGATAAGGGGGAGAGAGACTATGTAGAGAGTGAAGGTGAAGAAGGAAGGTCAGGGACTAGAGATCTGACTCTGACTCTGATTCTGATTCTGATTCTGATTCTGATTCGGAGGCTGAGGGCTACAACAACAACGGACAGCGCACTATTGTATGTATTGTGGTCAGCTGAAAAGAAAGCAGTCAACAGGCTCGGGTGCATTTAATACTCCGGGAAGGAATATTTTAAGAAGAGGGTGGCGAAGAGCATCTGCTAACAGAGGGGGACTATGTGGTATTGGGTAGCAGAACGGTAGGGCTGGCTCCATGCATCCCGATCAGCCGTTCAACAGGAAATTTGCATTGATGAAAAACTAATCAAAAGCAAGCTTAAACACTTTATACTACAACAACAAACAACTCCTGAGTTTAACGTCGGATTTCAAATGCGTTGGATTGGATTGACACAAGTGCACGGAAGTGAGTTGACTTGGGGAGGGAAACTGATCGGGACTACATAATAACCGCTGGGAAGTGGTCCGCTTCTTTTCTTCTTCTGCTTTTTTTTTTCTCTTTCTTTCTTTCTTTCTTTCTCTTTCCCTTCAATTGCACTCCGAAATTCGAATCACGCCGATTGTCCAGACGTATCAGACAAGATTGGTTGTAACCCGGATTCCCGTTCCAAGACCCATTCCTTCGTTGCGCCCTCCCATCTTTCCTCCTGTCCCTTTCACCTGTTCAAATTGTGTATGCATCCCTTCTGCACGTTTCTCGTGCTCACACATTAACATCTGCAATCGGAAATTCCACTCCAAGCGTTTACATACATAACAGAGAAACCCTGCCAAGACGCCCCGCCCCGGGTTGTGACAACAGCGTGCTCACATGTTGATTTCTTCGTTGTGCATCGGTCAGCTGAAAGGCGACCCAAAGGGTGACTGACATCACTTCACTCACGTGGTGGTTCTCTCTCCAAGACCGTTGTTAAGCATGGATGTTGAACAAAAAAAAACCATATCTCAGCCGCCAGCGCGGGGCCTCAGAGTGAGAGTCGGCCGGGGTAAAGCATATGAATTAGCCACACCGCTGATTTTGGTTGACGGATGTCTTGAAATGTCTTGCCATTGAGCCTTGACATGTCTACATATCACAGAACATTGCCCTCTTTTTTAAGCTTCTTTAAAGCCGCTTAAAGAGTTCGATGGATTACGGAAATCAAATGGCAGACCTGAGCCCCAGGGATTCGGACACTAATTTGCATATCGAAGGCTGATTCGAAACTCAGTAATTTTTTTGAGCAAACGGCCAATTGGAAGCTTGTTTTAGCTCATGAAAACCCAACATTTTTGAATAGTCAGGTTCAAGGATTGTCGTTCCATCTAATTTTTCACAAGATCAACCTTTCTCTTTCCCTCATGGGATGTACCCAACGATGACATGCGCTCTGCCAGAAAAAGCTTTTTTTTCCAGAGGTTGAATGGCTGAAAATTTGCAACCGCGGTGGATGACAAGAACACCCATGCCGCTATGTCTTGCACAGCTATAAACATTTTTGGGGGAGTTTGTTTTTCCATGGAGGAAAGGGAAACCAGCTACGCTAGAGCCTAGCAAGATTTAACTTTGGATTTTGTCCACAGTCACCCAATGTCCTCAATGCTGGTGATTGCATAGTGTCAATCAGAAAGAGCCTTTGTTGCACAGAAAACTGTTGCAGACTGTCGCCCAGGACTTTTTTTTGGTACAACACTGAGGGGAATCATACACATGGATCAATGAACGGGCATCTTTTTTGCTGATTGGCTATAAGGGAGTAAGAGCCAAATTACTGTGTCTGAACTCTGTTACATCTTTTGCTACTTCAAAGCTTAAATACATCCCATTTGTTGCCAGAAGGTAATATATGGCATATTGTGGAAAGCTTCATCTTCAGCGCACTGAGAAGACATTGCCAGCAAAGCTGGATCGGATGGCCGCATCCGAGTTAACATTGGATGCGGCCATCCGACTCAAGCTCGGGCGCCGTGCCACCGATTTAATTGAAAACCAATTCAAACACGGTCACAAAACGCCCGGGCCACTGAGTTTGAATCGTTTATTTAATGACTCGGTGGCACGGCGCCCGAGCTTGAATTGGACGGCCGCATCCAATGTTAACTCGGATGCGGCCATCCAATGCAGCTTTGCTGGCAGGGAGAACAACTGGCGAATGCCTTTTTGGTGTCTTTTGCTTGAAACAAACAGGTTGTCTTTTGGGTGTAGTGCAATGCAATTCTTGATTTTCCATTGGGCCCTGGGAGTTCATTCATCACCAGAGGACAAGGCGGCTTCCCCGCCCACTCAAAGTTTTTTCCCTCTTATTAAAAATCTACATTAGATTCAAATTGCTTTATGATTTTTACATAAATCAGTTCAACATTCAGTTGACCTTGCTTAAAATATTTCATCTTTTGGGACAAGTTTTTCAAGGTCAAGGAGAGCCAGCACAAAACATGTCATATTAGCTTAGTGGAGAAAATGCACATTTTTCTTCCATTTGGGACCGTAGGATCCAGTTTCCAAGAGTCCTCTGTATCATGACAGGAAAGGTCAAAATGTAGTTATTGATTTGAATTTTTGGTCATCAAGCCACCAGCAAGATGGGAGTCTTGAGGTGACCACCCTTTTCACAGCTCCCAATTCAATGGGGTGTTTGAAAAATACAATGAGGCTGTGGTCTGAACTAAAGACCAAGAGTTCCAATCAGATTTTCAACTTTTCCCTCTGCAATTGTTGAAATTTTGGAGTGTTGGTGCAAGAAGAGAGATTTTTTGAGAAGGATGACACAAAAAGATTGGGAGTCTTTTTGGGAAAGGCTCACGGAAAAAGAATGGAAGAACCAATGGTTTTTATTCACTGAACTAGGCTAGCTTAAATAGACTAAGTACAAGTGGTTAGAATGTGGTTTGGCAAAAATGAATAAAAGACATTTTTGAATAAAAACTGAGAGAAGACAAAATAAGTTCTCAAAAAGACAAACTTGGACAAAACATCTCATTCTCTTTTAGTTAGGCTAGATGAGTCAGTCAAGATAAAATATTGTGAATCACAGATACTATGAGGCGTTAATTCAAAGTAATCAGTTTCTAAGAATCAGATAATGAATCAGAAAAAGAAGGAAATCAAAATTGAGACATGAATTGTGAGGTGAATTCAACACAAAAAACAAGCTCCTATCTGATTATAATTCAGTCTGAGTCAGGAAGATTCAAGAAAAGGAAAATGGGGAATAGGACAGAGGGAAACAGGAAGAGGAAAATTCAACAGCAATGTGATGACAGGTGATTACAGTTGCAACCGCGCAAAGGAGAGGTCAAATCATTGTAATCTTGACCTGTGGACGGTTTCAATCATCAATGCATAAAAATCTATTGTGTGTTTTAAATTACAGAATGTTTAGTGGGTCTTGAAAGTATGGAGGCCCTGAACTGACATGTCAGCCTTTTTTTTAAAAAAAAGGCAGTGAAACCCCCTGCCAAAAAGGACAAAACATTACATAACCTCAGTGATTCTCCCCGCCACACCAGCCACAGAAATCATGATACTGGCTAGGCTGTATGTGCCCCACTAGATTTGTGGACTGAGGCAGATGTCTGGGTCCCTCTGGGTTTGGGTATAGCCATACCCTTATCAGGGAACCATCATACCCGTACCCTTATAAGAGTGAGGTCATAGTATACCCGTACCCTTACAAAGGCATGTTGGTACCCGGACCCTTATGAAGGTACGGCCAGACCCATGCTCTTAAAAAGGTATGCTTCTAGCCGTACACTTATAAGAGTACGGTTGTAGACGTTGTAAAGCTCAAAAGTGTCAGTGAAGACCTTTTGCTGAGTGCGGAACGGGATGATGTGAGGATGACTCTGCCATTCCTATACTAGAAACTAAAACAAGACCCCCCAATCTATGATTGGCAGGCTTTAATTCAAGTGATAGTAAGTGTATCCAAGATACTTCAGATGGTATAGCAAGTATAGGTGACTAAGGATGTGTTGAGTGTGTATGAATAAATATGTGATGCTGATGATGATGTTGTTGATGGTAGGTGATGATGATATTGGTGAATGTTGAGTGTATGTGGATGATGAAGGTGTGTTAAGCTAATGAGTTCTGGGAGCGGACGCTACTACCAAGGATGGATGATGATGATAATGGTTTGTAGTGCGAAATGAGTTTTTGGGAGCTGACGCTTCTACCAAGTGGGTCAAGATGAGTTGTTTAAATGAGTAATGATGAAGTTGTTATTGCTGATGTTGATTGACTTAAACCTCAATATTGAGTGACTTATAATGAGGAGTGACCAGTGTATTAGAATATAGGGGATAGTGAAAGGTATCTGTGGATGGTGTGTAATGTGATGGGATCCCCAAATCTGGTCAGGAGGGGGAAAACAGCTAGAGGAGAGCCCCTTTTATATCAAAATCCTGACAAATGGGGGGTGGTCAACTTGTGGTTGGAACAATGGGCATGGAACACAATGGAACAACAATTGCTGACTCACACTGGCTGAGTTGTGGTTGATGGAAACAAATGGAAACATGGAACAAGTGAAATGGGGTTGACTTGTGGTTCTGAACCTGATGGAACTTTCCATGGAGAATGTGGGCCTAGGTTGGGTAGAATCTTCCAGAAAGGGGTTACTGGTGCCTAGTGGCCAAGTTGTGGTTGTGGTTTTCTTGTGATTGCCTTGTGAACGTGCCGTGTAACTGTGAATAACTGGAATAAACTGGGGTCTAGGAACTAATATTGGCCATAACTATTGATCCAGGCATGTAAGAGAGATTCCGTGAGTTGTTCCCTAGGATCAAATGGCCTGAAGAATGTTTTCCTGGAACAATCTATGGGGTTTTGAAGGTTTTGTATTTTGATGACTGTAGTAGGGATTAAGGTTTAGGTGACGGAGTATGTTGATTTGCTGATGCTTCCTGATCCGGTCAAGTGGTAATTATGCCGTAACTTGTGTCCTAGGGTGAATTTTGCCGTAGATTCTGATTCTTCAATACTATCTGAGGATATCTTAGTGGATATAAGAGAAAAAATGAGAAAGAGATAAGAAATAGAGAAGAAATAGGAGAAAAATAGATAGAATAAAAAATTGAAAATTTGTGGCATGTTTGGAACACCACAACGTACCCTTAGGTTACAGTCATAGCCGTACCCTTATATGGGTACAGTCAAAGCCGTACCCTTATGAGGGTATGGTTGTAGCCGTACTCTTATAAGGGTACGGTCGTCAGGGTATGGTCGCCCCTTCTACGGAACTTATAAGAGTACAGTCGCACCCGTACTCTTATATGTACTTTGTCAGCCCCCTGCTAGTCAGAACAGCGCAAGGTCCTGACAGACAAGGCCGGCGTGGTAGTGCCGGCAGAGTGCCCAGTGCGCAGAGTGTGCAAAGCGCGTAGCCATCAGCCACGCAAGGAGCAACCCAGAAGAACTGGAAAGGTAGGGCTGAGAGCCTGCCTTATGTATTGGGACCAGCTCAAGAGAGACAGGTCCCCAGAGATTAAGAATACCAAGCCCGTTGTGGAACTACTCTGGGGAAGAATAGAGCTTGAGAGGGATGAGTGCTTGAAGGGCTGCCTCTCTTTGGTAGCTGGGAGAGTTGAAGTTGACAAGAATAAGAGTATGGACTCTTAAAGAAAAGTGTGGCTGATGAGGATGCTAACATATATTGGTAGGGGTTATTAATTTATATGTCCAATCAGGATGTATTCAAGCTGATGGTTTATCTTTATAATTCTCCAGAATGTATTCAAACTGGGGCAGGTAATAGGTATTTATATTATGTATTTCTCTACACTGTATTCAGGAATAGAGCTTACTATGGTACCAGATGTATTCAACTGATGACTATAGGATCAGGGGATGTGTACTTACAAGCTGATGATGGTAGACAGTCTGATGATGAGAGGAATGAAGATGGAGGAAACAGGCCCTTTATATATCTTGCGGGAGGGAAATAGAGGAATGGCCAAAATGTGGTTGAGGAAATGAGAAGGTGAGAGTATAAATCAACTAGAAGAGCCAAAAATGGCTGACTTGTGGTTGATGGAAGAAAATGGAACAATGGAATGAGTAGAAAATGAGTAAAACTGGCTGAGTTGTGGTTGGTGGAATATAATGACATCATAGAATTAATATAATAGTGGAAAATACAAAAGAACAGAGGCTGAACTGTGATTGATGGAATACAATGGAACATGTGGAAAATTATAGAGGAAAAGAGGGCTTAAATGAAGAGAAAATATTCCAAAGGGGGCTTGCAGAACTTGAGGTTAACTTGTGGTTGAATTGTTTTGTGTGACAGGTGTGTGATTGTGTTGTGTTTGATTGATCCTGATTTGGGGCCTGGGTGCTTGATGTATTTCTGTAACCCCCTTGAGCCTTGGCCACCTGTGCTTTTGACCACATAATTAACCCCTCAAAAGTTTTATTTATTCAGGGTTGGCTTACCACACCATGCCATTACCCATTAGACACTATTGTTTATCCAGTGATTGGGGCTTTAGTTTCCTCTTCTCACCCAGCTTCCAGCCCTCTCAGTTCCCTTTTCCATCAGTCTACCAATCTCTCCTCCCCTTCAGTTTCCAACCCTTCCGCCCAACTCGGTTCCTCCCGGCCCCTTGGTGTTATCCAGGTAGGCCGTGATCTCTTCCTGTTTTCCTCTCTATCCTTCTCATAGCTCTAGGCCTCTGGCCACGTAGGTTGAATCCTCCCTACCAGCCCCTTCACCAAATGTGCGGCTAGCCTTGGTTGATTCGTGCCTGCAAGCTCCTCGAGTTTCCAGCACCAACAGGTCCTGTGCTTCCAGCTACCTCCGGCCCTCCAGCCCAGATACTTCATTCAGGCTGCGTCACTTTAGAGACGTGCCCTGACATACTTAATGGTCCGGGTACATGCAGGTACTGGTGGCATGTGGGTACAGGTGTGCCACCAGTACCTTTACACATGTGTGTGCAGTGTACATTCAGCACCTGTTCCACCCCTACTAAGCAAGCTAAGAGAAGGGATAGAGGCAGGCTCCCAGGCAAGCTTCAAGCTTGCTATTTCATAATTTGGTAGGGGGGTTGAGCGTGTTTTGGTGCACGCAGGAGTTTTGAATGTCTCCCCCCGTGAGCACTTGACTTAGAGAAATCTTCAGCTCCCCACCTCACCCCTTGCTGCCGCCGCCCATCCCCGCCCTCACTCTCCCTCAACGGTCATTGCCGCGCCGCCGCGCCGCCACACCCGTTTTCATTGCCGTCTTCAACTCACCAAAACTCTACCCTACAACACAACCTTCACAACTCCCAACATGGTCACCCAAAGTCACAAATTGTTGAGTGACAAACTAAAGGGCAAATTGTATTTTAGTAATCATGAACATGATAGAGAGAAATACAATGTGAGAAACAAAATGAAAAATCTCAATCACCTAAAGGCAGTAAATGAAATACTATAGGATAGATGAGCAAGGCAACAAAGAACAAAAAGAAAAAGAAACTAAGGAAATGGAGATGTCAATCAATCTATTCTTATCCAAAGGAAGCAAGAAGACAGCTACACCTACGACTCTTTCAGAAGACCTGGCTGTATTAATGAGATTGGTGGAGTGTTGAATAAGAAGGGAAGCACAGTGGTCGTTGGCAAGTTGTTGATAGGAAGGGAAGTGCTATAAGCCAAAGAGACGCAAGATGAGCATAGATGACTTGATGTTTGTTGTAGTGGAGGAACGGGCGCAATAACAAATATAATGTATTGAGCGCAACAAAGTTTATTTTCTAGATAATTGATAATTCTAGAGTTCCCCGAGGGAAAGAGAAAAGGATGAGAATGGTAGCGAGGTTATAAGCACAATTGGGAGTGCAATACCTAAGAGGGACAAGCGTAAAGACAAGCTGACTGTGGTGATTTCATGGGTCAATGCACAATGACATCACTGCAATCTAGAGGAACCAAAACATAGGATCAAGCAGTGACACTCAGATCTCAACACAAATTCCATTGAGCCTCCCGACTACCACCCTGCAAGACCCAAATCCAAAAAAGATATTGATTAAGAAAAAAGCAAGAAGCTAAAGAGCAAATTGAATCACTATTGGCAGAAAATGTATGACAAGCCACCCAAGGTACCACACAGATTGAAGAAGACAACTCACCCAGCTTAGCCAAGGATTACTTGGCACACGTTAACGGTTACAATGGACCTACGTATTGGGTGGATGTTAAGACTGCCCTGGATGAAGAATCCAATTGTACATTAGCACAAATCCAATTGCTGTATCAGAGAATCAAGCAAAACTATAAGCATAGCAACTGGACTGAACTCTTCAAGTCCCTCTTCCCTGCCTATACTCATTTGAAGAGGATCACAAACAACTGGACATCACCAGATTCTTTGGACAATAGATCTTCTGAAGTGTGCAACTGCCAAGACCAGAACCCAGTTGTGCAATGTGAGCCTGGGCCTCTACGGTGGCAGCAGGACACAAGGAATGGGGGACAACTCAATATATTTCAAGGGAAAGTAATGACAACACAAATATAAAGAGAGGACTTAAGAAGGAAGAATAAGCTTTAATAAGCTGATGATGATAATCAAGGTTTTAAACCTTGCTTCTCTGACCTAAAAAGGGAGGAATGTGGCTCAATCCAAGAATGGAGAGACAGTAGCGGAGTGAACTCTGACGCCTCCTTTCTTAAAGAAACAGAAAGGGTGAGCTGCTCTTCAGCAGTCCAATTTTTTAGGCTAAAGGAAACTAGCCAAGGTTATTTAAAGGAAAACCTATGTGGGTTTAATAGCTCAAAAGCCCACAGAAAAGCAGATATAATATGATGATAACTTCTATAAAGAAGTGCCTCTGAAGATGGATGATGAAGAAAAAAAGTTGGGATCAATTGATCAGAGTGACTCCCTTGAAGAGTAGTAGTGAGGAGTAATAAAGACTAGTCAACTATGAGTGACCCCAATGACCACTGATGAGTGAGGGTTGGGAGGACTTGAGAATGAGTTGAGTAGTAGTGAATACTCCAGCTAGTAGCTCTGGTGAGGTAGTTGTTCTGGTTGGATGATCTGAGGAAGTTCTTCTGGCTTCCATGTGGAAGATGAACTCTGAAGATCAAAATGAATATATTCAATATGAGTTGAACTTAGAAAATAAATAGAACTTAGAATATTATTACACTCTTCTGTGATGTAATACAACACAATTATTGCTCATGTAATATATGAAATTGAAGCTTGGATTACGGAGAATCTGATTAAGGCACTGTTGAAGCCTTTTGGGCAACAGTGTTGTCTCTAAGGCTGACACTACACACCATCTACCCAGAGCAGGTTTTTACAGCATATCCCAGAAGCCTTGTGGAATTGGGGGGCACCCCCGGACCAATTTTTGTTAAAGAAAAGTGCCACAAAACCTGAAGTATGTACAGCCAGATGTACAGGCCAAGGGAGTTGACTGGCTCCCTAGACAGGCTCCACAACTGCCTGAGGGTGCAGGAAAAAGGGCTTGGGCATGAAAAGTGAGGAATTTAAGATTTAATCTCTAAACAACCAAAACCAGACTGAGAGAATAAAAGAGTCAGTACAAAGAAAAATGATGAGATTGGGAAGAGCAGTGAGAGATAAAAGTAGCCGGAAGGATTGGTATGAAATGGAGGGAAGTGATGGGATAGGTTTAGAGGCATACTGCTAATCTGATGAAATGATGTAGGAGGAGCAAGGACTTTTCAAGAAGAGCAAGAAGAAAGAGCAATTAAGAGCAATCTAAAAGAAAAAAGAAGAACAGAGGAAAGCAGAAAAGAAACATTAGCAAAATCAAATAAAACACAAGAAGGAAAATAAGGAGGATGAGAAAAAAAAAGAGGAAAGGACAAACAGCAAGAGCAGCAGAAGATGGGTATCAATGAAGCCTAGAACAAAGAATAGGAGCCAATCCAATTGGATCTACAAAGAAAGAATAAGAAGGGAGAGGAAGAGGAGTTTATGAGTTTGACTGATGGATTTGCTTCAGGGCTAGCCAAGAGACTTGGCATTTTGGTTTGGGAAAGTTTTCAGAGCACAGCAACGGTTATTGATTGGTATAGTTGTTGGAGTGGTAGCTGTTGGCTAAGAGTCAAGCAAACCAAGATAGTTGGTTGGCTGAGGAGTGGGGTATGAGATGTGCAGGATTTTCTAGAAGCGGGCAGGAACCCTAACAGATGTTTTGCGTGAGCTGAGTGCACTTATCACTAGCAAGTGCAGTCAAGTGCTGCATCAAGGATTGTGGATATGCCTGTCATGGGTGAAAACTCAACAACAAGCCAGGGGTAACCTTGCAAGAGAATTGCAACAGTACTGGTCCCATCCTTTCAGTCCCCCCAAAAAACAGATAGCTTTTTGGGACTAGGAGCTGATTCAGGATGGTAATTGGGCGGGCCAACCCAAACCTGAACCAATACCCAACTGGTCATGGGTTGGGTTTTGGCAGGTTTTCAGCAAAAAACACTTGACCCAAACCCAACCCAACCCAACCTGAAAACTAATTGGGTTGGGCTTGGGCAGGCAATTTAAGGATTGGGTCATTGTCTTGGCACCAAATAAGGTTACTGAGCCCTTGGAAAGCCCAAAATTGCCGGGACCATACAGCCCCACCCAACTCCAAAATGTCCCAAAATGGGCTTGGGTTTGGGCAGCAAATCTTGGGATTTGACCTGACCCAACCCTGACCCAATAAAAAGTTGGGTCAGGTTTGGGCACACCTTTTTGGCCCAAACCCAACCCGTTTACATCCTGAGAGCTGATCAATAACACAGTAGAGGACTTCCCTTGGAATCTGTAGGGTGCTACAGAGTCAGATGTAGAGTTGCAAATTCTAAATTATTTTAAAAAGTTTTGCAGGGTGATAAATTTTTTTCTTTTAAATATACACATTTGATTTGAAATCTAAAGATCTGACTTTGTAGACCCCTAAAGAGTTGAAAAGAAGTCCTCCAGTATGTGCTGAGCAAGAATTCCACCTGGTGTGCTGAGCGGCACCAGAATTAGCAATGAGCTGAAAGGATCTACCAGATGAGCTTGAGCACATCAGGCTTTGTCATTGGTACTTATCCCATTCATTGTTGAAATTTGCCAAAAGGAACACCAGGAATAATGTAACAACAGGCAGGGTAGGAATGGAATAGTTTTGAAACTGAACAAAAAGCTGTGTGATGTCACCTGACATCAAGGTAGTGAATGTTGTCCGGTACCCGTTTGGCGGTACCCGGCACCCGCTGGCGGGTACCCCTTGCACCCGCCTTACACCCGCCAGGCAGTGCCGGGTGCCCACTTTTTGGTGAAAAGTGGTGTGGTACCCGGGTAACACCCAAAAGTACTGCCTGTCCCCCGGGGGGAAGCAGGTGCTTGCAACTTGTCCTGGTTTTTTAAAAAATTCCTGCCGCAGCCCAAATTTTTGTGCTGCGGAGAAACGTCTGTGCGCCTGGTTTGCCCTTATGTCACAGTGTCCGTTTGACCATTCAACGGACACGGGCTGTACAACTGCCTGGGCTCAGACCACAAACGCTGCAAAACACACACGCAAACACTACCACCCTACCTCCTATTGTCAACAACCCACATATCAGAACTCTTGGTTGCTCATCAACCCAACCACCAACTCCGTTCACCAATCCTTGACCAACGCCATGCCTTGCACCCGCAAAAGAACCACGTCAACACAGGACCATACACCTGAGGACAAAACCAACCCAAACAGCTCTCAGGCTGCATCAGGGATTGTTCCCGCTAAGAGATTGACTGACAAGGAGGAGCTGAGTACGTTTTTTCTCTCAATGAATATATTAAACTTCACCCAGCCTTATTCTAATTCCAAGTTCTTTACATGTAGAAAGAGCTCAGAAAATTGCTGCAAATGCTGTCAGTTCAAGCTACCAGTCATATCACACACCCAAACTTTCCAGCCAAAAGGACAAGTACGGCAGGAGGATGATTGCATATACTTGCAAAATTTAAGTGAAGATGACCACTAATTTTGTTTTCCAAGCTGATGACCAAGACTGGATTCAGGTGCGGCTCTAAGATAAACCAACCAACCTCCGATTCCTCTTGTAGCAATCTCATAAAGCACACATCAATCTGTCAACGTAAAGAAAAAGAAAGCAAAGGAAGTCAACAGTTGTCTGATCTTGGATTTACAGCAAGTGGGCACATACATCCAAAGCAGGTAAGCAATTCCCTATCAAAATCCCTCATCAGAATGTTTATATTTGAGACCGGAGGATTTTGGATGATCTAGGTGCCCCAGTTATGCACCATCTGGTGCGCCAAAGCTGCACAACCATTTTTGGCACTGACCGACGCAAGCCATAAAGCTATACTTCATCCAACGGTTGTAAAGCACTTACCAACCCCGCGCGGTGTTTCAAATGACATCCATATGCTTTGCTCAGCTATACAAAACAACTGACGTGATGTTTTGAACGTTTGTGCTTGCATTTTGTTTAACATTTCTCTAAACAAACTGACTGGGATGCTTTGAATTTTTGTAGGTGCACAATGGTGCAATGTATTTGGGTGTTGATGAATGGCAATCTCCAAATGGTTTCAACATTTTAGGTATTGTCATCTACAGACTACTAGAAGAAGCTGGCACGGTCAAGTTGGAAGCAATGCCGTTAGACTTTGTTTGCTTGTCTAAAAGCCTCTAAAAGCCACACTGGTGAGTACCTGCTAACACGGTACGTTTGGTTGTGGAGAAATTTGGAATCCAAGATAAGGTTGGCCAAGATTCACTGAATATTAGTCTGATTCTATTGAAATGCTGAATAATATCTTTCTATTGAAGTGCTGACTAATAAATTTTTCTTCAGATATGTGGAATGGTGACCAACAATGCCAAGAATAATGGGGTAGCGGTTAGGGAGCTCAAGAAGCTCAAGTGGCCACGCTTTAAAGGCAACACACAGTGGATCCAGTGTTTTGCTCATACACTGAACCTTATTGCCCAAGCTATACTCCGCCCATTTGGAGCTCAGAAGAAGAATGGTGCTACTGACAATCCAGGATCAAACCCTGAAGGAATTGATTCAGGCAATGAAAGTGCCCAGGAGCAAATCAGCATGTAAGTTTCAATTTGAATGCTTGATTTTATTTTGTTTCAATACTGATTTGTCTTTCATCCAAATGCTAGGCTTCTGTGCGGGCACACAGCCAACTTGCAAGATGAGGAGTCATCAAGGGATGTTGACTCCAATTCCAAATCGGATGAAGACAAGACTGAATCCCTTGTAAGGCTGATATTGAAAATGCTAGTGAAGAAGATGAAGACAATTGCTAAACATCTGCATCCTGCAAATAGACCTTGGCAAAAGTCAGTATCTTTTTAAGTAGATACTTGACTTGATTTGTGGATTACCTATTTTGGTACAGTTTTGTGTGATTGCTAAGAAATTGAGGTTTTTGCCAAATTCCAAAGCCAAGTTTGTCAAAATCTGCAAGGAAAAAGGTTGTGCAACCCCTCACAACATTGAAAGGGATGTGCAAACTCGATGGAATTCAACCAGTGCGCAACTCAAAAGCATAATTAGATGTGAAGATGCAATGTAAGTCTTCCTTCCAGCAGGTTTCATATTATGTAGAAGATTGACATAACTTCAATCTGAGACTTGAGTGGCAGCGCCATAAACGGCATGGTGTCAACCGTGCACATCAATTGGATGACAGCGACTTCAAGTTGGCACGGGATCTGGTTGAGGTCCTTAATGTTTTTTACGAGATCACTCTTCAACTGTCAGTGGTGGGATTGGCTTGCTTGTCCAACATAGTTCTATAAATTGATCAAATCACCAAGCACCTTTCAACAGTTATCAGTGATAATAATTACCCAGCAGCGTTGAGGAATGCCTGCCGATTTGGAATGAAAGTAACAAACAAGTATTATAGCTTGACGGATACATCTCCTCTTTATAGGATAGAAATATGTAAGTAGCTTTCTCTTCTTAATGCAGCAGTTCATTACTGACACAGTTCTTCAGTGCTTCACCCATCATTCAGAGACAAGTACTTCAAGTTGGCCAACTGGGAGCCCAAGTGGATAACCGAAGCCATACAACTAGCGCAGGATATGTGGGTATCATTTTACAAGCCAAAAACCAATGGCTCCTTCCTCCTCTGCACTAGCACCAAATACGATTTCAAGCTCCAAGGTAAGCACTTGGTCTTATCATTACTGAGAACCAAGGGTATTAAAGCCATTTTCTTCCACTTCTCACCGCCCAAAACCGGTATGCTTGCTGGATTGGAGGACACTGCTGCTGCCCAAGGGGGAGATTCCTTGTCCAAACCATTTGATGTGTGGTTAGCAGGTAGAATTATCTTGAATGGTACTGACCCAGTGAATCCTCTGCAGTGGTGTATACAGCAGAAAGCCTTGGGGAACACCCATGGCGGCCTGGTGCACATGGCTCTGGATGTGTTGAGCTGTCCAGGTGAGTCAAACATCTACCTGATTTCAAAATTCATACAATTGGAATCACTTACGATTTACTTTTTTAGCGACATCATTTGAAGTTGAGAGAGCGTTCAGCTTTGGACGTGATTATGTCTCATCAAAGAGGCACAGACTTGCGCATGGTTCAATAACTCATGGGATGACTGTTGCCTTCTACTCAAAGAATAAACTGATCAAGGAAGATATGTTGCAAGAGTGGAAACAAGCAATCAAAGAAAACAACCAGACAAAGCAGAAGGGGAAAAGAAAAATCATTGTTTTGGATGATGAAGCTTAGTTACAAATCCAAATAAGCGAGATGTAAACTATTTAGAGAACTGATAGCTGCTAAAAATCCGATTTGAAGAGTTGTTAATGATAAAAAATTTTTCTTTTATTATATTCAAAGTCCTTTGGGACTAAGTGAGAGATTTGAAAGAAAAAAACCCGGCAGGTACCGCTGGTACCCGCCTAAAAGACCCGCAGTACCCGCCAGGCGGTGCCGGATGCGGTGCCGGGTGCCTGATTTTTGGAAAAATTACGCGGGTACCGGCGGTGCAACCGGTACCCGGGTCCGTTTTGACATTCATTACATCAAGGTGAAATGTTTTTTTGTGGTGATAGTCTCTCAGTTTGGCTCTTTTTTGTTTATGATCCTTCCACAACCTACACTCTGCACCTGTTGTGTTATTTTCCAGCCTTTTTAACATTAAAAAAATTAATCTCAGATTCAGCTTGAACCAATGTGACTGATCTTAGGGCCAAACAACACAGATGGCATGCAAAATCTATAAAAACACAACCACCCAGAAATATGCAACAAAAATTTCATGATACTGATTTATCAAATTTTGAAATTAGATTTGAGGAAACATAGAAACTTCATCCTTACAGTGTAGTTGATTTATAAAGTTGACACTTCTTCAGTTGTCTTTTCAGAGATTTGTGTGGTATGTTCAACATATAGTGAGATCCCCAACACAAGCTGCAAGTTTGATTATAAGTTCCATTTAGTAAAAATAAGATCAACTGTACTGCCAGAATCAAATGGTTTACCATAGCAACTCAAGTGGTGCTTGAACTGCAGTGTTTGAGAAGTGCTTGGACAGCCTCTTTCAAACTTCTTGGAAGAGCTGTGATTGTACATTTTCTATATCCCAGCTGCTTGGAAGATCTTTGGTTGGAAAGTTCTTTCCAATAGAGTTTTGGCAACCAAATCCTACAGTCCCAAGCCAAAGAAAAAGGTCAATTTTTCTGTGGTTTGGGACCAATGGGCCAGCGGAGCTGGGTGAGCTGAGAAGCTGCCAGCTCATCAAGTTCCACATCAAGACAAGTGCATATACAGGCGCATAAAAATTACTGCAAATGCATAAAATGATATCAAAAATAGCAAAAACTAGTCAGAAACTAGTTATTTTCAAAAAAAAAAAAGCAGTTTCTGATGGGATTTTGCCATTTCTGACATCATTTTGAATTTCTGGTCAGAAAAAGTTTATTTGCAAAAAAAAGCAATTTCTGACAGGTTTTTGCAATTTCTGACCAATTATACATGTATATAAGCTTATATACATATCTATATATATATCTATAAACCTAACCCTAAACCCATAAATGGGGTTTAATCCAAAACCCCATCCTAGGTTCTATCAGGTGGCCCTTAACCTAATCTAGCCTAACTTTGTGACCTAACTTCCTAACCTAACCTCTTCATTTAATCTAAGCCCCAAACCCCTGCCAGCTCACGCCCAGCTCCTCAGCTCACCCATCTCTGCTGGTCCATTGGTCCCAAACCAAAGAAAAAATCACATTTTTCATTGGTTTGGGGTGGAAAAATTTGATTGCCACAGGTGTTCCAATAGCAGGTTGAAAACAACAGGAAAGCACTGCTCAAACTGCCATGTTTGACCAATTAAAATTCTTGAAAGTGTGCCAGTATCAACTGATTGACCACAGCAATTCAAGAAACTTTTTACCCTTGATTGAATCACTGCCAAAGGGTTTTTATTGGTCACAACCCCCCACGGCTATATTGGTGGTGGCAGCCAATGTAACATCAGTCTACCAGACCAATTTTACATTGATGGGGACCACCAGAACATTTTCCCTTTTTTCTAATTTATTGTTGGGCCCATCCCATATAAAATTAGTCCGGGCAACTAATATTACATTGACTTTGTATTACCTGATTACCAGAAAAACAAGCCAACATTAGATGTAGCAATGCATGAGTCCACTGAAACTATGACATCAGTGGACTGGAGAATTTCCACTATTCTGATATCTGTTTTCAAATAATTGCAACTTAGTGTAGATGCCTATTTGTGTTTTAAGAACCAATTGAACTAATTTGTTCAACCATTATGGTGGCAGTGCTGTCATTGGTTAATATTCACAATTTCTTTTCACTATTTTCTTGTTCATAAAAACAGATGACAAGGAGGCTGTTCACTCCACTGTGACTCAATTGAGATTGAAGAACCTGTGATTCTTTACTTGAATTAACATGTGAATATGATTGATTCTTAATGTAAGAGATGATGGAGAACCAGCAAGAAATTATATGAGCTAGTTGTATCATCTGGAAATGTTTCAGGAATAGTGTGTATATGTTGATTGAAAAAAGGGTGGGGGAAATAAAAAGGATAAGTGAAAATGATAATGATAAGCAAATCAATCCCAAATAGACTGATTTTGTTAGATAATGAGTCTTCAGGCATCAATTCATACTTATTTCAGTGGCATCTCAGGCAAAAATGAGTGTTGAGTGTCAATGGTAATGAGGTTGAGGATGGTGTTGGTGCCAACACAGTCAAGAGTTTATACAGCCATTGTAACAAGTGCTACTATCAAGGACCTGTCCTTCCCATTTTTTCATCAATGGTGCAAGTTTTTGATCTTGGATGCCAGATGTCTTGTGCAGCCAGGTCCAATTGGTCTTGGCTGATACGGCATGTTTTACTGGCTTAGAGATTGGTCTTGGCTTACAGACAATTGTTCTTCGCTTCCGGATTATGTTCCAGCAGCTGGGACCAATTGGCCCCAATCTTCCACCCTTGGTAAACATGGGATTGGATCAAGATGCTCAATTCCCCGTTGCACTGGCTCATCCAATATAGCCAGACAATTGCGTACAAAACCATATTGGAGAAGCTCACTGGATAGATTTTGAACACCATAGATGGAAGGATACACCTGAAAGGCCGTATTGCAGGGCCATTCTGCCAGCTGTGAGAGGTTTCAATAAGACAACAAGTGGCCTTGCGATGGTTTCTGATCATTGAAGGGAACACGAAGCAGATTTTTTGTAACTTATGGGAGAAGGAGAACAACTTTGAGATGTGTGGCGCAGGGTTAGATGTGGGTATCGACGTGCCTGTAACTTAAACCAGAAGCCTGGCGATCAAATAAGTAAATAAATTAGTAGTGCCGTTAAGTTCTAACCCCAGTCAAGAAAGATCACTATGATGTAAATACAAAAATTATTGCAGACATATACAACTGTCTCCGGAGGTTTCTGGTCAATGAACCGGAGTTTACAGTGGACACTTTTTCCCACAAGAAGTCACCAACGGGCAAATCTGGTTCATTGACCAGAGGTATCTAGAGGAGGGAAATTTTTAGACGTTTCTGGTCCAGAAGACGCCAGTGCAAGCGTTTACTGGACCGCAGTTATTCGGAGAATGCCTCAAACGTTTTAGAAACATCACCCAGGCTCTTTCTTGCGGGAAAGAGACGGGGGGTTTTTATAGCAGACCAGATTCTTTCAAATTCAGCTGGATGATCTGCTCATATCAAAAAGAAACGGAGAGATCAGACTCTATTTGCACCAAGAAAAAAACGTGTTCTAGTTCTCGGAATCTACTGACGATTTCATTGACAGCGGACAGAACGAATCGGATCTGCTTGGTATCTGTTGCACAGGTCAAGTGCACATAAATCTATTTTTGGGAGGACAAGTACCATCATGATTGTCTCAGCACGTTGCAATGGTGAATCAAGAAAGAATCGAGCAAACAAACCTGCTTCGAAGGACTCTTGTTAAGGCCGATAAACTTGTTGCCAAAGAAGTCGGCACCCGCTTGCCATAGTTCTCGATCATAGGCGGAGGGTGGCCTGAAGGCGGGGAAGAAATTTTCGATAGGCGAAAATTTCACCTTCTGTCTGAAGAGATCGATCTTATTCAAGAATAAGATGATTGAGGTTTTTGTGAACCACCTCGAATTGCAGATCGAATCAAAAATAATGATAGATTCCTCCATTCGGTTCTGGAATCACACGAGGGAATTTTAATACAGTTTCTCCAGGCCTGGTGGTGAATCTCACACCCAACCGAGGAGATATATGGATGAAACTTACCACCGCCCCTTCCTCACGCAGCTTAAGGTCATATTCGCTGAGGGCCACTAAAAAGACAATAGCCCTCACGTTTTCAAAGCAGTGAATCCACTTCTTCCTTTCGCTTCTCTGTCCCCCCACGTCGAACATTCGGTACCTGAGCTCTCCAAGCACAAATTCACTTTGCGTAATTCCCGTTGTTTTGACTCTTGAGCGCAGCACATCCTGATCATTTGGCACATAGTTTCGTTGTCCGATTCGATCGATAGAATTGAAATAATAAGCTGCTGAGTCGTTCAATCTGAGGAAGCTTGGATGTCAGCAAGGATGCAAAGAAGAAAGGAAAAAAGGAAGAAAAACGCTTATAAAGAAGGGGAGAACACGTGACTTAACTGGTACTCTTGACTGCGTGCAAAACAATGCTTGACACCAGGGTCTTTCCAGAGCTGACGAATGGCTGAGACGATCATAGGGTCGAGAAATTCATGGCCCGTTTGAGGTGGTAGGGATTGAATCATCATTCCAGCTGGAACTAAAGAGTGATCCTTCAGTTCGATCTGCATCTCTTGCATGGCATCGATAATAGCATGCATAGACTGGATGGTGTTTGCAAAGATGACTTCCTTAAAAGCTTCGCGTTCTTCTCTCGTGTAAGATCCTGATTTCCCAAAAAAAAAAAAGGATGACCGTTGGCATGATGAAGCGAAAGTGTAGATGGAGTGGCGAGAGGCAAAGTGATTTAAAGGCTCACCCTCGTGAATAATTTTCATCTGCTTCAAGACAGTTGATTTCCCAGATTCTCCAGCTCCCAGAAGTAGCATCTTGATCTCATTTCTGTGGGAGGATAGAGAAGGAATGTCGTTGCAATGGCAGAGAACAAGAACAAGGTCAGGTGCATTGTGTGAGTGAGTGAGTGTGTGTGTGTGAATGATGTTTGGCAGGAGAGAGAAAATGTAGATCAGATAGTGCTGATTATATACGAGTTTTTTTCTCGAAGATGGAGGGAGTGAGAGCAAGTCTCGACATGAGAGAAGGTAGTACTATATAAGCTAAACAGTGGATAGATACCTGAGAAAGATCTTATCCTTCCTAATTTGACTGTCGATTTGGGCGTTGATAGTCTCAGCATCCGACACATCCTTAAAGTTAGATCCAGCACAGCCCATCTTGAATGTGGCCTGTATTTGAACGGTAGCGTTGGGTTGAGTCGGGTCTAGAGAGGTGGAGAGGGTATAACTATATGATCAAGATGTTGTTTTTGTTTTTCCTTCTGGAAAAGTTGAAGAGAACGCGAGGTGCTGTCTGGTCAAAAAAAAAAAAAAAATCAAGACAAGAGATGATCAGGCTTGCTCCATAGGAAATAAATGCTTAACGAGGCATCAAACAATTAACAGGGAGAGAAGCAAGCTTCAAATTTGATAGAGTTACATATTTACATAATAATATTCAAAAATGCTTTTTTGAATTATTCGGTGCAAGTGTGGTCAGTCGTGACTGTCGTGACGCGACAGCCCAACGGAGACCCCTTCCGAAATTTACTTGCGAGGGAGACCATTGGTTTATGTAAATGTAAATATGAGGATGGTATGATTTTCATTTCATCATGACTGATTTATAACGCTTCCGGGACAGCTGAGTGCTTCTGTCGGCTGTCCTTCCTGCACGCACGATGACGTCTTTTCAGGAACCTGCGAAGTTCCGGCAAACGATCTGTTCACTCGGCCAACTTGTATGCAGCTGAGCATCTCCCTTTCAAAGATCACTCAGAGTCGTTTGCAGACCAGCCAGCGAAAAACGTGTTCACCATACATACACGCAATCCCCTTGAGTCCATTTTCTTATTCAAATGATTGATCTTTATCCCATGTCAAAGTTTTCTTGGGCTGTACTCACATAATTTATTGGGATCGGCGAAAGGCTATCAGTGTCAAGAGTCAAGACGGGACCAGTTTTGACGGTAGCATCACATTAACATGTTATCTTGTTCCAGGTTTTCTTTACGGTCGGCTGAGAGGAGCCGGTGCTGAAAGGAGCCTTGACATCGCTTCACCATCCACAAGTCACGCGGCAAACATCCAGGCGCTGCTATCCATTGCCAAGACTTACAAATAAATTTTGGAAAGCGTTCAACACCTTAAAGCAATCAACAGTGAGCCTCAGTGAGCAAAATCAAAATATTTACGTATTGATTGATAGCGTTTGCCTCATCTGAAGGCGGCCGGGAGGCCGGCCGGCAACTGGCCGATAAATATACTAATCCTTTTCGACGTATGTCCTGCTATCAGCAACAAGGGAGCCTGATTAGCTGCTGCCTGCTTTCAGGGGATCTAGCTGATATTAGTATGGCCCACAGCCGCCACACGTGCTCATAACGCATTGGCGGTACCCTCACCTTGGGCTGTGGGACCCTGCACCGCAAAGGACCTGATACTTTGTATCACTTGACAATGGCGCAAGCGTACATTGTAGCCCCTATTACTGCCGTCCCCACGGCTAGAGCAGAGTGGCCATCCGATCGGGGTGAGCGGCACCATTTGCGAGAAGCTGCGGAATATGTAAACATGTACAAGAATCCACGGAGCACGGGTGCTTGTCTCTCGAGGGACCCACGCACACCATCCATGCTACGTGGGCTTCTTAACGAGCACCTGATGAGACCCGATGTGCTGCGGGCGACCGCGCATGCATTTCGTGAGAACCACGTTGCAGCACGTTCATAATCAGCGCTAATCAGAGTGAGTTTTACAAAATCCGAGCACCTGGGGTCCTGGCATGCATCACCAAGTCCCAAGGGCACTTATAAGTTTTCATGTTCCCGCAGAATACGCCTGAGACAAACCTACAGTGGCGCAGCCCATTCTACTGTACACGTTCACCAGCAAAAAAATTTTGGGCATTCAGACCTAATGTTTGTTGCCACATATGCTCCATCACCCATTTTTATTATAGATTTGTGCTTATTGAGGGTTGTAGATTCCATACATCAAAGGAATAAGCTTCTACTGCTCTAACAAAAACGTTTTTTTTTGGGGAGGGGTCAACCTTTTGGACGCTATGGGCTTAAATGAGCATACAGTGCCAAATTCATGTACAGCCAATCCCATTTTTCTTGCGCGGTCGGGGGACACCCCCGGACCAAGTTTTTCTTCAAAAAAAGCGCCACACAGCCTGTACAGCCGGACGTACAGGCCGAGGGAGTCGACTGGCTCCCTACGCAGGCTCGGCAACTGCCTGCGGGTGCGAGCAACAGCGCTCGGGCAGGATGGGCCAGGGGTAACCTTGCAAGAGGATTGCAACGGTGCTGGTCCCATCCTTCCAGTTCCAAAAACAAAAAAGTGAGCTTTTTGGGACTGGGGTGCTCTGTTTCATACAGGCCTGTATGGCCCAGTAAAAATGTGGTGTTAAAAGAAAAGAAATAAAAAATGGAGCCGGGGCGCCTCCCGACTCCGCAAGAAAAATGGGATATGCTGTACTAAACTCTGATAAATCATGGGTAAGGTCTCTCACCAAATTATATGTACATAAACTTCAGCCTTGACCACATCTCAACCTATGTGAAGCATGTCATTTTGGCTTTGGAGTGTGATTTTTCCATACAGACGGCAAAAATTGGGCAATTTTTTTTGGGTTATTTGAGCCCAAAAACCCTATTTTTCTCACTTTTTGGCCTTCCCAGGGCAGATTTTATTGATTTTTTCCCTCCAAACATTTTGGACGCCCAGAAAACGTATACAGTGGAATGGGTTGCGCCACTGTAGACAAACCAATTTTGACCACCTGTGCCTACTACATTTAGTAGTATAGTGAAGCCGTGGACGTGTGCACAGTAGAGCCTTTAGAGAGGCTTTGTAGTCAGTAAATCCATTCCGTGAGTTCTGCGGAAGTTTGACCTGCGCACGCGCCAAGTCCCCCCAAGTTCTCCTCAACCAAACTTATCTGTACTCATTTTTTTTGCTCCTCTACGGCCCAAAATCCTTGTTTCTGCTTGTAAGTGTCACCCTTATGCAACCCTTACATGTACTTTTCCCTTGCGCCCGACCGACTCCACTCAACCCAGCCAGGTATAACCGTCACCTGCATTGTATCCACATCATTTCTTTTCTTATTGCAAGTAAACGTTTGGATGAACAACACACTTCAGTGGAGCATGTATTTATATTTAGCAACAGTCGTTTGTGTATCTTTGTAGCAAACATGAGAAATCAAATATAAAAATCCAATAAGTGAGTCTTCATCATAAGACGGAAAAAGGATACAACCAGTTGGCAAAAAAAAAGAGACTGAGGAAGCAAAAAAAAAAAACAAGAAAAAAAATTGGAAGATGTGATTTTTGAATTGAGCTACACATGCAAATCATTGTCGCCATTGCCCACCTGGTCATTTGAATTACCCACGTTGTTAATAGGACGGTTCACATTGGGATTTTACGCATTTTTTAAACCAGTTTTTAACCACGTTACTGGATAAAATTTCATAAAACATTCACACCTCTATATCTGGATGTTTTGGAAGATTTGGATGAAGCCAAATTTTAAGTGAAAATTTTATGACAAGTGTCATAAAATTGAGGTTAAAGTTGGTTATAGTGCCCAACGTGAACTGTCCTAATAGCAACGTTCAACATGCTTTCCATGAGTGCTGAATCAACTTCATCCCCCTCAACTTTGCTCTCAGGCTCCTCTTCCTTGTTCACCTCTTTGCTAGCATTGCGGTTGTGTAATGAATGCTCGCTCTGTACCATGGAGTCGGGATATCCTCAGGATTGGGTTTGCCTACAATAGGTGGCAACGGTAGATTGTTCACAAGCTGAAACCACGGGTGAGATTCTGGAAGAAATCCGTAGAGTGTTTTCCATAGGTCAAGCACATTGCTGGCCCAAGATTGCATTGAGGCCTCATGCTTTGCAAGTTGATCTTGCAGGACGGACATTACTAATGCCACCTTCATTATCTCTTCACATTCTCCCAGATTAACAGACGTAACAAATCTGACAGCATCATTGTGAAGGCCTTCAACCACGTGAGCCTCTAGAATCAAACATCAGCAATATTGATATGGCAATTGTTTGAGATAAAGTGAAACAATACTTCACTAAGATCATTTGTTCTGGTCTTGATGCACCTGTGGAGCTCCACAGCCCATGAGATTGCAGAGTTCAGTTTGTTTTTAATCAGCGTTTGCTCCTCTTTGCTGCGGTCCATAATTAGAAAGGCTTGAATCCCAGCTTGGAATTTGGCACTCTTTGCTCATGGTGCTTGTGAATGGAATAAGTACACATCTTGCCAGAACACACTGTCCAAAGAGATGTTAGCAAACGTATGATACGTGAGGGGCCAGTTTTCAGGGAGATTGATTTTGCCGGGTGCAAACTTAGTGAGATAGTCAGTCCAATAACCATTAAACTTCTTTATTGCCGCCACAATGGGTTTTTTTTGTCGTTCAATTGTGGCAAAAATTTTTGTGCTGAGGTTTGTCCCAATGTGGGTTCCACGGTACAACGGTTGTTGCTTGGCGTGTAACTGCACTGAATGTAAATATAGCTTAGATTTTGCATGCCATATAAGCAATCGTGCATTCCGTTCCTCCTCTGAAATTTGACATAAAAAACCACAACAGATTCAAAAAAGATAGTTAATCAAATGAAAAGTATATTGATTGGAAATCCACTTACGGTTAGATCCCAACAAATGAGCTGGATATGAGGTGAATTTGATCTCCACTGACCTATTCTGCTCCTAGTTATCAGCAACTAGAGGCCAGGGCAGCTGCGCCGCCACACCCATTACGGTCTAGGGCTTGGTAATTATCAACAGGTTCTCAGCCTTGAGGTTTCTTTCAACCAAGGATCTCAATTTACTTTTATCCCCATCACTTTTATTTACATCTCAAGACCACAACCAACTTGATATCAATTGTGACCTCCAATTTTCATTTCAGTGGTTATAAGATTTGTAACCATTTCTCCCTTTTATTTGTTCTTTCTTTGATCCAAATATAATATATCCACACTTTCACAATTTTCATCCCAGGCTCCCCATTATTCAGCCTTGTGTAAATAGCAACAGATATGGAGGGATCTGGGGGAAGGTCTCCATTATTTTGTGGCTCCTTATATAGTGATGTTTCATTTATTACTCCCCTCTTATATTCATCACCCATATTTAAGACCTCAGTCAAAACTGTTGCATTGCATTCCTGTTCCATTTCATGCTATTGCTCAACCCCATTATTCCAAGAACAATTAATTGCCTCTTCCTCACCCTGCAGTACACCCATACAGCACATCTGTCAGCGTAGACCTCTTCTGTGGTCTACGGTAAATGCTTGGAGAACTCTTTCAAGATTATTCAAGGAAGGTTCTGCCGGAACCAATAGATCTACTGATAAAGTTCTATAAGGTAACCACGCCTCTTGATCCACAAGAGGAGCTGATAGACACCGTCTACCTTAGAGCGCAGCTCTAACTAGCTAAACTAGGAGAAGTAAATGACTAAAGAAATGAGAAAGAGACTCACTGATTAAATGTAATAGTAAGTCTTCAAAGAGATAAAGGGATAAGAAGAGGATATAAAGAAAAGGATGGAGATGAAAGCCCCAATCACTAAGATGATAGTAATGTTAGACGGGCGTAGTAATCTCTGGGGTCCTTCTCTCTGAAGGACCTAGTCTTAAGTATCTGTACTGATTTGCAGTGTCAGCGTATTCATATCCTAGGAGTTACTCAGTCAAAGTAACTCCTAGGAGTTCTTACTCGCTACTACTTCCGTACTGCTTAGAGGTATCTGAGCACTTCGGTTCTCAGTACTAGAGGTATCTGAGCACTTTGTTTCTCAGTACCTTTAAGCTAACTGTCTCTAGCTTAATCTCTGTTAGGAAATGGGTACTGCAGAGCTGTACTACGCTCCTGACAACATCTGTTTCTTACACCTAGCTAACCCTGTCACATTCATCCTCAGCCACCTCCTATGCTCTTAATCTCCCTACCTGTGACTCAGGATTTCATGCACCACCTCCATAGGGTGTACAACTTGCCTTGAAGGCACCAGCAGTTTTTTTCCCCAATCAAACGGGCCTCAACCACAACTGGGCACTGTCCATGATGACTTGCCCTTGTGTCATTTTTATCCTGACCAACTTGTAGCAATGTAGCTGCACATCACCTCTCCCCCCTCCAAATGGTGCATTGCACACCTTGGTGCAGGGCCTCTCTCCTCTTTACCATTTGCCAGTCTCTCTCTCAAGGCATAATGACAAGCAACTCACAGCGCGTGTCAGATCTTCAAAGCAGATCTTGCACAGGATATCTTTAAAAATGTATTGTCTTTTGTGGCACTGGCAGTTCTCCCTCAGACCTGAAAGGCTTATTGCCTCAACAACTCACTCAATTGATCACTCAGCTTGCTTGTACCCTCATGCTGCTGAAAGTCTCAGTCAACCAAATGGATAGAACTAACTTAAAACCCCAAATCAACAATTGCCCACCCTTGGCTACAGTCATGACATTTGAACATCATGTTTTGCCAAACTCAGACACAATGAAGAAATGAAATGTTCCATTAAGAGTTGGCTTGTTACCATCACAATCTCTGTCTTGCTTACTCATGCTAGTACAAAAATGCAGGAGTATAGCATATTCTCCTGCAAAAGAAAAGTCCAGTATGCAGATCTTCCCGCCCTCAAAGTGGCTGCGGAATTGCCTCATAATGGTTGGGTACAACATCCGCTAGTGTACCAGCTTGTCGGGAGTGCTTCCCAGCGAGCTGGTAGTGTACCAGCTCGTCGGGAGTGCCTCCCAGCGAGCTGGTAGTGTACCAGCTCTTCGGGAGTGCCTCCCAGCGAGCTGGTAGTGTACCAGCTCGTTGGGAGGGCCTGCCAGCGAGCTGATCTGAGCCAACAGTATGACCTGGTTGGGAGCCTTTATTGTAGTCAGCAGCAACTGCATCTGCTGCAGCATCCTTATTTGTGCTGCAAGAGATAGCATTTGTAGCGTCTGCTTCTCGTCAGTTTCATGTCTTAGAGCGAGCGAGTGAGAGAGAGAGAGAGCGGGCCACGCACCGTTCTCCAGCTTGCCCAATTGAACTGTGCCCGCGAGCGGCCGCCAGTGGTCCTTGGTGCGTTGGATGATGAGTATGGCCCTCAGGTTGTTGTGCGGAAGATAGATGAAGTCCTCTGCCTGGGTCCAGTTGGCACGGGCCAGGCGGACAGGTTCAGGCTGGTCAAAGTGAAATGATGTACATATGTAATAGCAACTAACTTGACGACAAATATCAAATGATGACGAGGTGGCGGTAACAAACAACTGTTGCTATGGGTCAAAACTGGAAGAAACCGGTGGAACAGAGACACCAAGTGAGTGGATGGTTGACAGCATCATAAAAGGACCACAGGTGCTCACATCAAAACTTACATTCCCCCCTACGACCCTCGGCGAGAGCGGTTAGGGGTTTGTCTTGGGTTAGGCAGGTTCCACGCTTGTGGAAATGCTAGGTCCCCGCGGGTGAATTGGATCAGCTTCAGAGTTAGTTGACTGATGACCTTGGCAACTGGAGAGGTTGTGTGCTGAGTTGATGTTGATGGCCCCGGGTTCAGCCCGGTCCTCCACAACCACAGCCACAGCTGGGGAAGAATTTTGGGACCTGCCATAGGCAAAACCTGTGATCTGGTTTTTGTGAAAGTGTGGGTTTATTAGACTTGGATATCAAATATTGTCTCAATAAAAGATTCAAATGAATTTGGGTTTCTTTCATTGGCTTCCCTGAGTTGCTGCCTAATGTTGATCAAAAAGTCAGCAACACACATACAGTCATTTATAAATTACCAAACAGTAATTCATCACCTGAGAGTCTTGAGAGTTGCCTGGCGGTCCAGATATTCAGCCAGGCGCTCACCGGGAAACGAAAACAGCCAACATAATGCGCCATGGGTACCAGAACAACCACGGATAAACGGTCACATGTACTTATGTAGGGAGATGTAAGGATCACATGCACAATTGCATAACCCATACTCTCAGCAGATGGTGTTTTTTTTGTTTGTCTGGTCCGCTGGAACACGCAAGGGCAGCAAACTGTACAAGTCCCTCGCCTGCCAGAGGCGGAAGGCCTTGTTTGGGAGTAAAGGTGTAACCCGGGGTTCGGGACGGGGTCTGAGGGCTGTCCCGAACCCCACGCCCTGAAATGCCCCGGGGCATTCCTGAACCCCGGAGTCGCAGCTTTTCCTCAAATCCAAGCCAAAATTGCCATGTTGGTTCATTTTCCTTGTTTTGTGAATTTTTTTTTCCTCTTTTTTTGTTTGATCTGTCATCTTTTTTTCATCTTTTGTTCTGGTTTTTCTTTTTTTCCTTTGTTTTTCCCGCATTCCTGATACCCCGGGGTATCGGGGCATTGCTGAGGCCGTCCCGAAGCCCCACACCCCGGGGTCAGACCTTGGGGTGAGACCCCGGGGCACTGAAACGGGTTACACCCTTATTTGGGAGGCCCTGCCTCCGGTAGTTGGGAGGTCGCGCCTTCGCGCCCCTGCCTCCGGCAGGCGAGGGACTTGTGCTAAGTTCGCACGGGCAGTGTTTGTCACCCGTGTGGGCCGTCGCTCAGTCTGGCCAAGAGCTTAGCGGGTCTGCGCCCAGACCAGACAAAATCAACGGTGAACACACCATAAACCGGTTGGACCAGTGGTTTGACCGGTGGTTGAACACATGGCATCTGACCAATTCCAAATCCGGAGTAGACCGAGGGTTTGGGACCTATTGGCATTGACATCTGTGTATGTCCAGATGCCTTTGCGTGTGCTTCAAGGGATCTATTTAGGACCATGCATGTAGGAAAAGGAAATGCAGCGGGCCGGGATGGAGCAGTGCAATAGCAACATGGGTTCTGGAGCCTGACAAAGCCTTGGTAACAGAGCCCCGCAAGGTCAGTATCTTGCAGAGACTTGGGACAGCTTGGGACTTGTGTCAAGCTCCATGGGTTCTCAATAAATAGATGCTGTCTGTTGTTTCCTCCATCCCCTATCCCATATCTCATCATAATAATTTTTGTCCTGGCTTTATTTTCTGCTTTTGCAATATTTGCGCATTCATCTATCTTATTGGCCAGCCATCTTTGATTCTTTCTCCTGATTTCTCCTTCAGTGTGCTTTTGATCGTTTTATATCATCCCAAAACTCATCTTCCAGCCATGCCTGAAACTCAACTTCCGGTCATTGTTTCTCAGCAATCTCAATGGCCTGACACCTACCTCATGGTCGAGAGCCTCTTTGATGTGGTACCGCTCCCCTTTACCCAGGAGTATGCAGCACCAGCAGGAACTGTTGTTGCGCCTAACTCTCTGCGCCTGGTGCGCAAATTTGGTAGAACACTGGCTGATTTCCCCACCAACAACGGTGGGCCAGCTACACTAACTGTAGCGGTAGCGTAGCGCAGTGTAGCTAAAATAAGCTAACTTCTAGCGTAGCGTTATCGCAATTCCAGTTACTTGCGCTAACGCTACGCGCAAAGGATGAAAGTTTTTGTTAGCTTTTAGCGTAGCGTTAGCGCAGTTCCATGTATCTGTACTAACGCTACGCGCACAGGGCACAAAAGAGTGCCTTTTACGCTGCGCTACAGCTCTTCTAGCGGCAAAAATGGCATCTTTTGCCGCTAAAAGCGCTGTAGAGTGGCGTAACGCAGTGTAGTGGCGGTAGCGACGCGCTAACGCTACCCAAAATTTGGTGCAGTGTTAGCGCCGCTGCAAATCAGCGTAGTGTGGCGCTAACGCTACACAAAAAATTTGAAATTCTGGTGCCGCTATGCTAACGCTCAATGGCTGTGTAGCGTAGTTTAGCGTAGCGGCCCAGCGTTGCCACCAACCCCCACAATTTCTCCATTCCTGGTCGATCGCTAGAGGATGCTGGATTCTTTGTTAAGGCCATGCAGGCCACAGTCCTTTGGGTTTGTAAAAAGCCCGGCAAGAAAGAGCCTGATGAAGTCATTCCTGCTACCACTGGTCAGCCTTGTTGTGGACGCCCAACAGATTTTTCCTTCACGCTGCAATACCGTTGTCCTTGTACCAGCTTTCATAAGGCTCCCAACAACTCCCGCAAGCAAATTGGTTCACGCAAGTGTGGCTGCAAAGCTCGGTTCTCTGTCAGTCATCACCTTCTGACCAACTCGCTTCGAGTTGTGTGGCACTGGCGCCATAATCACAACCCCACTTCACCAGAGAATATGCTGCGTTGTCGATCCCCCCAATTGGTAACTGATTGGCTGAATGAGCGGGTCATCTCAGGCATGAGCTGGAAGGAAATACATGCGCTTCTGAGGTGTCCGGACTTGCTTAACGTAAGGTTTTCTTGATCTGCATATTTTGTTTGTGCTAATTATTCATATAGATTTCTAACCGGCATAATACAAATCTTATTTTCACAGCTTGACAAATCTCTGTATTGAGTTGAGGGGAGCCGTATTGGTTATGACCAAGTAAGGTACCTCATACGCACGAGTATGTGTGTGTTGGCACGGCGTAAAGCAGATGTGTTTGAATCAGTCACTAGTTGGGAAGAATCATTACGGAAAGCTGGCTGGAACACTTGTCTACCTGTTTCGCAAGACTCACCCAACTTCATTTTTGCAATTCAATCCCCTTGGCAGAAGGAGCAACTTATCAAGCATGGCCGAGGAATCATCATGGTTGACAGTACCCACAATTCTGTCAATAACCTTTGTCTCTCGGATGGTCGTAAGGTCAGCTTGTATACTGTCATCATACGTGATCCGGTGGTAGGCAAAGGCTTGCCAGTCTGTTGGGCATTCACCGCCAGTGCTTCCACGTAAGCAAATCCTGTTTTCTATAATGTGGCATGAACAAATTTTGACCTAGCTATCTACAATCAATACAGGGCACCCATTGAAAAAGTGTTCAGGTGGCTTCGGACCACCAACGTTATGATCCCATGTGCCATTATGAGTGATTGTGCCCGTGCAATCATGAAGGCAGTTTCAAGAACCTATTCTGATCTGGGAGTGTGGGCACCAAAGCACTACTGGTGCATATTTCATATAATCAAATCCTTCAAAGCTCGTTCTATCCAAGATCTGAGCAGCCATGCCGAGGAAGCAATAAACGAGTTCCAATCCATTGTTTATGGTGATGACCCCGAGAAACTTCTTAGCGAGTTTTATAACAAATGGATATTGATCAACCCAAAATTTATTGCATAAGTCAAGAAACAATGGGGGAAGAATCTTTCCCAGTGTGCCATATCTTTCAGAACGGTGTGTGATCCATTATCTCCAAAATTCTAATAAACTACCTGAAGACTGATTTTTTATATGTCAACATCTACAGACTCCGTACCAAGGTATCAACACAAATAATTACACAGAAGCTTGGCATAGAGTTTTGAAATCAAGATACATCCCTCCCCCGGAACGCCGACGTTTGGATGAGCTCATTCAAATATTTTCTGAACAAGTGCTTCCGGATTACCAAATGGAGCACCACAAGGTAGAAACAGGTACCATCAGGCAAACAACAAACGAATTTCAAAGACACACCAAGGAGAAGGGTGAATCTTACACCACAACTGTTACTCATCTACTCGGAATGCATAGAACTCAGTTTCTTAATCACGTAAGTGAACCTTCCTCTTGTTGACTTCATGAAATGACTGCTGATAATTGCTTTTTCATAGTTTGAGATTAGTTCATTTACCAATCCAACACAAGCTTTCTACCTGGTCAAGTTTGAGGACTGTGGTGCTGGGTTGAAGAAGCGATTAACCAGCTGCACTTGTCGGTACTTCAAGCGGCATGGAAGCAGTTGCAAGCACATGTACCACCTGGCCAAGCTACACTCCATGCTTGTTGTTGAGAATCCAGTGGAGCACGTCATCAGACCACCAGATTCCTTCTTTGAGAGGTCAAACTTGCTGGCTCTGTCAAGGGCAAATGACAACGTGGAAGAAGAAATGGATGAGGACTCCGAGTCAGACTGTGATACTCCCGTTATCAATCCCCTGAAAAGAAAACAAGGCGCTAACAAGGATCTGCCCAGTTTACCCAGTTGTCCCATACCTGCGCCAGCTAACCAACCCGAAGTGGCCAAAGAAGTACCCATTGGTGATTTGCATTGAGCTCAGAAATTGTCTTTAAACTCGGCCTCTTCAGCAATTCAGAAAGCTTCCAAACTACTGAAAACTGCTGACAATCGCCGAAAGTTTGCCTCAAATCTATCATGCGCGGCAATGATAAACTTCAAAGACCAATGTGATTGCCTTTCCATGCGGGTGCAAGTCAAGTGCTCAAAAGTTCGCTTTTCACCAACAGCCTCGTTTCCAGGTATTGCGGTGGTTGGCTGCATGCCAACAAACGAGATCAGCAAGATGATTGCCAATATGCTGGCCGCTGCATGGAAATCTCTTCAAAGAACTCAATCAGCTCTAGCCAACGTCAAGAACAAGGAGGAGCTCATTGGGAAATCATCTGTTACCGAGATGGATTCATTTAAGAATATGGCGTACAAGATATTAGGGGTGATTGAAGAAGGCAGTCCTGATGTACCGGCAAGGAGGCAATTGCGTTGATTGCACATTGCAAGAGATGTTTTTTGATTTGATAGATGTTGTGAGGCGTTGCTCGGAACAACAGTCAAGGTCTACACTGGGGCTGGCTCCCCTGATGTAGAACCAGCTTTGCTTTACTTTTTGTTCTCTTTTTGTCTGTCCCGTTCTCATTTTTGCTTACATATGATTTCGATGAGGCAGTGCTTGGAACAACAGTTGAAGTCTACACAGGGGCCGGCTCCCCTGATGTAGAACCAGCTTTTCTTTACTTTTTGTTCTCTTTTTGTCTGTCCTGTTCTCATTTTTGCTTTTGTACAATCATTGGCTCGCCGCTCACAAGGTGTCAAGATGTCCAGCTCGATTGGCTCCGCCGGCCATCGAGCTGTGTGTACAGCCCAATGTGAGTGGCCGGCTTTGTTATGTATGTAAATATGTTGTGTCCTTTGCGGATTGGACAACATTTTTTTTCTTTCTTTTTTTTCGATTCCCACCATCCACAAATGCATTTTTTGCAATTATGAACATAATTGATGATGAGCCATGACATGATGAGCTTTATGTTGGCTACTTTCACCTATGCGGCGCTCACGCTCCTCCGTTTCTGAATTTGTGTGCGTCATCTGGAAAGTTTGCTGATCTTGCCATTGCGCTTTGAAGAAGTTGCGTGTGCTATTAAGTTGATTGTTTGCAAAAGTGTTGCGTGTTTTACATAACCGGTCCAGTTCATCTTTTGCTTTTTCACTTCGCTTGATTGCCATCTTTTGTTTGTGCTTGATCCAGTGAACTAAGCCAAATGGGAATTGAATTCTAGTTACCATGCACTGACTAATTGTGAGTAAGAAAAACTATGTACTGAGAGAGACAATCCCCCTCTTGTTGTGGAATTCAACCTTGTGCTGCAGTGCACCAAGCCTATGGCTCCTGGTGGAATATTGCAGAGGACTTACAAGCGGTGATTGGTACTACCAAAGTTGTTCCAAGCCTTCACCATCCAAAAGGCCCCACCCAGCATTGAGCTGTGGGCTAAGTTCCAACTGGCACTTCCAGTTGTGCATGTACAAGTGGAAGACAGAATTTCCAACATGTAGTCGGTCTGATGCCTCAGGAAAAAGTTGGTGCTGTGGAAAAGCAGAGTGATGTCAGTAAATTTAGTTGCTATGAATGAACATGAATGAAACCAAGACAGATGAGGCATACCAATGACAATTTTTTTTAATGTACAGCTGATATTGTAAAGCACTCTCACTTCCGTTCAGGTTCTACATCCCTCAGAATCTGGTCCATGATTGCCAGTGGATACTTTCTCTTTTTTCCTCCACCGGTGATGTTTGCCATATAAATAGCTGAATTGTGGCAGCAACAGCACCCCATTAATCCAGTGTTGTTACAGGCTTTCCAAGTTGTTTTATTTTGCTTGCCATCAGCTGCCTTGTGCAAATCTACACATTGATTGGACTTGAAATAGGTATGAGTTAGCCCAACAAGCTGCTAAAGACAATATCAATTAGCACTTACTGTACTTTGGACTCCAAGTAAGTCCTCCTGGTCATGTTTCTTTTTTTGATTTGAGATATGGCATTGGGGTGGATGAATTTGCTGGGAGTGATTAGGTCTAAGTGGTTCTTGCTGGCGGCAAAGTGATGCCAATGTTGAAAGTTACCATTGAGGAAGATTACCAGCGGCTGTGACAAAGCCAATGATGTTGTACCAAAACATGCAGGGCATGAATATCTTGCCAACTTCTGTTGTTTTGTTAGGTTCAAGGAATTGTTGAATATGTTGCTAGATTGATTCAAAAGGGTGCAATAGACATTCACCGTGTTTGAAAAAGCTTGGCACAGGTCTCGCTTCTAATTTTCAAATGATCAGTTGAGAATCAGTGCTTTGGAAAATAAAACTATGGTTCATGAATAAGAACTTTCCCTCCCTTCCTTGGTAAGCAGAGGATTTGAATGCTCCTCCAACCAGGCTTGCATTGCATTCATGAAGGGAAGGTTTCCAATGGTGCACCATTTCCACAGGAGGTTATGAAACCCCAAGAGATTTATTGAAAAGGCTGTCTGGGGTTCAACCAGCAAACATCCCAAGTAGCCTTGTCCTAGTAAGCAAAGAATTCAGGAGTACAATTGCAGAAGACTATTTTTTTTCTTCTTTGAGCTACAAGCACAATGTATGAGTGTCAGAGAAGTCATTTTCAAGCCTGACAAAAAATCACAAAATCAAACTTACAATTCAGATCTACCAAGTCCACCGTCCAGGAATGACAATCTGTTGGTTTGCATTGACAAAATAGATCAGTCATACCTTTTTTCCAATCAGATGTTGTCCAATTGTGGGTCTCTGACTTAAGTAACAGATAAGCGCCAAGAAGGGATGGTATCACTGCATCCCAATTCTCCTTCAGTTTTTTTTCTTGGTTCTGTTGGTTGATGAAGATGTGGTAGTTACGGGCGTGATCAAACAAAGATAAAGCTTCTTGAGATTCCAAATGGTTGAAATCCGTTTGGTGAAAGTCACTTTTGGTATTGAAGTCTTCTGCTTGCAGGGAGTTCTCGGAGTTGACAAGGTGATCGGAACCTTCTTGAAGCATTTCAAAATCTGGTTGGAGGTGAGAATGAGCCGTGATGATTCCTGGATTGATTTGCCAAAGGCCCGCTGCTCCACTCAATAACTGTTCTAAGTGTTCAAGTGCCCGGAGACAATCTTTGATGGGTGCAATACGACTCCAATAGTTAGTTCTTTTTTCCCAGAAGACACCTGACAATTCAAGTGGAGTGGGTAAAAGTGCTGGGGTTGGCTGAAAGATGTTTGGTACCAAAACAGAAAGAGGATCTTGATGGTAAAGAGCTGAAAAATTGAATGCCATACACAATTATACGCTGAGAAAATTATCTCAATCAAACAGAACAGCACACCTCTAATCCCACTAATGAAACATGTTACATTCAGGGAAATTAAAAAAAGATTCAACGAACTTAATTCTGAAAGAAAATTCAAGGAAAAATGAATAGTGCCCAAGGAATGGTGGTTTAATGTTTTTGAGTGTTAAGGGTTGAGTGGTACTGAAAGACAAGTAGGAGTGTGTAATTGCAAAACTACACATACAGCAAAGCTAAGTTCTTCACTATTAATAATTTCATATTCAAGGAATTTGATTCTGAAGGAAAATTCCAGTAAACTTGAATGGTTTCCAAGAAATGTTAGTTTGAAGCTTTGCAGGGGTAGATTTTGAGAAGTAGTGAAATACAAGTAAACGTGTTTATTGAAACAAGACACATACATCAAAGCCAAGTGCTTCACCATTAATACATTCAATGCCAAGGAATTTGATTCTGAAATCAAAATTGAGTTATGTTGAGTGGTTTTGAAGGAATGGTTGTTGAAAGGTTTGATGTGGTGGAGATTGAGCAGTGGCAAAAAGCATGAAGGAGTTTGTAGGTGGAGACATACACATAAAACACAGATAATTAATCAACATTGATACTTTCAATGCCAAGGAATTTGATTCTGAAATTCAAATTGAGTTATGTTGAGTGGTTTCAAAGGAATTGTGATTGAAGTGTCAGTGGCAGTGAGGACTGAATAAAGTGAGAATTTAAAGAAGGAGTGTTTAGATGGAGAGGGACATATCCAAAAGATTACAGTTTTTCATCATTAGTACTTTCAGGGTCAAGTAATTATATTCAGAAAGAATTTTGGAGTTATCCACTCTCATTGTCTTTCTTTTACTCTTGTCTTAATTCTCATCATTTCTTCTTTTTAGTCTGGTTTTGTTTCTAGCAATTTTAGCCTTAATTCTTCACATTGTTCCGCGACCGTGGTTATTAGATGCGGAACAATGCCTCTATGAGCCTGGGTATTGTTACGGTTGCCCTTTGACTTGCATGTCAACCCCAACGGCCCATCTTCTTGTTTCTCTTCCTATGCTTGTTTTTCTCTTCCTCTTGTTGTTTCCCCACACTCCACCCGCTTTTGCTTGCAATACACGCGCTGACCTCTCCTTTGCAATATCTCATTTTGTTGCCACCAAACAATCTGTTGTGTTCTTTGGCAACTCAGGTGGCAAAGGCCAATTAAGGATAATGGCAAGGCAACGATTACAATGCCATGAATAAACCCTTAGGCAACAAGGCTAATACTTGTGCTTCAAGCCACCAAAAACACGAGCTCTCACAGGTTAGATGGCTCAAAGTTGAGGCGCAATCAATTGCTCTTGGCACAAATGCATCTCTCTCTTGCTTCAATGCTCTTGGGGAACAAGGCAATGGAGCATGTTCAAATTGCAAGTCAGAAGGAAAGGGGTGGCATATTTATTAATTAGAAGTAAGTGGTTGGCATACACAAGCTATGCAGGCAAGAAACAAAGACATTGCACACATATTAATGGGTTTAACGGGGGGAGGAATTACATCACATAAGGCAGCTGATGGTGGGGAAGGAAAATGAGAAGGAGTGGGTTGGGAAGAAGGGATCCAGTCCAGCGCAGTCAGTCCATCTCAGTTGTCTTGGCTTACACCTCAGGGGATTCTTCTTTGCTCTCGTTGTCAGGAGAGAATCCATTGATCTTGCAAACTCCACGGAAGATGAGGTGGGCCGGGCCAGTGTGGAACTACTCTTGGGGAGAATAGAGCTTGAGAGGGATGTGTGCTTGAAGGGCTGCCTCTCTTTGGTAGCTGTGAGATTTTAATTTGACAAGAATAAGAGTATGGGCTCCTAAAGAATAATGTGGCTGTTGAGGATGCTTGAGATATATTGGCAAGGGTTCTTAATTTATATTTCCAATCAGAATTTATTCAAACTGATGGTATGACTTGGTATTTCTCCAGAATGTATTCAAACTGGGGCAGGTAATAGTATTTATATGATATTTCTCTACACTGTATTCAGGAATAGAGCTTTACTATGAAACCAGATGTATTCAACTGATGACTATAGGACCAGGGATGTTTATGAGGGTAGACAATCTGATGATGAGAGGAATGAGGAGGGAGGAAAGAGGCTTTTTGTATATCTTTTGGGAGAAAAATAGAGGAGTGGCCAAAATGTTGTTGAGGAATTGAGAAGGTGAGAAGATAAATCAACTAGAAAGGCCAAACTGCCTGGCTTGTGGCTCATGGAAGGAAATGGAACAAAGAAATGAGTAGAAATTGAGCAGAAGTGGCTGAGTTGTGGTTGGTGGAATGACATGACATCATAGAATATAATGGAATAGTGGAAAATACATGGGAAAGGGGCTGAGTTGTGGTTGATGGAATACAATGGAAAACTGTGGAAAATCATGGAGGAAAAGAGGTGCTTAAACAAGGGAAAATATTCAAAAGGGGGCTTGCGGGACTACAGGTTGTGTTTTGGTTGGATTGTTGTGTGTGACAGGTGTGTGATTGTGTTGTGTTTTCTGGATCCTGAGTACTTGATGTATTCCTGTAACCCCCTTGAGCCTTGGCCACCTGTGCTTTTGACCACATAATTAACCCCTCAAAAGTTTCATTTATTCAGGGTTGGTTTACCACACCGGCCTTGATCCCAAGGTCAATGATGTTGTCTTCATTGGAATTGTGGAAGTGGGTCCAGGTTGTGATGTTGTGGCCGCAAATGAGCCACTTGGTGTGGAAATTGTCCATTTTGACACCACAGAAGTCAAGCCAATTGGGGATGCTGAGTAGTTCTTCCGGTCAATTGTCCTTGGCTGGCGCCTTGCCTATGCAAAGGTGATTCAATACCGCTAAGTTGACAGGTGCTACCACTGGGAGGTCACGCGGGGCCGCGGGGGTACAAGGGACCTCCGGGGGCCCAGTCTGGCAGCGTCAGTTGTGTTGAGTCAGACCCCCAAGGACCTCAATGGATGAGCTGGCACAAGTCCCACGCAAGACCTCTACTGATGGGGCCAGTGAGGCAGACACTGAAAAGGTGTCAGTGTCCTCAACTAGATCCTCAATGGCTTGTTTGGACGGGTCACCAATCACACTGACATCAGCTGATTCAGTGTGATTGGTAGAAAAGTTGGCCGAGGTGTTTGAAGTCCCTCAGGGGTTGGGTCAAAGTACTTGGCTAGCGGGGGATCCAGTGACATCAGCAGCAGGGGCAGACTTGTGCTTCGAGGGGGGTTTGAAAGAATTGGTGCTTTGCCACTCAAAAAGAGGGCTTTCCAGGGGAGTATCAAGGGTGATGTTGGGGTCTTTGCAGGACAACTTATACACCCAAGCCCAGAGGGCTTTGTGGCCAAGCCGAATCCAGCAGCCGTCACCTGAGGGGTGAATTGCAAATTCTCCTTCTGAAGAGGGCCCCCCTCCCCGCTCCAAACGCTTCATCAAATGATGTTTGCGCAGGTTGCAGGGTTCTCCACCTTGGTGTTGGGCTGTGCACAGAGAAGGACTAATCAGAAGGGTGTGAGTGCACAAAAAACTTAGACAGGCAAACTTACATTAGCTGTCAGACAAGCCCAGGTCTGTTCCAATGGCGCATGCTCCCCCTGTGTGCCATTGAGCATAATGAGCATGGCATTTGCCTTAGCATCCTGTAAAGGGGGCAGTCAAGGTTAGTGCCATGCCCTGCAGACCAAGAACGGGGGTGGGGCAGGAAAACTCACCATTGTTTGGTCACGGGCAATCAGGTGTGGGTCTTGCTGATGAATCGTGATGCTGATGGCTCATGCGGGGTAACACCAGGGGAGAGGAGGGGGCCCTACCCAGGGAGTGCCATAGCTTAAGTTGACCCTGGTTTTGGTCTGAACTCTGTCAGAATTCAATCACAAATTGTCAATGAACTATTCCTTTCAATGAGGTGAAAGGGAGGTGAAATAATGATGAAGTGATGTTCTAAACATTGTGAAATTATCAACAACTTTTGTTGAATTTATTTTGAATTCTAGCTCAACTTAATCTTGACTATGAACTACAATTGCTCAATAGAAGCATGTTACACAGACATACTGGTCAACAGGCTGGGCCTTTCACGGATGATTACTAGTTTGTGTTGGTTATGGGGTGTGAAACCAATTTTGATAATGTCCCCCCTATCCCGCTCAAGCGGGATAGGGGGACATTTTCAAAATTCCCTCTCACAAAAAACAGAAATGGAACATGAAGCTGAGAATATATAAATAAATAAAAAACCCCTCTTACCAAAAAGTGTGTGGCAATGCAACATGATGTCCAGCTGAAGCCTAACACTCCCTGGATTGACTTTAATAATTTTTTGGACTGAGAGGGGTACCATTTTGTCACACGTTGTGGTACAATTGCAGCAAATTTTTTGCTAATGTCAGGGCAGATTCTTATACTTATTTGGATGCAGAAGGTAAAGAATTCAATAGTATAACACAATTATTAATCAATTTTTTCAAAGAAGATCTTGACCATGATGACCTGTTGGAACATTATCATCCTTCCTGAATAACGTTTTTGTACACTACTAAAATTGCAATCAAACAGCCTGGATTTTCACCAGAATCATTTTATAAATTGAAGAACAATTCAACTTTAATTACAAATTTGTTTTGGATATCTTTTCTATACAGATTAAAATAAATTCCAATGAAATTCCAGATGAGTTCAACATGGGTTAACCAATACTTTGTGAAGTTCAAAGAAAGATGTAGGGGAGGTATCCACCAGAGTTACAGAAGAAAGTTAAGCTATGGCACTCCCTGGGGAGTGCCCCCTCCTCTCCCCTGGTGTAAGAAAGCACAATAGCTTTAGCAAAGGCGGTCTAATCTTCCTTGGTATTGATCATTGCCTTCTTGCTAGACCCGTATGTGCAATTGCTAGTGATCACAGCCTACCAAGTCACCAAGCCCTTGTTGTTGTTCTTGGTAATAGCTTTGGTCAGGCAAGGCCAAGAAGTGCCTGCCAGCAGGGTGAGTTTGCGTTTTGGCAGGCCCTAGTCCCAGTTGGTGGGGACGAGTTGCCAGTTCAGAAGGGGAAGCTTGAAACCCACCTTGGTCCACTTGGGGGGTACTTTCCCACGGCTGGACCCAGTGGACTTCTTGACACCCATGGGGAGGCTGGCTGACAGCCACATGCCATATCTGATACTCAAGCGGACAGAGCGCGTAGTAGACGGCGAAGCTTGCCTGCGTGCTCCGGCAGGGGCAGGGATGGCAGCCGTCAAGGAGGTTTCAGTGATTGCAGGCGTAGCTAAGGCCACAGTAGCTACAGGGGAGGCATTGGTGGTGGTTGCGGACTGGTTGGTGGCGCCGAGATGGGAATTGAAATCAGGATTCCTGTCAAGGTTGTTGACCTGAGTCATCCAGAACTGGGTGGGGATTTCCCATTGTTTGGCTTGATTGGTTTCCAGGCAGGCAAACTGGGAAGGGCTGGCAATCTGGGTTTTGGCTAGAAGGACATGGTTATGGGTGGTGGGATTCATGGTGTCAAGAAGCTGATTGATGAACTGCTGGAGAACCGGATGGGGAGATATCAGGCTGCTTTTGAAGGCCAACTGGAGGGCGGCCAAGTTGTGGGTGGTCAGATGTGGCTTGGAAGCCATGTCAAGTCCCGGCGGGGTGGATTATTGGAGATGGAGTTGAAGCCCGGTGGAGGTGGTGGTACAAAGTATGGGTGTGCATGTATAGCGGGTATTATGGGTGGGTGAAATTGCATACAGGGTTCAAGGCAAATATTCAATGCAAATATTTGCCTGGAATATTTGCCCATTATTTGGACCTCGGGACAAGCTTTCCTGCAACAAATGTAAAACCCCTTGGGCCACCTAACTCTGCTTCTCAATTTCAATACCCTTTAATGAAACCATTGTGAACAAACCTAGCATAGTACTAATCTAGCCAGGATGTTAGCAAAAATCCACCCTCAGCTATATGAATGTAAATACAATTACAAATATACTTGAAGATGCATAGTGCACAACGTCAAATCCAATCTGCACTTAAAAAAAAAGAGAGAAAAAAAAGAGTACAAATGGGCAAACCATGTAAGCCCCTGGAAAATTGAACTTCATCCGTATCCCTAGAATTCTGGCTCTTATTATATATAATCATAAAGAAATGGTACAAAATCATGAAATAACTCCTTCAAAAGGTTAGGGTAAGGATCAGTTAGGGTTTGATACTTCAGGCTTTTATGTAGTTAGCACTAGAATTGGGCTAGTTGGCGGGGCTATGTACGCAATAGCTCTTGGTTGGTTGAAATTGAAATCATATGAAAAAAAGTGTATTTTGACTGGGATTCTGTGGATGGATTCCAGGGATTTCCAAGTGGAAAGACACTTCTTTCCGTTATAACCTGTTAGGATGTGATGGACACTGGAATAGAGTAATAAATGTACTACGCTATATATTGCACCTTTAGCCAGGCTACCCGGAGGGGAAATTCCTTCAGCTCCGGGGTGAGCTGCAGCCAAGTCATAAGCTATGTAGCATGAAGGCTATGTAGGCCACAACAAGATCAACCTATTGAGAAGAGAAGTTCATTTGATGGCGCGTCCCGGTTTTCTTCACTAGACCGCCTCCTGCGATTGCAGCGGTTTTCATTGCTTCCTTTCCCTAACCATGCGCGACAGTTCCAAGTGAACTGGATGACGGGATGCGAGAGTCGGCCTTCGGCGTGCGGACGAGTTTGCGAAAAAATATTAAGAAGGAGGCGGAGTTGGCAAAGTTGCAGACTGTTGATAAGATGGAAGTGCCGGGTTCGGGATCGGGGGAAGTGCGGGTGGGGGGGGGGGGGGGAGGTGCAATGCGACCCGGATGGTGAGACTGGCAGTGCGCAGTGCGCAGTCCGCACAGCCCTAACCCTTCCCGCCGGCCACCCGGATGGATATGGCGCTGGGGCGTGGAGCGCGGCACGGAGTCAGCCGAGAACGCACCAGCCAGCCCTCTTTCCACCGTCGAGAGCATCATAAGAACAAACCAGTACGCACTCGATTGCCTTAGGATTTTTATTTATTGTTACTCCCGTAGCTGACCCCCTTGCCCTTCTTATGCTCGCTCCTCCTCGGTGGATTATTATTATTGTCCCTCTGTGTTGAGCAGTGGGTGCCTGTAAGCCACGAGGACTCCACGCAGCTCGCAAGCTCAGGAACCAGCGACGAGACAACCGATGGGCCGACAAGTCGTACAAGAAACGCGCACTCGGAACCTCCTACCGGTCGTCGCCTACCGGTGGCTCGTCCCACGCCAAGGGTATCGTGCTCGAAAAGGTCAGTCCCCCTCCTCATCTCCCTACGGCTCAATTCACGATTCGCAGTTGAGAAAAGCTGTTTGAGTCTGACCCTTGTACTTTGATCTATCCATTTTTTCCCTTTTTTTTTTTTTTTTTTACGAAACGATAGGTGGGTGTTGAAGCCAAACAACCTAACTCGGCTATCCGAAAGTGTGTGCGAGTTCAGTTGATCAAGAACGGGAAGAAGGTGACGGCTTTCGTGCCGAACGATGGTTGTCTCAACTTTCTGTCAGTTCCATCCACCCCCTCTAAGACCAAACCAGCCGTTTTTCTCCCGCACGGCATAAATTTACTCAGTATGAAATAATATCTCTACTGGAAATGGTCTACACAGGGATGACAACGACGAAGTGTTGATTGCTGGGTTCGGTCGATCTGGACACGCCAAGGGTGATATTCCTGGTGTGAGTTACTCATCCCTACCCATTATCATCGTAACCCTGGTCATGATTTCCTCCCTGATGTTCACTCTTGGATGATTTCAATCAGGTGCGATTCAAAGTGGTGAAAGTATCGGGTGTTGGTTTGCTTGCGCTTTGGCTTGAGAAGAAAGTCAGTACCTCAAGTTGTCCACGCTTTTCTAAGGTTTTTTACTGACGATGCTGTCTCCTTGCCGTCCTGCCCTCACCCCACCACGATGAATCCAATTGATACGATCCACAGGAGAAGCCTCGATCCTAAGAATCTGTGGATGCTTCCCTCCCTCTCTCTGACCCCCCCCCCCGAACCTATGCAACGCAACATGAACCCAATATGAGATGATGAAGCAGCGCCAGTTGTTGACGTTGAGTCAACTCCTGTTACACTTTGCCCTCTGAATTCGAGACAGTGCCATGAAATAGATTGCTTCCATGTCATGTCCACATTACTCGTGCGCGCCCATTGGAAATTTGATTCTCAACACTCTTGAAGCAGTTCTGTTGTTGAGTCAGTGGTACTGTCGAGCAAGAGTGACTTGGGAGATGGGGCCACAGAACATGTCAGCTGAGTTGCTCTTCCTGTACGGTGACAGGGGTGATTGCTTCTGATGTGATGCTCTATGGGATGCTAAGTGAGATTAAGAGAGTGGGTAGTGAGCACAATATGGGAGGAAGTCTCTTCAAGCAGACTTGAGCAAAGAAAGTTGCACCCCAAATCTCAAATCTCAAATCTCAAATCTCAAATCTCAAATTTTTCTTAAAAAAAAAGAAAAGTGTGCACTCCGAAATCAGAGCACACCATATCCATCGACATGGACATGGACATGCACATGGATTCACTCACTCCCATCACCGTCAAGAGGATTGCCTGCATCGGCGCTGGTCAGTCCCTGCTTGCTGCTCGTTGCTCCCTCACTAGTGTTTTGCTCTGACTCTTGAAACCACTTTCTTCGCAGGGTATGTCGGCGGACCCACCTGCTCAGTCATCGCATACAAGTGTCCCCACATCCAAGGTCAGTCAGACTCACCTCAGCTTGCTGTTTGTCCACCCGTCCATCTGACTCAACTGACTTCCACTGCTATCCTCTCTTGTCCTGATGACCCGTATGTACACATGTGAAGTGACGATCGTGGATGTGAACCCGGACCGAATCAACCAATGGAATTCGGACTCGTTGCCCATCTTCGAGCCCGGCCTGGAAGAGATCATCCTCCAGTGCCGCGGCAAGAACTTGTTCTTCGACACGGATATCGACAAGGCTATCAAGGACGCTGACCTCATCTTCGTCTCCGTTAACACCCCCACCAAGCAGTCCGGAATAGGATCCGGCTATGCGGCAGACCTCAGGTATGTCTTCACCCTCATCATCCTTTCTTCAGTGGTATATGTAGACGTATTAAGTATCGTGCAGTTATGTGGAGCTTTGCACTCGACGAATCGCCACCGTAGCCGCGACCTCTAAGATCGTGGTGGAGAAGTCCACCGTACCGTGCCGCACGGCAGAGTCGATGCGGAAGATCCTCGAGTCCAACTCGAAGCCCAACCTGAACATCACCTTTGACATCCTTTCCAATCCGGAATTCTTGGCCGAGGGTACCGCCGTCAAGGATCTGCTCAACCCCGACCGAGTCTTAATCGGCTCCCTCGGTACCCCCTCCGGAAAACGTGCCCAAGCCGCGCTCGTCGACGTGTACGCTAATTGGGTTCCCAAGGAGAAATGCGTCACCACGGGGCTCTGGTCTTCCGAGCTGACTAAATTGGTCTGTTCATTCTTGGTGTTATATCACCAGTGCCTTTTGAAAACAATAAAACTGAAACATATTCTGTCTCTCCTTTTTTTTTTTTTTTAAAAAAAAAAAAAAGGCCGCCAATGCATTACTAGCCCAACGCATTTCGTCCATCAACTCGCTCTCAGCGATCTGCGAGGTGACGGGTGCGGACATTGATGAAGTGGCGTACGCATGCGGACTGGATGGCCGAATCGGGAACAAGTTTTTGAAGGCCTCCGTAGGCTTTGGCGGGAGCTGCTTCCAGAAAGATATCCTCAACTTGGTCTATCTCTCCGAGTCTCTCCATCTCCAAGACGTCGCGGATTACTGGCGCCAAGTTGAGTCCTGTTAACCATCATCATCATCATCATCTCTATCATAACAGTGATAACAATCCACGGACCACAAAGTGGGGGAAAGAAATCTAATAATGGTGGAGATGTTGAAAATGAAAAAAAAACAAAGGTGATCATTATGAACGAATCGCAAAAGCGACGGTTTACGAGCAAGGTAGTGAAGGAGCTCTTCAACACGATCCGGGGCAAGAAGATCAGCGTGCTGGGGTTTGCATTCAAGAAAGACACGGGCGACACCCGCTGCTCGGCCTCCATCACGCTCATCAAGCAGTTCCGAGACGAGGGCGCGCAGATCTCGATCTATGATCCCAAGGTCAAAGAGCACCAGTACTGGCTCGACCTGGTTAACCCCCAGGTACCAGGCGACGATGAAGCAGGTCAATCCCCTCCCCGGTTCTTGTTCTTCAGGGAATGGGCAGAGTGTTGACCGGTGTGCATTGGTCCCATCACGGTTTCTGTAGCTCGCAAACAGATCACCATTTGTAAGTCTGCAGAGGAGGCGTGTTATGGTGCGTCTGGCATAGTCGTCGCAACGGAGTGGGATGAAGTGAGTGAGAGAGTCTCCGGGAATTAAGCAGGTACATGCCCACATATGTCTCATTCTTGTTGTGCCCGTCTTCTTTGGTTCCAGTTTAAGACTCTGGACTGGAAGAAGATATACGAGAGGGTGGATAAGCCGGCGTCCATCTTTGATGGCCGCCTGATCCTGGACCAGCACGCACTCCAGGCGATCGGGTTCAAGGTGTTTGTGATTGGGAAAGGCGAAGAGTTGAAGTGAGACTCTGAGCTTGCATTGATGGTTTTTTTTCTCTCCTGTTGTTGTTATTGTATTTCTCTCTCTCTCTCTCTCTCTCTCTCTCCGCAGACAGACAGACATTATAGAAGCATACAAATCCAAGTTTAATAATGTAGAGTGTGTTGCATGTGCTGGTGTTGTAGTGTATTCTTCCAGATGTATTGGTGTGGTTTCTGTTTCAGTTCTGTTGCGCAACCCATTAAAATATATATTCTTTCATCCACATTAAGTAACACTTCTTCAGTATGAACACGAAGCAACATTCCAACCAACCACCACCAGCATGCTCGACGCGAGTACCTCGGCCGCTGTACCAGCTCTCCACCCAGTTCCGGTAAAGAGCTGAACATATATATTGATTTAAGCCACTGCTGGCACTCACGCTGCTGCTCATGCTTCTACTTACTAATATAATATAGGAATTGGCGCTTCTCCCAGTCTGGGCTCGAGCAGGCGCGCACGGAACTCAACCAGGTGGCGGTGGGACGAGTGCGGACCAAGCTAGAAGAAGAAAGGGTAAGCTCACCATGCAGATACTCCCCGGCACGACTGCAAAAGAAACTGACCAGACTTCCTCTCGCAACATCATATACATGCAAAGAACGTCGAGCTTCCATCCACCGGTGAGGGTCCCGCGGAGCCGAGCCAGGTCGAGTATCTCACCGTGCAGGACGAGCTGGAACTGGTCACCTTCTATCTCTCCAAGATCTCTCAGCTGTCCCGCGCCGCCATCTTCCACTTCCCGGAGACAGTGGAGGCCACCGCCATGAGCTATCTGAAGCGCTTCTACCTTCGGAACACGTGCATGGACTACCATCCGAAAAACATCATGTCAGTCAGTCCCCTCGCTTGATGACAAAAGAAATACACGACTTGGGATCAAGATTATACATTCATATGAGGAAAGACTGAACTGAACTAACGCCGCGATTCATTCCGAGTGGGCTCGTAGGCTCACTTGTCTCTTCCTGGCAACCAAGACAGAAAACACGAGCATCTCGATCGACAGCTTTGCGTCGCGGATTCCCAAGACGACGAATGCGGATGTGTTGGCGCTGGAGTTCCTGGTAGCACAGTCGCTCAAGTTCCAGTTCAAGGTGCACCATGCGCATCTCGCGGCCCGCGGCATGTATCTGGACCTACAACAACAACAACAAGAAGAACAACAGACCACCGAGCGCCTCGACCTCGCCTGGGCACACGTCCAAGCCCTCCTCCGCGCCGCCAGACTCACTGACCTCGAGTTCCTCTGGACCCCCAGCCAAATCGCCTGTGCTGCCTGGTGGACCGCCGATCGCGAGCTGACGGAGCCGTGGCTCCACAACAAGGCCGGCCGTCTGGGAACAACACCTACCCCTACTACTACTACTACTGCTGCTATTACTTCCACTACAACACCCACCGCACATCGCGACCCCATCTCGAACCTTGGCGTAGGTCCACTTCTGGAACACATCAGGGAGATATCGGGGCAGATGCTGCAAGCGAAGGAGCGGCCGATCGACAAGGAGCGCGTGACGACGGTTGACAGAAGGCTGCGCTTCTGCCGCAACCCGGAGAAAGACCCCAGCTCGGCCCTCTTCAAGATCAAGCAGGCCGAGCTCAACCAGGCTTCACTCGACAAACATCAGCTCAAGTTCCCCCACCCCACCCCCGCCTCAAACCAAGACCCGTTCGCCTAATCTCTTACTCTCTCTCTATACATATACAGCCACCCTTAGTTCGCTTGCTGCTTATTGCTGTATGTATGTACAACGCGTGTATTTCTTATCACCTCACAAAAAAGATACGCAAAGGAGCCCCCACCATACCTTGCCCCTGGTTGCTGTGTTACTTTTATCCTTGATCCCAACGAGTACATTCTATTATCGACGCGTTGCATTCTACACACACACACACACACACGACACGGGTTCGGGTATAGCTCATTATATCTGGCCTTTCTCATCCGTTGCACATCGTGCCAGGTGCGGTTTGGTGGATGAGTGGATCTCCTGCCAAGCTGCTGGGTTGTGGCGGACGCGATGGAGCTCGATGACGACGGGGTGAAAAGCTTCTCTCTTGAGTTGTATCAGTTGGAGTGTCAATCCGCCCTGCCTATGTATGTTTATTTATTCAAGAAAAGGCCTTCCTGCTTGGAGAGGTAAAATACTACTCATTAAAAGAAAACAGCCACAAGGAAAGCAGTTCAGATTGTTTTTCTTGCTGGCAGTAAATCCGCCTCGTTACAGAAATGACTTTTTGTCTATTCATAATGTTGTAGGGAAGAAAGATTCCCCGCGTTGAAAAGTTTGATTGGGGTATCCGTAGAAAGAAATAAGAAAATTACACGACAATCAGAGAGAAAACATGATGGCGTTGGTAGAATGAATAATAAACCTGTAAAGAAAACTCAATTCAAAATTCAAATCAATAGAAACAAAATAAAAGAAGCTTTTGTTTTGTTTAAAAAATTAAACGACAGAAATGAGACAAAAAGATAACAGAGTTTTAATGAGAAACAAGGACTGACTCTCTTCAGGAGATTTTTTTATTCTGTTTAGCGTCAGGAATAGGTCTACTAGTACTGCTACTACCACTACTAATTGAATTGACATTGCTGTCGTCTTTTTCAGCGAGAGCGGTGAGAATGTAGCCGACAAGAATGATGTTGGTGACGACGATGGCCGCGATGGCAGCTGCTGTGGTATTATCCTCTACCGCCATAATAATCCACACACACAAAAAAAAAAAAAAAAAAACATGAGATCCTTTCTCTTTCTTCACATCTCCTGTGCATGCACTACCGCGCTCTCAAGTTCTGTGCGGGTGATACGTACGTACCCTGGAATATGTGGCCGAGGGTGCCAAAGTACGTCGCGATGGGCAGAATGGCCTGTCGAAAGAACAGGTCCAGTTTGTCAGCATACACACACACACACACACACACACACGCCGTGGTGCTAGCCATCATGTGTCGCGTGTTCCAGATGCAAGCGGTCCGTCCACGGAAAACGGCGGGGGTGCTTACCATGGAGATACTGACGACGGCTAGTTTGAAGATTGGACGACTGGTTGGTTGGTTGGTTGGTTAATTTTTTGTGGGAGGGAAGGGAAACATAGGAAACAAGATACATGCACTAAATGTTCACGTTACACTTTTCCTTTCTTTTTTTTCTTTTTTTTTTTTTTTTGATCAAGCATGTATCTATGCTTGGCAAGAGACAGGGGAGAAGACTCCACTTGTAGTCCGACTCGTTCGGCGCTGTCCTGTGGGGTGTGTCAGCAGCCACGGCGGTATCGGCGAGCGGGAGGTCAGTCTTCCTTCGCCTGAGATCAGTCATGCTGCGATCTCGTTCGGTGTTATGTTTTGCATTCAGTTTTCCACTACTGTGTAAATAAACATCTTTTTTTTTTTTTTTTTCTCTTTTTCTGGCACTGTGTGGTCGCTCCCCCGTGGTCTGCCCGCATCCCCCGGGGCAACTCGCTCCAGCTGAAACCCTCAAATTCAATGCTGTTGCCTGTGGCATCATGGCTACAGTTCTCCTTGAATAGTAATACATAATACCATGTAAATATTGAAGTTATCCTGTTTGTCATTGACAAGTATTGCGATACTCTCCATATCCACCATGTAATGAAAGGTACAAATTTTTTACTCAGCATGAAGAAAAGAAACTGGTGATTCCATTTTAATGCAAGACTGGACAGCTGCACTAAAAAATGGGTATTTATTTATATAGGTGAGCTCATTTTTCATTCAAATTTCAGAACTGAATTAAGGGGACAGACATGTTCATCATGACACATTCTCACCAAAGAGAGAGAGAGAAAAAAAAAAAAAAAACAAAGGATGCAAGCTTGTGTTGGAAGAGAACAAGGGGTAGAAAGATATGATCATCTATGGGCCCTCCCTGCAAGACATCTGGAAAGTGCATCATGATGAACAAACAAAAAGAAAACCATGTGCAGATGGTCCTCTGGACTTGGTGGTGGCAGTTGGCCTGCAAGCTACTAGACAGATAAATAGATATATTGATTGATGTGTTCTTATTATCCATCCAAATCTCCCGCCAACACAGCGCCCATGCAATGTGCACCGTGTGAACATACATAATGCATGAAACAGGTGCACATATATGTATGTGGATAAAGATGGAAAAGTGGGACCAGAATGCAGGTGCCGCCAGAATTTCTAAGATAATAATCATGCCCCCATACATATGTACATGTGGCAAGGCCGTCTTCAGCAGCATTTCTCTCAGATCATATGTCGATACAAATATACCTGCATGAAATACACACCCAGCCCCCCCCCCCCCACACACACATTAGAAAGAACGACAAACGAGAGAAACCTGCGAGGATAGTGTAGTGTATACCTATGCAAACAAAAAAAAACCCTGCCCATGTGAGAGGGAAAAAACAAAACAGAGACAATAGGCAGGTTAGCACCCCCGCGGACTTTCCCACACACACACACACACACAAAAAAAAGGAGTAGATGGACGGAGACGCACGCGAAGCCCGTGTCGCTAGCCATCCTCACCGGCCGGGGGACCACCAGCATCAACAACAACCTGGGTGGTGGCAGCATGCTGATCCTGGCCCGCGGGGCCCTCTTGACGCGCCGGGTTCTCCGCGGCCGCCGGACGAGTGTCGGGGAGCGGGTCATCATCACGAGGGGCAGCGGGTGGCGGGGAAGGGGCTGGCATCTCGGCCGAGTGTGCTATGTTGTGAGACGGATCCGGGGTGGGTTGAGTTTTTCGGCCATCATCATCATCCGTCTGATTGTTGGGTGTCATCGGCGAGCACGGGTTCTGCTGCATGACGAGCTTGTTTGAGGCATGCAGGGACTGGAAGTGTTGGAGGAGGATCGCTTCCGCTTGGTTGATAAGATCGAGGAAGGGGGGCGGTGGGGTGGGCAAGTTAAGCTGGTGATAGAGGTGCACTCTGAGTGCGTGTTCGAGGGCGGGCAGGATATTGCGGGCCCAGAGGAGGAGCAAGCGATAGACGACGCTGCGGAGACGGAGCAAGGAGCGTTTCTCGAGGTCTTCCGTGTGTTCTCCGGCCTCGTCCGGCGGGTGCTGCTGCTGCTGGTGGAGGGACACCTCCTGCTCCTCCTCCTCCTCCTCGGAGGAGGAGGAGCACTCCGGAGGGAGCGCGGCCGCCAGTCGCCCCAGCTCGCGGGTGGCGGTGGCGAGCGCGTCCATCTGCGCATCCACCATGTGGGAGTAGGAGCCGGCGAGTGGGAGCAGCCGCAGCTCGTTGAGTGCGGCCAGCTGCGCATTCACATACCGGACCAGCGGCGGGAAGAGGCTGATCCACGTCACCACGAAGGAGTCCGTGACCGGCTCCGCCGCCAGCGCCGTTGGCTTTAGACTCAGCACCTGGGCCATCGCATTCGGCGCAATCAGCACCGTCGAGAGGCCCGTCGTCCAGTAGCTGCTCGCGTGGGTGAGCGATGATGAGAAGGGGTGAAGCGAGCGTCTCCTGCTACTGATGAAGCCTACCTTCCCAGCGGTGTTCGTGCTACTGCTCGTAAAGGTGGATGAATGGGATGAGAGGAGGGGTTTCAGGTCGGCGATGAGCAGTTGAGCGGAGCCGTGGAATCGGGCGGAGACGAGCTGTTCCAAGCGGTGTACGATGATGGGGCCAACGGAGGTCGCAGAGAAGTCCAGGCCCCACTTCCTGAAGGCGGCGCCCGAGTAGGTGAGCTGAGTGAGCACCGCGGCGAGTCCCGAGACCCCGCGGATGTGTTGCATATGCGTGCGTAGAGTGTCCTCCTGTAGCCGTACCGCCTGCGTCAGGAAGAGGTTCAGTTGAGTGTCCGCGTCCGTCAGTGTGTGTGCCTCAGCTTGTCTCCTGGTGGTAGGGGTGGTAGTGTGGGTGATCGGTTGGAAGATGTGGTGGTAGATAGACATCGTTTCTCCAACGTGGGTGCGCCATATCTCGATAGATTTTTGGACTAGTTTGAGGTGATGCTGTTGGTCATCTTCTGGTGATGATGGTGGTGGTGGTGGTGGTGGTGATGGTGATGGGTTGAGGGAGTGTTGGAGAGTGATGAAGCGTGAGGAGAGGAAAGCGAGACGTAGTTCTGGTTCGTGGATGGGTTGGATGTGGATGGTGTTAGATGATTGGTGTTGTTGTTGTTGTGATGATAGTTTTCGAATGATATGGATGGATCGGATGGCTGTTGAGAGTGAGAGTGATGGGTGGTTGAGTTTGATGAGGTGTTGGTCTCTTATGGAAGCGAGTAGTTTGATAGCGTGTTGAGTGATATTTGTTAGGATATGATTTTGATTTTGATTATTTTGATGAGTGTTAAGTGGTGGTGGTGGTGGTATTTTGAGTGCTAGTTGTATGGCTTCTAGTTCGTGTTGGTTGTGTATGCATGTTGTGATGAGTTGTGGTAGTTCTATGAGTTGTTGTATGAGTTGAATGTGATTTCTTATAGTTTTAATTTCTTCTCTCCTTTTGGTGATATGATGATGTTCTTGTGTGAATTGGTGATTAATTTTATGTTGTAGTGTTTGTGTAGTTTGAATGTAATGGTTTAAGTGATCTTCTGTTTGAGTGATTTGATGTTGTATCTGTTGTTGTTGGTGATTTGCTCTGATAATAGTATTAACTTCTTGATAGCATAGTGTTGCTAGTTGTATTTGTAGTGTTTGTTCTGTTTGAGTTAATTGATTGGGTAATTGTTTAATTTGTTTTAGATGTAATTCTTGTAATTCCATTGGATCGTTTATTAATTTGATCAATTTGTTTTGAATTCTTCTTTCTTCTTTCAAATGAATTTTGATCAGATTTGAGTATATGTATGTTATGTATGTAGATGTCACACTGCATACTACTCTTTCAAGTGGATGTCACACTGATCTACTGATTATGTAATTCATGTGAAGCACTCTTTCATTTATTTACAACTTCTTTCTTTCTTTCTTTTTCTTTTCCTTTCATTTTTAAGATGCATCCTCATCCACTTCACTACTCAATTCATTCCTGCTCCAACTGCTCACCCATCTATCATCCATTTAACATACAAACTAACAACCCAACTGAACCTAACTCACGTTGGTCAGGATCAACACCAAAATCATCACTCAAGAAGAACGCGGACTACATCATCATCGACATCGGAAAACCTGCCATCGTACACAGTATCACATTCGGTAAGTTTCATCGACCACATCCATGTAACCTCAAACTATACAGGATATGGGGATCACTCGCACCAAGTGAAGGGAAGGGTGACTTCAGAGCACTACTACAATCAACCTGCAATACAACAACAACAACAACAACAACAACAACCGAACCTACACCACCAACAACAACAACAACAACCGAACCTACACCACCACCACCAACAATAACAACAACAGAACCAACAATTAAAACCATCAGCAATTACCACCACTACCATGACTCATCATCTCACCCCGTCAGACTCCGAGGGCCTCCTCATCGCGCCGGACCCAAGATGGAACTACTGGCCCAAGGAGAACTCAAAAACGATACGGTGCCCGAAACCATACCACTCCGATGGAAGAACGATCGGGTACCCTGGTTCAATCCTTCCCCATCACACGATCATCATCATCAGCCCGTCATCATCCCTGTCCGCTACATCAAAATAGAACCTCTATCAGCCACTGGAAGTAACTACAACTGCTCCATATGGTACACATTCACAAAAGAGACTCTGATTCATCCAAATACCAAATAAAAAACTGATCTTCTTCCCATTCACAGGCATGTCTCCCTCATGGGACTCGATCAACACCACATTGTTTCTCCCTGTCTCGAAATCTACGAACAAGTCCGTCCTTTCCCAGATGTATACATATTACTCGCTTTCAATTCAACTGACCCCTTCGTATATATATATATATATATATATACACACAGTGGCGAGCCTCGGCAGCGCTAAGACTCTGTCTCAAACACTTGCGTCAAACTGGTCACATGCAAGCCTTCCAAGCTCTCATCAATTCTGCATCCCACCCTCACCAATCACCACTCCTCGTACTCCCCGAGTCCACCACCACCACCACCACCACCACCACCACCACCATGCAAGAAGACGTCAAGAAGCCTGCTCAATTTCACTTCGAACATCCTCTCGTCTCCAAACTCCACTCGGCTCTCGTTCCCCAACCACAACTACAACCACCCCCTTGGGAACAATTGGATGGTTTACTACTTGATCATCATGACGGAGGCTCACCAGGTTCTTCTCCATTCACCATACCACCCATCAGTGATGCCGAACAGGTGGTCATCCGAGCCGCACTAGAAGAAAACCTGTTTGATCCTTGGGCATCGGCCGAACCTCCCACTCTGACATGTCATCAGATCCGACCCCCCTTGGCCGCCTCCTCCTCCTCAGATCTACCCTGCCCGAGGGGTGGGCATCAGATGTGCATCGACAGCCAACGTCGCAAAATCTGGCTCTTTGGCGGATTCGATGGACTGAAAGACTTGTCCGATTTCTGGGTCTATCATCTCCAACCAGCCCCCCACATGTCACTCGCACAAGAAGATGGCGCCATCATGAGCCATCAACATGATCACAAAGAAACGATGCATTCAACAACAACAACAACAACAACAACAAGTCTCCAATCGCAGGACCTGCATGCTGGCGATGATTACAATCGATGGCAATGCATCTCGCGCGATGTGAAATTAGAGAACGGGCCCATGGGGCGGAGCTGTCACAAGATGGTTCTGGATGAAGCCACGGGCGATCTCTATGTGCTTGGCCGCTATGCGGAACGAGGGAGACCGTCGAAAGTTGCACCTTCATCTCATAACGTATCTAACAATGTGCTGAATGGCCACTCGGAGCGAGACCACCCGCAAGAGTATCCCAACCGGCTCTTTCTCGACACCATCATCCGCCGCGATGTGCTCCCGACCGTGTCAGTATCGGACACGACGACCACGACTGCGCAGCCGGAGCTAGAGGAGGTCGACGAGCTGATGGGCGAGGCTGATGCGGAGGACCCGCTTCCACACTCATCACGCCCCTCGGGATCCGGCCTATTCAAGAATGACTTGTTTCGCTTTCGACCCTTCGACCACCCGGAGAGCGGCCAGCTGTGGGATAACAATGACCGCATTGGGAAGTGGGAATGCATCAGTCAAGATACTTATGTGCGTTGAAAACTCCGCCACATGTTGTCAATTTAAACTGATCCTTGCCTATTTGCTATTTTTAAGGCTCAGAACGGGCCTCAGTTGATATTTGATCACCAAATGGTGCTGGACTCGGATCGGAGGAAGATATATGTGTTTGGTGGTAAAATCATTCAGCCTCTTGGCTCTCCCTCGAAAGACGCACCCGGCTCCTCCTCGCCAGTCAGCCAGTACAGTGGCTTGTACGAGTACGATCTCACGACAGGAAAGTGGACCCAATTGATGTCAGTACATATAAGCTTCATCACTGGCCCAATCCCTCGTTCAAAATTTACTTAGTCTAATTCTTTTCTTGAACCCACACGGATCAGGAAGGATACACCGACAAACGACACGCGCACTCCTGACATGCACACCCTGGATGATGCACGAGGAGGCACGATTCCATCACGGATGGGCCACTCGTTGATGCTAGACAAGAAGCGGCAGTGTTTATGGATCCTGACGGGGGAACGGGACCGACACTACTACTCGGATATCTGGAAGTACGACATAGTGAATGGGCGGGGAGAGCTGGTGGTTGCAGACTACACGTCCGCAGGGAGACAGTCTCAAGCAGCCCTGGACACGGGGGTGGATGTGTCGGGCGTCAGCTTGTCTGGGTGCACGCCCGAAGCCGGGTTTTCGCAACGGACCACGTTCGATCCGGACGCGAATGAGTGGTACATGTTCTGTGGGCTATGTCGCACCCGCAGCCCTCCGGATCTCGTCGCCGCCGCCGCATCCCCACCACAACCACAACCACCAGCACCAACCTCATCATCTTCATCCTCAGCATTGTCAAAGCCCAATACCAAGAGCGAGATGATGTCCTCGAGCGAGTTCTGGCGCTGGAGAATCGACCAGCGCTGCTGGACCAAGGTCCCCATGAAGCCGCACGTCGAAGGCGCCGACATGCCGCCGCCTCGCTTCGCCCATCAGGTACACATGCCTTCACACACTAATGAATTCAATGCTCAACTTGCTTACCTAAAAGTGATGCTTCTTTTTTTTTTTTTTTTTTTTTTTTTCTAGATGGTGTTGGACTCTTTGACCAAGACGCATTACGTGTAAGTTCCCACCCATGCAGCTGCTCAGTGCAACCCACCACTTCATGGACGACGCGGCCCCTATCCTCGCTCATGTACATATATATCTCTATGTTTCTCGGAATGCGCGCTCGCTCGGATGGCTCTAGGTTCGGAGGCAACCCGGCGGACAATGAGCATGAGCCTTGCCGGCTGGGCGATTTCTGGACGCTCAAGCTGCACCAGACGAGCCGCGAGGAGGCGCTGCGTCGGTGTTTGTTTGCGCTGCGCAGACAGCAGTTGAGTGGTCTCTCTCAAGTCACACATGCACACATATATCATATATGAGCCTCTGAGATTGACTTTGCTGGGATGGACACTGCTAGTTTTATTGAGATGTGTGACTCGGGAACAGATACCGTTGGGGCCCTCTCCTTCCTCCAGAATGAGCTTTCGTCGGTGACCAACCATCTGGACGAGCGGGAGGCCACGCTGTTTCGAGCGTGTACCAGCCACTTGCTTGCGGGCCCCGGGCCGCGCGCGCGGTTGTTGGAGGAAGAATTTGACCTCGACGACGACAATGACGAGGAGGGGGACGGCGGTGAGGGAGACTTGGCTGTGGATGACGCGGATGGAAATGGGGGTGCTGCTCGTGCGGCAAACGGATACGCAGCTGCAACGATGGCTCCCGCGCGTCGCTATCATAAGATCCGCGAGCAGCGCGCGCACCTCTTCCAAAGCTTGCTTAAGTTCTTTCCCCCCGGGATGACGGAGCCCGAGGAGTGCTTGGACGACTTGGTCGCTGTTTGGGACACCCGTGAAGATTCTGGGTGGGGCCCTTAAAAAAAAAAAAAAAAAAAATCATGTGCACTGTTTGTGCGGTGGGGTATGTTATTAAGAGATGCAAGGCTTAGATTTATGTTAGATAGATTTTGTGTGTGTGTGTTTTTCTTTGGTGTGTTGTGGCGCTCGTCTCAGGTCTTGTTTGTCAGTATTCTGTGATAGAAATTCGTGGCTTGCAGGCTGTATCTGTTTGAGCAAAAGAACAGTGATACTGACTTTAACAGGGCTGACGTAGATGCTATTCCAAATTCTAAAAGTTGATCACTTCTCTTCTGTCGAAGATGCTTTTTTTTTCCTTCTTTTTTTTGGACTTGATAAACTTATCTCACTGATCAGATTGTTTTTAAAGAGGTGTTGGTTTGAGTTTCTGGTTCACAAACAAATTACATAGAATCACAGCAGCTAAATATGTAAATAGTTTAAATTAAGCATTTTAGAATCATGTTTAAGTTAACCCTCACGGGAAGTACAGTGCCCTCCCAGATGTTTATGGCCCACTTCATTTGATTCCCAAAGCTCAACGCACAAGGTTGAAGTCATACAGGGTTGGCAAAATTATAGAGAATGGTTTCAAAAGAATGAATATAAAAAAATCAAATCTGTCTTCATTACCTTCAAATTTATACTATTTTTTCCAGTAATCTCCCATTTTGATGAAGTTTTAATAGTTTTCCAAAAAAATCAAAAAAATCAGAATGAATAGAATGACATGTGAGAAAAATGATAATGAATGAAAGATGAAGAAAAAATGACTTTCAGGCCTTTTTATATCAGCTTTGATGGGGTATTAACCAGTCCTGATTTGCACTGGAAGCAACAAAAATATCCATTTCTGATGGTTTTGGCCACACACTCAAGATTGGAAAGTTTTTGGTGTTCATTTTTTTCTTTTATTTTCATTTCTTTCACGTGCCATACTACCCATTGTGATTTTCATTTATTTTTTGGGAAGATTATTAAAGATTTTGAAACACTGTCAATTGATATGAAAACACATGTAAATTTTTTGTTGATGCAAATAATTTTTATTTTGTGATAATCATTCTTTTGAAACCATGCTCTATGATTTTGCCAACCCATCATGACTAGAAACTTATATTTTGAGTATTGGGAATCAAATGAAGTTGGCCATAAACATCTGGTAGGGCACTGTACTGATCACCATGGCAATCAGGTGTCTGTTTCATGTCAACTGAACAGGTGCACGCACACCCAGTTATTACTGTATGTACTGACCTGGACGCGTTGTAAGCTGATGACTGCAAGTACATGATCACCCCCTATATTTCCTCAAGCACCAAATAATTAGCAACAATGAACGTGATACTTTAGTACAATAGCTGTGCTGTTTACTTGAGAGTGAGTTGGGCACATTTCAGGGTGGCGCATCACATACAATATATAGTGGGTTCTTTGAGATCTCTCCCATGTTCCACATTATCATAGCTGAGCTGTACAAAGTATTCTGGCATGTTATGTTGGTGTTAGTGTTATGTTGGTGTTAGTGTTATGTTGGTGTTAGTGTTATGTTGGTGTTAGTGTTATGTTGGTGTTAGTGTTATGTTGGTGTTAGTGTTATGTTGGTGTTAGTGTTATGTTGGTGTTAGTGTTATGTTGGTGTTAGTGTTATGTTGGTGTTAGTGTTATGTTGGTGTTATGTTTAGTGTTATGTTAATTTAGAGTTATGCTATGTCACGTTCCACCCCAAATCTTTCTCCAGCAGAGTCTTCAGTCAGTTTCACTACAACTGGCAACAGCAAGAGCACGATGAACCATCACCATGCAGCACCCTCACCGAACGAGAGTCAGCCGCCATTCTATAGCAACTACGGGAATATGAACCAATCCAACACCGAGCAATACTATGCATCCAGATCAGCGAGTAGCACATCCAGCCAGCCACCATCCGATCAGATCGGATTCCGCCGACTGCTTCCCGGCTCAGCCCATCTCATGCCCATCCTGCACGAGACACCCAACGAGCGAAGGGTCAACCCATACGACGGATCCTACATCTCCCCACTCAGAGCTCTCACCATGCATCTCGCCGATACTTACAGACTCGTCAACCCCGCCTTCCGCTACGAACTAAGCCTCAACCCTCGAAGAGTACTCACTAAACCTTCCAAACCCGCTGGTAATAACGGACTAGATAACGAGGACTCGGATTACATCTTATACGTTAACGATATCTTGGGTGGAAGCCCCTCATCAACTGCTGATATCAATCAACAACAACAACAACAACAAGATTCCAATCATAATAATCATAATAATAATATCAGTAGACCCATACGATCTTCAGCCTCTCATAAATATCTCATCTTGGACGTGCTCGGTCAGGGCACCTTCGGCCAGGTTGTCAAGTGCCAAGATATGAAAACTCATCAGGTCGTCGCCGTCAAAGTGGTCAAGAACAAGCAGGCTTACTTCAGCCAAAGTATGATGGAAGTTACTATCCTAGAACTAGTCAGTATTTCTTCAGTTCCATCTCAGAAGAAAGATGATCCATGACTGACTAACTTCTATCTATCTCCCATATCATCATATGATATGATATAGCTCAATAACACGTGGGATCCTGAAAATAAACACCACATCCTTCGGATGAAGGATACATTCATCCACCATAACCATCTCTGCCTCGTCTTTGAATTACTCTCCTCCAACTTATACGAGCTGATCAAACAGAACTCATTCAGAGGTCTCAGTACCAGCCTCGTGCGAGTATTCACTAACCAACTACTCGATGCACTCACCGTCCTCAATGAGGCTCACCTCATCCATTGTGATCTCAAACCGGAGAACATCCTACTCACTTCGTTGAGCATCTCTTCTCCCTCACTTACTCACTCACTCACTCACTCCTCTTATTGTAATATCCTCTCAAAAAACACTCTACTCACCCTCAGTCACTGGCTTGATATAACTATAGGCTCTCATCACCGGAGATCAAAGTCATCGACTTTGGATCTGCGTGCCATGAACGTCAAACTGTTTACACTTACATCCAGTCCAGGTTTTATCGTTCCCCCGAAGTCATCCTGGGTTGGTATTATTCATCTCCCCCCTCCCTCCCTCCTATTTATTACCCACCTCGAGAAGTATGGAATGATGGCTAATACTCTTGTCCCATCCTTACATTTCTAGGCTTGCCTTACTCGTCTGCGATCGACATGTGGTCCTTAGGCTGCATATGTGTCGAGCTGTTTTTGGGCCTGCCCTTGTTTCCTGGAACCTCCGAATACAACCAAATCACAAGGATCGTGGAAATGCTCGGGTGGGTCTCGATGAAACTCTCATCATCGTAATAATCCCCCGAGTAGACAGACAAAGCTTGTGTCTGAGATTATCACTGATGGAAAAAAAAAATGCCCTCTGTCTGTTTTTTTTTTTTTGCCGTTTTGTACCCAACAGCATGCCCCCAGCATACATGCTGGATATGGGGCGACAGACGTCACAATTCTTTGATGTGATGGAAGATACGTTTAACGGCTCACGAAAGGTGTACAAACTCAAAAGCTTGGAGCAATACTCCAAAGAGCACAATATCGCCGAGCAGCCCAGCAAGCGTTACTTCCAGCAAAACACCCTCGAAGATATCATTAGCCAGTACCCCGTCATTCGCAAAGGCATGAAACCTGCTGATCTCGAAAAAGGTAACTTCCAGAGCTCGCCCCCCCCCCCCTTTTTTTTTTTGTTCCCGTCCCCTCCACATAACAAAACCAGTTTGCTAAACCTCGAATGCTTTATTATAATCTACAGAAAAACAAAACCGGATTGCTTTTATTGACTTTGTCAAAGGTCTATTAAATCTCAACCCCATTGAAAGGTGGTCGCCTCAACAAGCCAGATTACATCCCTTCATTTTAGGAGAACCTCTACGCGAGCCCTACGTTCCGATGAAGTCTGGTTTCGCAGACAGATCGATGGACCTGGGCCAAAAGGGGTATGGCTCTGGCCCCATAGGAGACCCGCAATCTTCCCCGCAAACGGCCGGAGGCTCGGGCTCGAACGATTTATCCAAACGTCCGTATGGGGGTCTGCCGCCGGCTCCAGTTCGGTCGGGACAAAAAGTATATGATGCGGCCACCTATTCTCAGCTGCAAGCCCAGCAGCAAGTCATCAATGCGCAAGCAGCTGCCATGCGACAGCACCAGGCCCAGGCGGCTCAGCAGAGTCAAAACCCCTATGCACTCCCTCAGGACAATCGTTCTACCCTCACTCAAATGCCTCCCCAATCTAGTCACCAACAGCAGCATCAACCCACCAATCCCGCCTCCAACCTAGCACAACACCAGCTTCTTCCAGCCCAGTACGCTTCTAGCCGCGCCGCGCTTTCTCATCCTCCCACACTCCCCACCAGCTCGTCCGCCGCCATCAACATTCCTCACTCGTATTATAATAATCCTACGCGTACGGCTGGGGGAAGCGGATACTCAGGACCCTTAACGACGGGTAGTATGCCTGGCCCTCTGATGTCCTCCCTCATCCCGCACAACCAGATGATGTACAACCCTCTTATGAACGCAGGTGGCTCGGCAGCTACTTCGTCCGGGCACGTCCGGACCTCGTCGGGCTCTCGGCAACGCTCGGGAACGTTGGATCAGATGGATATCGTGCCCCCTCAGCTGCAGAAAGTGCAAGTGGATCTGGCCAATTACTCGGGACAAAGCGTCACCCCGGTACTCAGGCGTGACGACCAATACTTGGCGTGGGAGGCCCGACAGCAGCAGCAGCATGGCCTTGGTCCTTCCAATTCCTCCGCCATCCCCGGAAACAGCGGCCTCGCACGCAGAACTAGCTATCGCGCGAACCCCCAATTGGATTACTTACATGAGCAGGTGTGTTTCTTTCCTCATTTCCCCCCCCCCCCTTCTTTGCTTCTCTTGCTCCACCCACTCCTCTCGTTCGTATATAGACTGTGCCGACCCCTACATCATCCAGGGGAGCACATTTCCATGGACTCGAAGTCCAGGGAATCTTCTTCTTAACAAGGCTATTGAAGCACATGTTATTGAGCTTGATTCATCTTTTTTTCTCTTCCCTCTTGTTTTTTCCTCACTCATCAACCGTCCGAACCTCAACACTGCAAAAACATAATCACCCCTTTTGACCTGATGATGCATGTCATTTGATTATCCGTCTCATCGCTCAACTCAGAAGGCTTATTTTTGACCCTCCTGTTTTCTTCTCTCCCCTCCCTCGCGAATACCACTATCTCCACTCACTCTCAACTTTTCTCTTGTCCAAACTCCGAATCAAACAAAACAACATCACACTCACTCCAAACGCACAAAAAAAAACCACCTCATACATCGAAACGTGCATTGGTGAAAAATATTTATAAAAAAAAAATCACAAAACATAAACTCTCACAATCAAACCATTTCCTCGGTTTTTACTTGAAAACTATTGCACGGTTCATGATTGGTCGGCTTCCTTCTGAATGCGTCTGCATTGGCTCGACGTTTCAACGGGACCAAACACGCACGAACGGACCCAGGCGGAGTCAAGCGAGGCATGGGGATCAGGGCATCGCGGGCAACAAATGCGGTATACACACTACCAACCGAGTCTGAATCCTTCGACGCATTACCTGTCCACGGGGGCAGTTCCGGTGCCGGCGCCGGCGGGAATGATGATGCAGCAGCAGCAGCAGCAGCAGCAGCAGCAGCAGTCCGCGCAGGGGCACTCGGTAGGAGGCGCATCGCAAGCAGGGAAGAGCACCAGCTCGTCCTTCTCGGTCGTGGTGGATGACGAGTACGCAGGCGCGCATGGCCGTCCGTCGGGGGGACCCCGGGCAGTGGCCGAGCACGAGATGGTGCCGCTCGACGACTACGACCATCGCGACGGTGGCCAGGCCATGGCCTACCTCCCCATCATCCCCAAACCCTCCTCCGCTAGTAACTCTAGGAATAACAGCGCTGGCCTTCCCACCAACTTGGCCCCCGCTGCCTCCGCCGCCGTCAGGATGGACGACCCCGCGCACCACCATCCTCAACATCTCTCCTCCTTGGGTCGTCTGATGAATTCGTGATCCCCTTCTTTCTCCCCATCTTCTTCTTCTTCTCATCTCTCCCGCTTCTTTCTTCTTAAACCACCGAATCCCCCGAACCCTTTCCTCCGCCTCGTGATCCTTTTTTTCCACATCCCCTCGATTTTTTTCTTTTTCAATTGTTGAGCTGATGCCAAAACGAAACCAACAACCCAAAACTGTACACGCACAACTTTAGACACTACATGTTGTAGAAAACATTATATATACTAATTTAAAACAAAGTGAACGCTGCCATCTTCCACATGTAATATATATGATTCTGGGAGAATAGGTTCTATATATATATATATTCAGATATATAAATATATAAATATGATATGTATGTATATAACGATGCGAAATGACTGGACGATGACTTAGAGTACTTTCATGACGACTTTCAAGCCAGGGTTTTTTATGTCCATCTGATCAAGCACGAAATCAAGAGCGTTCGTTGTGTTTCTTGCTGGCTATGGACTCGAGATGATACATACCGTCCTCTATTGCAGAAGTTTGGGGTAACTTATTACATATTTATCTTTCTTATTGCCATGGCTCTATAATTGGTCTCATCGTGTATATATTGTATATTTTATACTAGGGACAAAAATGGACTGGGTTGGTACCTACAAAAATAACTCCACAAAAAATCCCTTGTCCTTGCTTGCTTTTTTGTTGTTGTTGAGGGATGGTGGTGTCATGGGTATCATGTAATATGTAAAGCTGGTATGGGGAAACAAAGACATTAAAAGATTGTTTCCAAGAAAGAAAGAAAATGTAGACTTATAACAACCCAATTATTGTTGATTAAAAGAGAAACTTTAAAGAACAAGGGTTGACAGGCTAAATGCACCCCAAACTTTTACTACATGCACTCCAACATTTTGGAGTAGGAAAGTGTCCACTCCAAAAAAAAATGCAGTGAACAGCTGTCCACTCCAAAAAAATTGGAGTGGACAATTTTTTCACTCCAAAAATTTGACACTTTTAGAGTGGAATTTTGTGCACTCCAATTTTTTTGGAGTGGACTTTGACTGCACTCCAATTTTTTTGGAGTGGACTTTGACTGCACTCCAATTTTTTTGGAGTGGACTTGAAGTGCACTCCAAAAATTTTGGAGTGGACTTGAAGTGCACTCCAAAAATTTTGTAGTGGACTTGAGGTGCACTCCAAAGCTTTTGGAGTGGACTTGAGGTACACTCCAAATTTTTGGAGTGAACTTTAAGTGAATTATTGTTTACTCCAAGGTAGTGAAAAATTTTGGAGTGGAAAGTTGTCTACTCCAAATATATATATTGGAGTGGATAGCTTCCCACTCCAAAAAAATTGGAGTGCACACTTTTCCACTCCAAATTGGAGTGCATGAAGTAAAAAGTTGGTGTGCATTTAACCTGACCCAAGAACAAAGTTTGAAGGTAATCAGCAGCTGCAGTACCAGTCTCAGAGAAAGATTATTCCAGATCACTATAGATTATATATTTGTAGATTGGGTCAATCTGCCCATGTGTGTCACTTATAATCAAGGTCAATTTTGTTTAACTGTTGGGAAAGAACTTGCATGTGGCTTCCATGTTAAGTCAGCAGCTTTACCATACACTTAGAGTGGGTGGAGATGGTGCAAGTTCATAATTAAAGGGGACATCCATACATATTTACAAGGGCCAAACAAGATTTTGAGGTTGTTCATGTTGTATCTCAATGTGTATATGTGTTGAGACTGGCTAAGTATGGTTGGTAATGAGAGATCTGCAGTGGGGGTGAAGATCAAAACACTTGCTTTGATGACTCCATCTGAGGTGCAAATGGTATGATAGATTAGCAGCTAACCAAGAAAATGTATCTATGTAGTGGTCTAGTATAAAAATGATGATTTCATTAAGGCTTTGAGAAACTTTCAAGGGATGGTCAATTAGATTTCAACTCCCCTCCAGACAACTGACTGCAGTCTTCATCTGGCCAAAAGATGCATTTATTTTATTCTTCCCTCAATAGCAGTTGCGGCTACAACCTATTCATAACCAGTATTCCTGTCATCAAGATCCTGATAAACGTTGGCATAGCTAAGTCTACCATCAACAATGGCCACATATTTTATTTATATTTTGAAGGCAGCAATGCACGAATAGCTACTAGAATTTAATTTGTAAATCACAACATAGGTTTATTTTGGCACCAGAGCATATTGCTTGAGTGGACATGGTCTTGTTTTTGCCCAAGTGCCCATCCAACAAAAAGGGTTTTTTTTTCAAGTTGTAGCTTCTGGAGGCAAATTTATCATATCTAGAAGAGGTGGCTATCCCTCTTTGAGAATGTGCAAATAAAGATGATGTTTCAGTGCTTACATGGTTTCTATGGTTCACATGAGTGAAAGATTAATTTTGGAATTTAGAAAATTCATGACCTGCTCATGGAGTGGGTCAATTCACCCTTACAGTGAGCCAGACAAAGTATCTTATTTTGGAGGGGATCCCATCTTGGAAAGTGGGTTAGGGATTAGTCTCCCAGAAGATTCCCTCCTGGTGAGTAGATATGTCCTGGACTCTTCATGAGGAAACCTCTCTTTTTTCATAGATTTTTACTACCTGATCTTTGAGTTTCCTTTGTAGGAAGATATGCCAAACAATTCCTCTTCTCATAGGATGTAATTACTATCACTTTCAAGTTGTCATTTTTTATCATTGTTTATTGTTTTCCTCCAATAAATTGAAAACCCATCCTTTTTTTTTATGGATTGTTCTCCACTTCCACAACTGTTGCCTTATTGACTATGCCTCCCGATGGGATCGCGATCGCGAAGGGTCCTGATGCAACCGCTTCGCGGCGACGAAACCTTCTCGCCCGCCCAGGTTACAAGGCCCTTTGACTTGGAGGACTTGTGTTAAGTTAGGTTGTACCGGCCTTGCTTATCAACATAGACTCTCGAACGGAGTCGGCCCCACATTGGGGCTAAAAAGATGAGGCGAGCTTAAGAACGTGTTTTTTTTTTTTGTTTGAAGACGGGAAGTTACCCGCCTGCCGGAAGTTGAACGACTTGTGCTAAGTGCAGCTAAGTTCCGGAGGTGAGGCATAGGGCGAAGCAGTCTGTACTCTATTTCTGAGGCCGATATAGCCCAAATATGATCAAGCTGAGCTGGAGGTTTGGGGCCAACTGATTCGAGAAGCACAAATCAGCTACATAGTTGACATCTTATCATAAAATCTCCGGTCTTCCTCTCCTTTCCTTCACTTACAGCAAAAAATCCCAAAAAGCGCTGTGTTATTGAACCGGCTGCTCGCAAGAATTGTATCTTCTGGGGATGATCCGCTTGAGCCTTATCATACACTCTTGCAGTAGTTTTTTTTATCTCCGTAGTTAGCACAGATGCTTGCATGTTTTTTCTTGGCCACATCTGCCCATAAACTCCTCCCGAGATTTCCATACGGATGTGAATGAATGCAAATTTGCAGACCCTCTCGGCGTTTACACGTGGAGAAATTTCATAAATCCAGTCTACCCGCCAACCCGCGCCCTGCCTCTTGTTCTTATATACGGGTAGAAGGGTAGCTATGGCGTGACAAGACTTTGACAGAATAAGCGCCATGTAAATAAATGAAAAGGAGAATACAGGCTGTGTTACGATCGGGTAGCATTAGTCATGGGTCTTGGAGAGGGGTTGCCGGGCAATGAAATAGAAACCAAATCGATGAATTTTTCTTGGCATATGCTTGGATTGATGGTCAGCAAAGCAGGAAGATGACGAACGAAGAGCCCTATCATGTTATGATGTTGGGTAAGAAAACGCAATCAGTAAATGGTGATAGACGATAAGTCATCCTACCGGTTCATAGGTATTAGCCAAAAGACCTTGAGAAGTTGGTGAATGTTCAGCCTGTTAGTGGCGATAACGATTGAGAAAGGGTATTTCTCTCTTTGGTGCCAATGCTCATGATTGTTTCTCTTGATAAGAAATCCTACGCCCCTCTATGTTGTGGCCCGGCTTCCAGGTCCCTTGACGGTTTTGATATATATAAAGGGATTGATCAAGTCTCTCTTGGAGTAATAAATTCGTCCCTAAACATCAATCCAGTCATATCATATTTACATTACATACACTGGTTTTCAGAAGGTATTGCAGCTATCCTCTCAATAGATTCCGTAACATTTTGTTGATGCCTTGGTCTCTCTTTGGGTTTGACTTTGTTCATAGCTCACGAACCAATTCCTGAGTAGGACGTCACTCAGATAAAGATACTGGAAATAGGTATGTGTTCTCACAAATGAATTATGATGATCACTTTTCCTCATCGATCACTCTTTATTTCTAACATCATCATCGAGGCTTTTCGCAAAATGTACCTTCTCAGCATGCCCGGATTGGACACAGTGTCTACCACTTTGGGCGAACAGTTGTTCATAGAGGAGCGCCCATTCTGCTGCCGAGGGCGCATGTTCTGGAAGGCGTATGAAGCCTATGAGTATGCGTACGAACAATGTATCGCGGAACAGCGTCAGGCCGGAAGAGCTATCAACGAACCCGAGACGGTCAAGGTAGCGATGTATGACGCATTCTGCGCCAGGTGCTCCCAGCGAAAGACGATGAGAGACGCCATACGGGGCGATAAGCACTTCATCGCACGTGGAAGACATCAAAAGCCTGATCTCTTGTCCCTACCCCGCACCCCGGCTCGTGATGGACTTATCGAAAATTGGAATCAATACGCACAGTGTGTCGCTTGGACCTGCTACGACATTCTTCGCCACTTCCCCAACGACACTCTCCGAACTGACGAACAGTAATGGTCCCTCTGGCCATAAATATTCTCTTTGAGTCTCTCAATCAAGAGCTCCTCCCATGTGGGTCTTGATGATGATCCGGATCACTCCACCTCTATTCAACCGGGTTAAAAACCATTCCTGGTTGTGTGTTTTTTTTTTCATCTCTCTCTCTCTCTTGGGCGTAGGATGGTTATTGTTATTTTTTCATGAATTATTTGTTTGAGGTGCCAGATTGTTTTTCAAGTTTTGAGTTGTACCCGATCATGCATATTTACCAACATGCTAACCATATGTATGCAACACGGCGCCTCCACATGTTTCTGAATTTACATGAAAGTTGAAATATTGAAGTCCACCTCAGGTGAGAAATAAATGGAAATTGTATCTAGAATAATTGGCCTTGACCCGTGGCCGGGACACATATGGAACGTCGTTGGGAGTTCTATTTATGATTCAGTGTAGGGATATCACATACTGTATCCACAACGCTAAGATCGACCGAACAATTCCAACACTAGTCTTTCGATAATGACTTGAGCACTGCCACATATGCATAAATACACGGTACATAATCTAATACACCACATGGCCACGCAGAGAAGTAAGTACTGGTTATAAGATGTGAGAGAACCGAAGCGAGATGCAAACGAGTAAAAAACAAAACGTGAAATATGACATGTAAAAAATTGACGAACAAATATAAAATCTATTTCCTAAGCGCTATTGGAGGAACGAGAGGGGAGCTCAAGTTGAATAATAACCCGGCCCCAGAAGTTCCTCGGCTCTGTATGTGCCTGCCTCGATCTCCTTGATCCTGCAAATGAGATCATAATTGATTTCACTGCTGACTATGCTATCACCCCGATAAGCAGGATGTGCTTTGACGAAATCGCGGATGTAAGAGGCAGTAGTCATTAATCGACCTACATAAGTTTCAGTAGGGTTCGATTAGTTCAACAAAGATGAAATCAAAAAAGAAATGGAGACTGACCACTAGCCCGGGCGCTGATGAAGTCGAGATACTTTTTGATTTTCTGTTTAACTTGATCATCAGCATCAACCTGGTCGACATAGGAGAGGACAAGGTGCATCAAGCCTGGATATTGACTTGATTGTTTCCCGTGGATGATTTCATCCATTGTCATCTCCTCAAACTCGGGTTGATGTCCATCAACCCGCACTGAAGGGATCCTACCTTGCTCTTCTATCAATGATTTTGGCGATTGACTAGTATTAGATTGGACTTGAGTGCGGAAATAAAAGGAACCGGATCCCGCCGCATTCCGAAGTTGTGCTCGGCGCATATTCTCATCAACCTGTTGGGTAGTGTGGAGAAAAGAGTTAGGATTGACGCCTGAAGTGGGTGAGTGGACGGGCAATTTAAGGATCTGCACATATGAAAAGTTGAACTTGCCTTAGAAAGTGGGATATAAAAATTCACGTTGAACATCAAGATTGCCCGGATTAGCAGTATGACAAAGATGGAGTATGCCGCATTTTCAAAGTCTGTAATCTGGACCTCCAGGGTTCTAAATTCTACCCTCCATCCTATGTCGGACGATGAAGAGGGCGGCGGCTTAAATCTGACGGATTGCCAATTAGTTGATTGCAAGTTCTAGTTTAGGCAAACAAATTACTTTAGCTAGTCGCAAGTGGATCATCATAGCTTAGGGTAATGTTCAAAGTTAGACAAACCTCAAAATGTTCGACGGTCTCATTTGACAAGGGCTCCAGCGTTTCTGAGAATATCACTAAAGGATCCCGGATGAAAAGGTGTGCAATGTGACGAGCCAAGATGCGATCCACGCCATTTTGGATCAAATCAGTTTCAATTGATTTGTCCACAGGTGCAAGTACGTCGTCGTACTCTGGTCGATGAAGGGGGTTATCGGCAATATACAGGCTTATACTGTCGTATCGCGACTTTGGGATGAATTTTTGATGCTAGGGCCGCCAGGTGGATTGAGAAGAGATGAGATTATAGTGAGTATTGACATGCACATCATTTCAAGACCAGCTTCAAGTGGAAAGAAAAGTCAACGAAGATACCCACCATACTCCCTGGATTTCTTTCTGACTCTGTACGATCATCTACTGCACCTACAATCACGTTCCAACGACAATCTACGTCCGAAAGAAATCCTTTAAAAATCGGTGTAGCTGCTGAAAGTGCCATCATGATTGGAGCCACTGGAGCCAGAGCATCATAAAGGTACCTTGCCTGTGTAATTGAGTATGCCTGATACGTGGTTTGAAGACAAGAACAACCCATCCCGAACCCCATCGCGTCGAGATATATGTTGTTGTCAGGTATTGTTGGGATGATAATTTTTTCAGTCTTACTGGGAAGGCCGTTGGTTACCGGAGCCGATGTAACAGTTGATGATGTTGAAACTCCAGGCGCCACGGGAGTTTGCGGTGCTTCGATGGGAACAGTGGGATCCCTAAATGGCTTCGGCGTGTTGATATCTTGGAAGATAGGGACAAGGATGGCTACTTTTGATTCACGGCGCTTTCTAATATTACGGGTCAGGGTTCTAATGCAATAACAGCCGGGTTAGAAGAAGATCGATTAAAGTTCCTGAAAGGCAAGATGAAGATAGATGGAAATCATAGGGCTCACGGGAAGCGTATGTGTTGATTAATAATTTCATCAGGCAGGTAAAGACTTTGAGCTACTGGTCCACAAGGAGTCGCACGAGGTACGGTGAATATTCCCGGAGCTCCAAGCCGGGGAAATGAAGTTAAGGTAACGAGAGTTTCATTATCTGCTAACTGGGCTTTTATCAACTCGCGCCTGCCGATGCCAATAATAATGCCCCAAATGTTAGCTATGTGTAATCTTCACTGTCAATCATGCGCGTGCAATAAAACTGACCTGTAGCGCATGTTGGGTTCCACACGCAAACAGTCTTCTAAAGTAGCAACGTAGGGGGCACCAGGCGTTGATTCGAGCATATAACGGCCGTACTCTTGATGGAAGATTGGCCTGACATCAACCTGACTGTTTATATTCAAACCCAGTTGAAATTAGCAACCAAGCGAAGGTGCGAGGCTTAAGAATGCTATTTGGAACGTACGGAGGCAACGGATCAATTGAAGGCTGCTGGAGAGATGCTAAGATCTCTTCCTGCTTTAGGGCTAGATGGGCTTGGCGGGTAGTATGATCAAGTGAGACTAAAAAGTATTCGATTTCGTCTCCCCACAGGGGGACATTGTGAGTTCGGTCTTGAAGATTGCGCCAAAGCCTCAAAAATTGTTGAATGCCCTGCTTTCGAACGTGATCTGCATGCTACAATTATCCGTAGAATAATCAAAGTCTCAAATCAGACATCCAAGCTGGCTTTCTGTATGGAGCGCGATAACCCTACAGCCAAAAAGCTCCGGTGAGATTTCGACGAATATAGAGCTAAGTTCCACAGACCTGTTTGGCTTCAGACCAATCAAAAGGTGTGCCAAGTGATAGTAAGCCCATGAGCGAATATTTATTCAGGTTAACCTCTACGAGGAACAGCGCCTGGAGCTAAGCGGATGTGAACCAGTGGTGGCGGTGATTTGTGGTGATATGGTGCTGATTGTATGTAGGTGGGTTGTAACTGGTCGGAGTGATAAAAGTTATAAATCTTATTTATTGAAACTGTATATATGCTTCAGGCTGGTGGTTGGTAGTAAAGTGATATACCGGTCTTATTAATACGTACGTTACTCGTCACAAAGACAATGACTTGACTTCAGGGCACTAGAGGAGGATCACGTACGTGTGATACACAACATCAATCGCCGGAAGGAATCGCGCGGAGTCGTTCTCTTCCGATATATTTACAGACTCACAGTAGAACCCAAGGATCCGGGGAAGAATCCAACGCAGCGGAAGAATAAGTCGCGGAGCCTACAGATGAGCTGGGAACTGAAAACAATTTAAACAAATGACAGGTGAGCGTTTTCCAGCGAAAGGAAAGATTGAAAACCCGCTGCTCTTACGAATTCCGACCAATGGTGATGAGCGTTTGGGCAATCGGTGCAAACGGGAGAGGGAAAGGGGGAGCACTCCGAAGCTCAGAGATGAAAGTCGAGACCGAGACAAGCAAATGCCTGGACACCAGAGCCGGGGCAGAAACAAACAGCCGGTCAATCGGCTGAATCATGAAGGCTCACTGGAGATCATCCATCTCGACTCACCCGTATTGAGGTTGTCGCTGTTTCGCAGGCGTGCTGAATGCTTTCGGTGGAAGTTATTCGTAGATGTTGAGTTTGTCGGTTGTCTCTAGTATACCTGCACACCTTCATCAACCTCAAGTACTGCAGTCTCAACCACTGCTCCAATCTGCTCTCAGCTTTGCGATCACAACCGAATAATGTCACCGTCAATTACTAGGTAAAGCAATGTATCCGCATACAAACACTTCCATAATATGTACCAATCGACATCGATATCCGATATTGCCATCTTCAGAGCTAGGGATGACGCCATACAGTGACATCATCACGAAATTAGAGTTACCCACATTCTGTGAAATCGTCGTGTTTGCGATTACTCCGCAGCACAAGTTTCACTGACGATCGGATTGGAAAAAAATTAGCACTATTTCCCTAATAAATACTTGCTTCTTCTACACAAAGGGTCAAGGTTTAAATATTGATGTACCCTCAAGTAGGGCTCTTGTGGTGGTGTGAAAGGGTCTTATGAAGGGTAATGTTAGCACCTAAGTCCCTTTGTATGCTAGTTGATAATCACAATGTATCTTTGTTTTTTTGGCTATCTTTTTTTTTTTTTTTGGCCAAAACTCAAGATACAGCAAGCATTCAACATGTTTGAATTTATCCAATTTATCTCTTCTGCACTCATGAAATTCAGGATCTGAAATTATGAGGTATCAATAAAAGCCATCTGAAGTAAAACATTACCTCAGGCTCAACCCAATCAAATATCAACTTACATTCAAAAAAAAAAAAAAAAGCAATGAAGGCTCAAAGTGATTCTGGTTAATGGAATGGGCCTGCATTGAGATATGAAGACTTGATGAGAAACTAGAAGTGAGGTGACAACTTTGGTGCATTGTTTCAGATCAATCAAGTCCAACTCAGTCAATAGAACCCAAATTAAATGAGATCACCCAATTTACCCAGCCAATCATTTTGGAAGTGAATTGCATACTTTAAAATCACAAGAATGAAATGATAAAGACTGGTAACATATTTTTGCAATGTTATCTGGTTTAATTCCTGTTATGTGGATGACTGATTTATTATTTGGTTGTTGTTGAATAAAATTGATGAAATTTCTCATTCCTTTTATCTGTGGCTTTTATTGTTAGAATTGAGTGATTATTTATCCTACTACTAGCCATCTTGCAGTTGACCATGAAAAATAATATTTTGGAAAAAAATATGCTCATGTTTCACAAGTGATGTGTTCATTTCATATTCCTGCTAAAAATATCTCATGTTGGTACCCCAAATAACTTGGATGCACCAACACATGTTGCCTGGTGGCCTAGTGTAGCATAGTAGCCCACTTTTGTTCAAATTCATCTTGTCATAAGAGAAGTGACTTTGGCTCATTACAAACACATTTCTTCTTATAAAAGGTTTGATTTTTTTTTTCCAAAAAATTGTGTGGCAGCTTATAGTACCAGATTGATTTTGGGCTGCTTTGGCCTCCAGGGCATGTATAGGCCAGGATTACACTACTCACAAGCAAGTTCACATCCTCAAAAGATAAAATAGAGCATGTGGAGAAAAAAAGAAGAGTCCAAAAAAGTCCAGTATTTGTTGCAACACAAGAAATAGCTTCAGCAAGATAAGAAAGAAAGTAAATAGAGTTATGAAGAATTTCCTGCTTGGCGCCTGTATCCAACCAAATCTCATCTTTGTCATGCCGTACCTCGCTCTCTTGCTTGGGTCAATTGCACACCGCTTGCAAATCTTTGGTTGTTCTCTAATACACTTGTTGAAACTTTTCCAATCCCTTTTGCATCTCCATCGCCAAAGATGATTTTATCGCTATAATTGAATGAAGGAAGAGCAATCAGATCTTCAATTCAAAGTTTTTACTGCTTGGATTTCTACTCAACTAATTATCGGCCAATAACTGGATGCCACTAACGAATCCCTTCCCGTCAAAAGCACAATGCTGTCCTTTTGGAGTTGTATCGGCTGTCAGTTTCTTCCCCAAAGTCTCATTATCAACTCCAGCTTTCTTGGCGGCGGCGATATAGGATGTGATTGCTTGAGGGATTGTCAATTGAATACCCTCTTGCTCTTGAGTCGACGTTTGGAAATGAACTCGCATGGTGCCTAATGCTTTTCCAAATTTTTCCGACGGTCTGACTTGAGGTGGAAGAGCCCCACACCCGAGGATGGCACCACTGTTATACTTTTCGGCGAAAGCTAATCAGTTTTTTTTGGTTTTCAAATAAAAATGAAATATATGAGTGAGAAACTCGTTATAAATTTGTTACAAGCATTTCCCAACTGGGGCACTCACTTGGCAAGAAAAATCCAGCTAAAAGAAAGCTTCCACCACTAATCCCCATGAAAAATACTTTGGCTGGGTCCATTATGACTACTTGGGGTAGGATCTGCGTTCATAAGGTGGCAAACATCGAGGAGTGTGATTTCACTATGAATCAGCCGTCTATTGAGTCTTGAAAAACAAATAATAACTGAAAGACTGACTTTTGTGATCAATTCATCTATCAGTTTTGAATGCAAAACTCCATCGGCACGCCTGTTTCCACCACCCTGTCCAATCCGTGTCATCATGAAGACGTCGTTTAATAGCTACTGTGAGTCAAAGTAGAATTCGCTTACCCCACCCCAAAACATCTTATCATTTGGAGCCAGAGCGACCACTCCCAATAGGCCCTTTTGCTCGCGTCTATTTGGAAAGTCAAAAAAGGATTGGCCACCATCTCCATGAAGCACAAGACTAAGGGGGCGGAGCAAGAAAGATTTGTCAGATGGAATGGCTCAAGCTTCTAGAAAGTCGCAAACTGGGCATCCGAGATTGCAGTACTTACTGGATTCCTTTTTCTCCTGCTATCACACTAGTGGCTGGCTTCTCGGCTCGAATTGTTGCACCAGGTTGGGCTGCCTGTTCAAAATCGATATCAGTCCCAGCAACTTTGCTAAGAAGGGTAAAAGGAATAACAGAGTTGTCAATCCCTTCGATGTAACGAGGTGAAGATCCAGAGAGGAAGAGAAAAGGTTCGCGGTCCCGCTACGAATCAATTTTAATGAGTCAAACCTACAATTGTACAGCAAATCCTTCAATCTCTGCCGTCATAGGTATAACCTTGAGAGTTCCATCTCTTGCAACACCGACGATACCACGAGTTTGTGCAAGTCGAGCTTGCTGCAGGGCTTGGCGAGAATTGATCTCGAAGGTAGGACTTGCTCCGCCTCTCTGTCGACGACTTAAAACACCACGTGACTCAGTCCTTGAGAGAAATGAGAATAGAAAAAAAATCGAGAATAATGATAATCGGATCATCTTGAGTCGCTCAAAAAGACTGAACTGGTACGTTTCACAAAAAGACGTATAGTGATTGAAGAACTTTATCTAGTTCTTTCTTGTTTTCTTCCTGTAGTCCGTCGAACTTCTCCAGTTGTAGCAGGTAGGCTTCCTACTCTAAGGAATATCCAGAATAATCAAGGATAGACAAGAATAAAAAACTGCGCGTCAAACCAGGACACCAGGACTTATTTAGCTAGATAGACAGGACGCCCGTGTTTGTTGCTGATTCACGAAGACAGGAGAACTTCGGTAGTTTTAGGAAGAAGACTTGGTAAGAGGGAGAGGTTATATTTACTAACTAGACCGACATAATGGACGAGCTCTGCAGTCGTATCGTCTTCGCCTTCAGTAACACAAGTGTTTAATTATTCATCAATTTGCGGATGAACGAAGTAACTGCTCCAGGACGCCAAGGACCGCACCGGATTAAAAGTGACTTGCCGTTGTATCCGTGGCAACTTATACGATACGGGGAATGGCAACGTTATAAATATGTGGATACAACCCGATTGATTCCAACCATGGCGACAAGCTTCTCATAGAGCACTACTGAGATGAAATTTCTTCAAGCCAGCCAGCCGGCCAGTCAGAACTATGTAAACCGTACTCCAATGAGCACTCACATACATAGCTTCGCTTCACTAAAAATTGGCTGAGTTGTATGCGTCTTGCTCACTACATTTCTTTTGGATATATCATTGTTTGACATACCCTGAAGGAAGTGTGTTGAATTGACTGTGCATTTCTCTCCGTTTTCCTCGCTCAGTATACCGGCGGTCCACTCTGCACATGGAATCAAACGAATCAAACAGGATGGAAAACCTTCCTGTCTGGTTACTCCATTGCGCTCTTTTGTTTTCTTAACAATGCGGATATACTCATTTATGTTTTCCATTCTTGATTCCTTTCCATTTTCTTTTTCTATGTTTTCTTTTCTCTTCTTTTTCTCCCTTGTTTCCTTGCAAATATTTGATTTATCGCTTATTCATATATCCTTACCACATCGAATAGTTTGGAAACTGGCTCTTATTCCAGTGGTATATGTAGTCCAACACCGGTGGCTCATAGTGTTCCATGCTCAAAGCGAAATTGCACTTAGATAGATGAAGACGATGGGCACCTTTTTGTATTTTCGAAAAACCTTTGGGTATTTGCAAAATAAAACCCAATGGAAATAGAATTCATACCAAGTTGTCCACCTCTCCTCGTGGCATTGGACGAGTGAAGATGTGTGATCGCAGGTGATGGACGATTCTTCCAAGAGCATCATTGACGTAATACTAAAAGTAAGTAGTTTATATATATACGTCGCGTACCACGCGAGCGTTGTTTTTCCAGTTTGCAGACGTCCAGCTCGTTCTCTGAACACGTGAGATGAATCCAGAGAGTAAGGGATACACTAGACAACAAACTACAAGGGTAAAAACCTCAAAAATGACCTTATCTGTCTAATCCAAGTCAAGTAAGGAAGATTTCCACATATGTCAGTGTTGGACGACTTGGTTGAAGTGGCGCGGATGTGAATCAGACATGCAGCTGTTTTCATGACTAATGAGGACTACACAATGCTTATTTATTTTGTCCCCGCGATATTGTTGGGGAGCATGAAAAGGGAGAAACGGTCCTGTCATTACAAGAGCACACACACATAAGGGGGGAAGCCGTGATGATATAAAGAGAGCATTTGACTTGAATGATTTAAGCAGTGCACCAAAGTTTTTTTTGCATGGGACAGGAAGTGGAAGAGGGCCGGAGTTGAAAACATTGATGCAAAGAAAAGCAAAGTTCATTCTCTTTTCTGGCGTGGTTCTTCATTTATTCATTCATTTGACTAGATTGTAAGGAAAACTTCAGCTCTTTCTTTTTTCGTGAATGAAAGACATATTTCATAAATTAAAGAAACCAGATTGACAATCTTCACGTGTACGATATCTAGTATGTACAGATAGGGTAAGGGTGAGAAAGGATTGATTAATACCTAGATCAATGGTTGTTGTTAAACTTTTGATTTTTCCGATGAAATCCTCCATCTTTAAGAGTGGAGGCAGGAGGATTATCGACGAGCCCGAACTTCTCAGCCCGTTTACGTTTCCGAGCCTCCCATTCCAGATCCGCGGCGGACTTAACAATCACCTTGCTGGCATCCTTGCCATCTGCCAGTGGTCGGTCGAGCGCGACGTTGAGTTCAGAGGTGATGCCGAACCGTTTGGCACGCATAGATTTCTTGATTTCATCCTCGCCTACGGGTGTGCTGGGGGTGTTCGCAGTGGAATCTTCTAATCCGAACCTTTGGGCGCGTTGTTTGCGTTTCTCAAGCTCATTATCGACCGTCTTCTCGTTCGAGCTCACTTCAGATGGTTGAGTATCATCTTTCTGAGGCTTGGTAGGAGGTATGGGAGTTTGAGCTGGTTTGGCTGAATTTGAGATCACGGCGCTCGTAGCGGTAGACTGAGTAGTGGACGGCGGAGGTGCCGCGGAGCTTTTGGCAGGGGCCGGGTTGGATGCCAATGTCAAGTGCTTGCTTGGCGTAGCTTGTGGGGTTGAGGACGTCTGGACAGTTTGAAAGTGGGCCAATAATCGATTTACAAGTTCCCCCTTGTTGCCAGAGACTGGCAAGCCGTTTTGGGAGCAGAGCGCCTGTAGATTTTGAGCCCGATGAGATTGATCAGTAGGAGGATGCGACAGATCGAATGGCAGGAATGGAATGTGAGTTACCTTGAGTTCTGTGACTTTTGAAGTGGAGAGGGTACCCTTGTCCGGAGTCTGAGTGGAAGCCATAGCGATTGATAGTGGTGATCGGGAGGGACAGCTCCTGGCCACGCTGCTGCTGTCACGCGGAAACGGAGCGCGCGGGTCTGGCGCGCAGACCGCACCGTCAGAGCACCGGGGCACTCGATGGCCACCAGCGCGGAAACTTACATGTAAATAAATATGTATTTAGGGAAAACGTAACAAAATGGAGCTTATCTGGAGGGAGCGACAAGATGGAACTTATCTTGAGGAAGCAGGAGGAGTTGGATAGAGCCATAATAGAAACAAGTAAAAGGGATTGGTGCCAGGTGGTGACCCCAAAGCTCTTCAACAGCAATGGCGTGACAACCTAGACATAATCTATGTAAGTAAATATCAGTACAACTAAGCAGGTAAGCACCTGTGGCAACCAAATTTTCCATCCCAAACCAAAGAAAAATGTGCATTTTTCTTTGGTTTGGGACCAATGGGCCAGCTGAGCTGGGTGAGCTGAGGAGCTGGGTGTGAGCTGGGAGGGGTTAGGGGCTTAGATTTGGTTAGGAGGTTAGGTTAGGAAGTTAGGTTAAGTTAGGAAGTTAGGCTAGGTTAGGTTAAGGGCCACCTGATAGAATCTAGGATGGGGTTTTGGATTAAACCCCCTTTATGGGTTTACAGGTTTAGGGTTAGGCTCATGGACACACACATGTATACATAGAGATAATGTGGTCAGAAATGGCAGAAACCTGTCAGAAACTGCTTTTTTTTGCAAATAACCAGTTTCTGACTAGAAATTGCAAATTCTGAGCACAGACATGTGACATGTGTACATGTAAACATACATACATACAGATACATATATATATACAAAATGATGTCAGAAATGGCAAAATCCTGTCTGAAACTGCTTTTTTCCGAAAATAACCATTTCCTGACAAGTTTTTGCCATTTCTGACATCAGTTTATGCATTTACAGCAATTTTTATGCATATATGTATGCACTTGTCTAGATGTGGAGCTGGATGAGCTGGCAGCTCGCCAGCTCATCCAGCTCCGCTGGCCCATCGGTCCCAAACCAAAGAAAAATGCACCTTTTTCTTCGGTTTGGGACCGTAGGATCCGGTTGCCAAAACTCCAGGTAAGGATTCTTCATAAAAACATAATTGAAAATCTGAAGTTCACAGGGCTCCAATATGATACCTTTCTTGCTGTGAGTCTTTGGCTCTTACATGACAGATCAAGGACACAAGATGGGGATCATAAAGTTTCAAATGATCACTTATGATTTGTGGTCCAATCAATCAAGCATTTCCTGAATTTTACAATAAGAATGAAATGTGTTTTTCAAAAGTATCTTGCATGTATATTTTCAGTTTCTACCACATTTATTTCCTTGGTTCTCCTTATATCTTATATAAAGATCAGGTTTTACACACGTGTATTGATTTTGAGATCCAACTACATAAATAAAACGTACTGGGAAATAAAACTGGTTGAGCTGAGCCTGTACAAGAAGCATAAATATGTGATATTTGTTTGTTTTGTTTTTGTGAAGAAGGTTTGGGGTTATGAGGAGGAAACCCCAAATTTTTTTCCGCAGGGCCCATTTGTGCTGTGCTTATATTTTGCTTTCTGCTTTGTCATTCTTTTGCTTTGAGGACATGGTGGTTGGTTGAACCATGGCAAGCTCCTCTTTTGGTGAGCTTGCGCGCAATAATCGCATTCCAACACCCAAAGAGCTGACGAGCAACAATGTACCGCATGCATTGATAACCCTGCGGTAGTCTTTTGTTGACGGGTTTGAGGTCTGGAGAAGCAGCCCACAGAACGGCCCAGTTATAAGATTGACGACTCCACGCGAGGCCAAGAAGAAGCTGATGACAGAGGCCGGTCGGGGGTCATTGGGTGCAATGATCATCGCAAAACGATGCCACAGAGAGGTGTAGCAGGGCGCGGAGAGGCCATCTTCCGGGCGAAAAAAAATCAAGCAAGTCACTTTGCTGTGGTTACCTTTGTGGAAATGATAGATACCAGTTCAAACACTCACAAATCGTGCAGAACGCACAAAACATGGAGAAATTTATGCAGAACCCCCACACGAAAAAAACATTGACGGAGCTTGTCAGGCATGACATAAGCAGAATCCAGCTACAATCCACATAATCGCTTGCCATTCCACTCAGTATTTGACTAGGAATACTTGCAGCTGAATAAAGCCCAAGTGGTAGTGCGCTAGAGGTTCCCATGCTCTTGGTAAACGATGGCATATAGATTGATGGGATATAGAAAGCTCTGCAGGTATACGTTAAATCAGAATCAAGCACAAACACGGCTTTGGGATACAATCGAAGAAAAAAATCGCACAAGCTTTGGATGCACTGAAGAAGAGTAGCTTGGTGGAGGGAGTGAGTATTGGAATAATTGATTCATGAAGGCAACAAAGCCGGAAATAAGATAAGGCTCACGTTTACTAAAATCAAGAACCAGAAAAGAGGTGACTTGAAGTATTCCATGTTGGTACTCTTTGAACTCGTTCTAGAAGACCCTTGAAGCCGCCCACTTGAAATCCATGGTTATAAACTACATAGCGAGTCGTTTACCATGATGACAAAGGAAAAAAAAAGAAACTCACCTCATGAAGGGTAAAAACATAAGCATGACAGAAAGCCAGACGAATGAATAATATCGTAAAGCTATTGGAGCCGGATGCTTCTCCAATATGTATTCCATCACAGGTCCCCATACCAATCCCAAAACAGCTGATCCTGTTAGAAGACGCGGGTTAAACTTTGCGACAGTCCTATCAAGATGGGTAGGGATAGTTCCCTGAGCGAGATTCACCTGAGAATGTGAGTCCTCCAATAAGTCCTCGTTTGAGTATCCACCATTCGGAGAGGTAAATCAGATTAGGAGTGCTATAAATTTTGTAATATACTCATCAATCGCGATAATAGTTCAAACTGGAAACCCTAAAAATGCTGCGTCATCAAGGCAGCTCACTAAATCATTGCTGAATAACAGGCGGGTAGTTTCAGATTCATGATCAAGTTTTCATGTGGGTCTATCACGAGTAAAGTTTTCATTTCTTTCTCTTTTTTCACTTACAGCCTCCAATCCCATACAGAACACCCTGTGTCATAATGAGCAAACCGGCCTGCAAGCATGTGATCCCCAAGAAGTAAACTTGTTTGTGATGGCAAGAAGATCCTATGTTTAATTTGAAAGCAGAGGATTTATTTACCTTATCAGTGTAACTTGCGGCGAAAAGGCCAGCAAAACAGAGGGCGGCGCCGATCCACGGAGATAAAATGCAGAACTTTCGATTTTTGAGAGCTAAGGGCGACAGGACAACTCCCGTCACAAATAATAGGCTGAGGCAAGAGGTTTCTGGGGTTTATGCATATGCGTCATGTACAGAAATCTGTGAGGCGCGTGGACACACTTTTTTGCGATCCAAAAAAATTCGGAGGGAAAATATTTTGTATACCAATTGATGCTGCCAGAGCTGGGTTGAGCTCAGAATACGGTTTGAAAGGTAAAAAGACACCATAGCAGAGTGGTGGACCTTCAAAAATCCAAGGTTAATATGTAAGCAGAAGATTTAGTCGCGTTGATTATTTCTTCTTGGCCAAAGGAAAATCATTCCAACCCCAGACCAGGCCATCAATTACGAAAGCCACCAAAGAAAATCTCCACGCGAGCCAGCCTCTGTCGGACGGAGGAAGGTCATCTGGTTCTTGCTCTAATATTGTCATGGCCCCGTCGACCGGCTCTGTAATCTGCACAAAGAGATTTATTTTCAAGAGTTGCTTAAAGACAAGCAAGTATGGGAGGGGTCCAGACCTTCGAATCACTGTTGGAAATTTTCCTTCGAGTGGCTTTGTTGATTTCGTGGGTCATTTCTCACCAAAAATACTGTACCCAATGGAAATTTGAAGGTGAGGTAAGGAACCAGCTGCCATGAAAAGCCTGGCCCAGTTCCAGAGGCAAAACAGTTTATAATCCTTCGCCACATCATAGGTGCCAGAAAGGACTAGACCCTAGCCAATTCACCACTCACACCACCTGAAACGGAAACCTAGGGGCATGTTGTTCGGATCCGGTCTGAAGGAATCGCTTATCTGCTGCCGCTTGTTGGGTGAAAGGCGGTCTCGGTGCGGCATTTGAACTGCACTTACGACGCTGAGGAAGAGCACAGTCTTTCCCTTCATTATATCACTCCCAGGTGAAACACGATAGCATACATGCAAGTCGGTGGGCCCCCCTTGTGATCGGCACAGCTTGCTGTAATTGGACAGTCGGTTGAGTATGTAGGAAGATGCTCCACGCCGGTTTGGTCTTCTGTACACGCTATCTGAGTTTCCTATTGCGGGGAGGTCACGATAACGATTTCACCGATAGTACTTTTGGAGCTTGAAAATGGTTCGTGGACTGCCATGGTTTTTTTGGACATACTCCACATAATATATTATGAGCTGTGGTGTAACAAGTACTATACTCGAGAATGAGATCTTTTTAGTCGTTTCCTCACTTACCTGCTTCGATAGTATATTCCATACTGAGCCTTTTTTCATCCTCCTGCATTTGATTAGCTTCTATTTGACTGTTCACATAGAAGATGGTTCATGACTCTTCTGCCGATTTTTTATGTATATTAATTGATTGTTTATTTAAAAATGAGGTGGGCGGGGAACTTTTTCTCACAAGTTCGATTTAAGTGCACAGCCATGAATTGGTCTTCTCAAGCGTTTATTTTTATTTGTTTCTTTTGATCTTGCACGGTGGTATAGGGTTTTCTCATCTGTTGAGTAGTCTCTGTCCAATTGACTTTGTTTTAGCTTGGTTGAGTGGATTGGAAAGACATAAAATAGATCGAAAAATAGAAAGAAATTATCTTCTCTCTCTCTAGCATAGAGATAGATCAAGAACTCGAACAAGAAATGGAATCATATTTGGAAAGGGAAGGTTTTAAAAGCCTAAAGATAGGAAGAGATGAGCATGCGATTTTAAACTGCAAAATATTTTTACATAGAGAGAGAGAGAGAAAGACGTACAGAATACTTGATCGTCGATCTTACTAATTACCCTACACTTCTCAAACTCGAGTTCCTCGAGATATTTCTTCATGATGGACATCATTGGGGGTGGTCCGCATAGGAGGATCTTGACCCGATTGCCGAGCTTAGAGGATGGTAACTTGGACTCGATCATGTCCTTGGTGACGAAGCCAGCCCCTCCGGTCCAACCTTCGGGAGGGTTATTGAGGACGTAGTAGACCTGTTCTCATTGTGTCAGATTCTCTCATTTCGGTTCTTTGAATATGTAAACAAAAAGACACTCAAACTGACTGAGAATTGTTCTGGATGTTCGTCGTGGATTTGGTCGAGTTCCTTTTTAAGAAGGATATCGTCTGGGTTGACGTTGGCATAGATGAGTGAGATTTGAGTTTGATCGTCTTGGTTTTTGACTGTTGCTCTGATGATTTGCTGTAGAAGAGATGGATCAGTTCTTCCTACTTGATACGATATGCGTCATGTTTTCCATGATTATTATTTCTTGAGGATAGTAGGATTTGACTTACCAGCATTGGAGTGATTCCAGTTCCACCAGCGATCATTCCAATGTGACTACATAGCTCTGGATGGTATTTCATTTGGCCTCGGGGACCTTTGACTTGGATGTGATCTCCGATCTTGAGATTTGCGATGAATTTGGAGATGTTACCCTGTTCGTAAGTCTGTAGAAAGAAGAAAAAAAGTAAGGCATATATTGGTGGATAATGACATAAAAGATAACATGCACTTACTTTGATCATGAGTTCGAAGTATCCTCTGTTGTCATCGCTTGATACAGGGGTGTACATCCTTTGAATCTGTTTCCCGTCAATTTCAGCCTGTACGATGATGTGCTGTCCTATGGGCAATCCCAGATAGTCATCTTGTCTTGGTAGTTTGAAGCGATAGATGGAAGTGTTGGGTGAGACATAGGTTTTTGCTTGAAGTTGGAATAGTTGGAATTGGGTGGGGAGGAGTGCTGCTTTTGGCTCTGTTAAAAAAAAAAGAAAAAGAACAGGGAGTCAGTTAGTTCTTGTTTGTGTGTTGGAGGTATTTCTCGGAAGGCTTAACTTCTGTTCGAACGAATGAAATTGATGGTGAGTGCTGCAGTGATGAGGATGGCTATGATGGTGAGTTGGATCATCTTCTGTTCGTGCTGCGCTTAATTTCTTTCTTTTTTCTCAAAATTTGGTTGGGGCTGTTGATGTTCCGAGGGCTCGCCCCCGGACCCCGGGGGTCACCTCAGCTGTAGCTCTGTGACACCCCACTGAAACGCCCCAACTGCCTGTCACACAGTCCGATTGCGAATGGCTTGAGCATCCTGCCGAAGCGGAAGGAGCCGAGGTCAGGCTGGCCGCTGCAGGCATGAACCGGGGGAAAGACGGCTGGATGACGGAGCGGAGAGCACGTGCCTTCGGGGCCCCTCCCCTCCCACGGGACTCAATGCGCAGCCAAAAAATCTCCGATCAACTAGTTTGATATGTATCACTCTCGTTGCTCGACAACTCCTTCAAAAGCGCTCTAGATCGAAACCTACGCGGAACTTGGGATCTGACGGAGTTCTGCTATGACCACCTATGCTTCGCGCTACAACGATGGGGACGAATCTGGCGGCGGAGGCGGATTCATGCAAGGTGAGCCAGCCGTTATGGATTCATAAAAACACGCGTTTCTTTCATCGACCTGTATTGACTCGCTTTGTCCACGTGAATCCTACTGGAATGGAAACGGACCTCATCGGTTATAGGATCTCAGAACAATAATACTCCCGGTGGTACCCGCCGTGTCGAACAAGCTCTGCGGCCTGTGACCATCAAGCAGATACTGGATGCCGAGGCATCAAACACCGACTCGGCCATTTCGATCCAAGATGTTGATGTTTCTAATGTTTGTTTTTCTGTTTCATCCAGCATCTTAAACTCCTCCATTCAACACTCATTCCTACGAACCCATTCCTTTTGCTAGGTGTCGTTTTGTGCCGTGGTCCGTGATATCGTTAGGAATCCAACTAATGTACTCTTACAGGTTGAAGATGGGACTGGTGGGATCGAAGTACGCAAATGGATAGATTCGAGTGATGGAGAATCGGAGGGATTCGAGGCTGAGACAGGAATTCAGTTTCGTGAACTCGATAACTCTGAGCAATCCAACATTGATCCCGGGTGAACTGATGTCTTTTTCACCCTTTCCATTTCTTTGTAACACAGAATCCGAGATTGGGTCCGGGTCATTGGAGCACCAAAGCTTTTCAATAACAAGAAAAGCATCTCCGGACTTCGTTTAGAGAAAATCTTCGATTTCAACGAAATCAACTACCGCCTCCTTGATGCAGTCCGAGTCACACTAGCTTACGAACGCGGACCCTCGGTTTGTTTTTCTTGACTCAACTGTCACAGAGACTCGATTCGGAAGCTCAGCCACTGATACCATCATTTACTACCTGGCAGGGCACCGGCGATAGAATGAACCTCGATCAGTCGACCAATAATGTCACTCATGGAAAGATCGTTCAGCCAAAAAAATTTAAACACACCGCCAAGCAGATTCAAATTCTTGAGTATTTCAAGAAAACGCAACATTCTGATGAGGGAATTAACATTCATCAAATTGCAAGGGATTGCAATATGGATTTGAATGATGTGATGTAAGCAGTTGGTTAATGATTTGAGCTTGTCTAGTTGATTGATTTTACTTTGTCCGTATCACTTACATGAGGAAACAGTGAGGAAACTGCACCTTTAATCCAAGAAGGCGAACTATTTACAACGGTGGATGACGAGCAGTCCGTTTATTTTCCTTGATTATTACTCTCAAGATCTTCTCATAGATCATTCATAGCTGACTGACAATGATATACAACTTTCTTTTTCCACTTGAAGCCTGATGACCACAAGCAGCCTTGGCTGAACTGTTGAATGTTGAGGAAGCAATTGTAGATGGACAATTGTTTTTTGGGGTAATGCAGCCTGATCAGCAAGCAGAGAATTTATGGTGTTATTCACAAATTTGCCAACTGTGAACTGTCCTACCACAAACTTTTAAATTATTGGCTTGAATTGGAAATGGCTGAAAGTTGAAACACATGTTGGGTTATCGATAGATATCCTGACAAAGCAACAGATCCAACAAGAAGACCTGACCAGTAGCATACTACTGTGGTAGTCCCAATTCCCTTATCTACTCTCTTTCTTCTATTTAATATTGCTCATCATGTTATTATTGTCTGTCTCTCTCATTTGGGTTTTTGTTGTTTGGAATTTATTCACAACCAGAGTTCAAGCCAGCCATGCTGCTACCAGGTCTAGTTGTGGCTTCATTTTATTATTTGTATGAATACATAAAGGACAAAACAAGCTTCCAATGTCTTTCCTTTAGTAAGATTCCTTCAATAAATCTTGGGTCTTGCTAGTCAGCAAGTTAAATTCAGGCAACACCACCAGTACCACCAGCTAATCCCCCACATGCCTGACCCCAAGATCTTCATGGGTTACCTTGTTGACTGTCTCAATTATGGCCAACCCATCTCAATCTAGAGATGGCACATGGGTACCCGCCAGCAGGTACTCCTTGCTCTGGCGGGTACCCGCACCACGGGTACCAAGTACGGGTCTGGGTGTTGGGTTTTCCAACATTTTTCAGCGGGTACCCAGGTACCCTTAAACAGTACCCGCCAAGATAGGTCCCTGACGCTGGTGGTGATCTGCTCAAGGTCAAGGAACTGCTTGGCAAGTAGGTCAGTACCTAATTGCCAAGCAGGTCCTTTGCCTACTTGCTGAGAGGGTTAATAACTGCTTGCCAAGTAGGTCATTGCCAACTTGGCAAGTAGGTCAAGACCTACTCGCCAAGTAGGCAATAGCCTGCTCGCAAACCTGGTCAATACATGCTTGCCAAGTAGGTCATTGCCTACTTGGCTAGTAGGTCATTGCCTACTTGGCTAGTAGGTCTTGACCTACTTGCCAAGTAGGCAACACCATGAAAAAACTATTGTTGCTTGTTATCAAGTGACATCTGGCCAGCTCCAGCTATCTATCCGCTATCTATCCAGCCTAGTTTTGTACCACAAGGGGCTATGTATTTATACATCTCAGTACTCCCCATTCATGTGACTCAGCAAGGCCACACAGCTGTGGCATCAATGACACAGTGGGCCACTGGGCCATGGTCCAGCAAAATGGGTTGTTGAGTTACTGGTACCGGTGGCCACTGGCTCATCAAGGTGCATACAACCAGATCCACCAAGCTGAACACATACATTAGCAGGTGAATACCAGCTTGCCATGACAGCTTGGTTAGCAGGCATGCATATGCCTGCTCACCAAGCTGTCTCTGTGAGATTCACCAGCTCAGGGAGACACTTCAGGGAGCAGGGGTATGAACCTGCTCACCAAGAGTCAGACATTTGCCAGTCGGTAAGCAGTTATACCCTGCTCACCAAGGTGTCTTGGTGAGCAGGGAAAACATGCTCACCGGGACAGCTTGGTGAGCAGGTAATTAACTCTGATCACCAAGACAGCTTGGTGAGCGGGGAAAAAACACCTGCTCACTGAGGTGTCTTGGTGAAGCAGGTGTATCTCTTCTCACTAAGACACCTTGGTGAGCAGATAAACACCTGCTCACCAACCTGTCTTGGTGAGCAGGTGTATCCCTGCTCACCAAGACACCTCAGTCAGCAGGTATACCCTGCTGACCAAGCTCTCTTGGTGAGCAGGTATACCCTGCTCACCAAGCTGTCGTGGCGAGCAGGGTATGCCTGCTTGCCAAGACACCTCTCTTGGTGAGCAGGTGTATTCCTGCTCACCGGGATGTCTTGGTGAGCCGGTATACCCTGCTCAACCAGCTCTCTCAATGAGCAGGTATACCCTGCTCACCAAGCTCTCTTGGTGAGAAAGAGCTGTCTTGGTGAGCAGGAGGTGTCTTGGTGACCAGGCTATACCTGCTCACAGAGACAGCTTGCTTATCAGGGTATACCTGCTCAACAAGACAGCTTGGTGAGCAGGTATACCCTGTGTGAGCCTGGGTCTCTTATGTGACAACAGGACACAAGAATGGAGGGCACAATAGTTGATTCCAGAAAGGATAAGGAGAGGACAACTATTGTGAAGAAGAAAAGGAAGAAGGAGAGGAAGAATAGAGTTGTAACTTTGATTATGAAGATGATATCTGGCCTTCTTTGGGCTATTCTGGTGCTCTCCTTAAAGGAGGATGGTTTAAGGGCAGCTAAGCTTAACCCCTCTTCTCTTAAGAAACAGAGAAGGTCCAGTCAGAGACTGCCTTGCTTTTTTATGCCAAAGGAAACTGGCAAAGGTTATGTAGCAGGAAACCTATGTGGATTTTAGCAGCAGTCCACAGAAGCACAGATGATATGTTTTATTGGTTTGATTCTTTATTTGATTGAAGAAGATGATGAGCAGGATGGATGAAAAGATCAAGAGCTCAGAAGAACTTTGAAGAAAGAGAGAACTTGGAAAGAGCTGCTTACTATTCAATCAGATGACAACAAATGACCACGACGACGTAGGGATGTGATGGGATCTGTGTTGGTTGAGTAGTGAGGAGTGATGTTGTCCAGAGTTGTCTGATTCTTTTAAGTTTTGTGGTTCTGAGTGATGATGAAAATTTTCATTCAGCCAGCTGAAAAAATGGTTAATCTTGTTGATTAAAATGCATATATTCAATATGGTTTGAACTTTGAAAATAATAGATGTTCAAGGTGTAATTACTCCTCAATTATACATCACAACTATGGACAATAATAGATGAAAATGATCAGAAAAATGAGGGGAATCTGGAGAGGACATTGTTGAAGCTTTTTGGGCAACATTGTTGTCTCTAAGGCTGACATTCCCTACCACCAAAAGAGGTTATGTTCTTTCAGAACATCAGCTTATTAGGTCAGTTAATGGTTCTCTTTTCAATCCTGAATTTTCTTAACAGAGTGGTGGCTTCTGGTATGTCTTTTTCTAGTAACCACTCATCTTGGTCTGCCCCTAGTGCTTTGTATCTGGCAAGGTACATCTTTACATCTCTATTATCCACTCTAAGTCTCTTTTCTCTGAGTATTTTCAAGATGCTCTTGCTCTTGGGAGGCAGGTCAATTGGAGGAATAACTACTCTGACTTTCTGTCTCAAGGGAAACTTCTCTGAGGATGGATCATTATAAGGTTTGATCAGGCTGACTGGGAAGGTTGGATGCTTTCTGCTGAATTCTCCTGTTAAGATAACTTCAATTGCATTCTTACCATGTAATGCTTTGATTATAAATGGTCCAGCAAAGGAGTCTCTCATCTTTTTGGGACCAGCTAGGTTAGTGAAGTTTGCTGTAGAGATTAAGACTTGGTCTCCCACTTTAAACTCAGGTTCTCTGTGGCTTTTGTCCCATCTTTCCTTATTGGAATTGGTGGATTCTACAATGCATTGTCTAGCATGTTTCCTTGCACTTTCAAACATTTTGGCATAAGTACCAGCAGTGGGATGGATATCAATTTGGCCTTGCTTGATGAAGTCTTTGGGAAGATTGGGGATCCACCCTTTTTCAAGTAGTGCTGGTGCTTTGCCAGTGGTAGAGTGAATGCTGGTGCTATAAGCTAATTCAAGGATTGGGAGGAGGGAGACCCAATCATGTGTGTAGCCATCATTATCCTTGAACTCTAGTCCATAAGCACAGAACCTTCTTATCATATCTTCTAAGGTCTGGATCATCCTTTCTGCCAGTCCATCTGTTTGTGGGTGATAAGCAGTGGAAAATGCAAGTTTTGTGCCTAACATGCTATGCAGTCCAGTCCAGAATTCAGATGTGAACTTGGGGTCTCTGTCAGAGATGATTACCCTGGGGATACCTGTTCTGGGCATTACTCTGTTCCAGAAGAGGATGGCAGTATCCATGGCAGAGTCTTCTTTGAAGCAGGGAACAAATATTGGGGTTCTTGAGTACCTGTCCACTACAACAAGGCAAGCATTGTAGCTGGCAGCTCCTCCTGGAGATAAGGAAGTAACCCAATCTATATTTATGATATCCCATGGCTTAGATGGTTCTTGGATCTTCTGCAGTAAGCCAAATCTTTTCCCTGTGGCCTTATTGGCTTTTTGGCATCTATCACATGAGGCACAGTATTCAGAGGTATCTTTCCTCCAGTTGATCCACCAAGCTGTGTCTGCTACCTTTTCTATGGTTCTATCTTCCAAAAGGTGTCCAGAATACACACTATCATGGCATTCATGTAGAATAGTATTGATAGTCAATTTATCTACTATTACCAGGACAGAGTTGTGCTTCTCACGGTGTTATATGAGGCCATCAAACAGGGAAAATCTTCCTTCTGCATAAGAAGTTGTCCAAGTACCACTTAGTCCATGGGATAGGTCCTTGTCTTTGCAATCTTTCACTAGGAGTTGTAGTAGGATCACTGTATTGTTATCTTTCTGGTAGCCTTCTCTTACAGAGTCAAAAAATTCAGATTTGAAGGTGGTGATGTGGATGCCCATTATGTTCATTATGGGGAACTTGTCATCATCTTTATCCTCTTCTGGGTCATAAGCTGGATTGCTGGGGTCATTTGGGAGATCCCACCTTCTGAGTCCATCTGCATTCTTGTGGATGTTGCCATCTCTGTGCTGGATGGTCATATTGCCTCTCACTGCCAGCATTAACCGGTCAAACACGGCAGTTCGAGCGGTGCTCAAACAGCCGTGTTCGACTGGTGGTCGGACAGGCACTGTCCGACCAAAGCACCTGCCGGCGGGTCGGACAGGCCTGTCCAATCAGTTCCTGGGACCGGTTGCACAGGACCAGCCGGGACCGGTCAGACAAATCTGTCCGACCAGTTGGCTCTTGCTTCGGTCGGACAGTGTCTGTCCGAACACCGGTCGAACACGGCTGTTCGAGCACCGCTCGAGCAGCCGTGTTTGACCGGTTAATGCCGGCAGTGTCTGTACTCTTGGATAGAGATTTGCCACCTTAACATGTGTCTGTTAGGGGTTTTCATATTCAACAGGGATCTTAGGGCTGTGCAGTCTGTGATCACTTCACTGCCATCAAGGTAGTAATGCAACTTATCCAAAGCCCAAACTGGGCATAGGCATTCAAGTTGACTTGCACCATATCTACCTTCTGAGTCTTTCAACTGCCTAGAGATGAATACTATCGGCCCCTCTCTTTTAACTCCATCAATTATTTGAACTTGGTGTAATGCAGCTCCAAGGCCTGTCATGCTGGCATCAACATAGAGTTTGAAGGGTAATTGCCAGTCTGGAAACAAGAGAAGTGGAGCTTGTCAGCTTGCTACTATGACAGAGCCAACCTGACAAAGGTAACATAAATAGAGACATTATTGCTACAATATTAAGACCCATTTATGACTAATAATGTACAAAAAACTCAGTTTACTTATTTTTATCCAATAAGCTTAGCAAAGTCCTGGCACCATAAAAATAAGTAATAAATTAAAATAATAACTACTTTTTACAAAAATTCTAGATAAATTCTAAACCTTGAGGCTAACTTAGAATATTATGTCATATTCTGAATCCTCATGCAAATTAATGTAGGGTCCCTCACTGGAAGTACCCCTAAAATCCTACTCCTTCACCTTGAACCAATTACCCATAAGAATTGGCCACAAACATATGTCACACGGACATTACACACGTATGTACTTGTTATGTATGTATACTATATGTGAAATGACCAATTATGGACTTATAATTGAGGTGTTGTGTATAGTTTGGGAGTTAGGCCCAATTGGGGTTTAAACCTCCAACCCCGCGCGTGGATTATATAATCCAATTGGAAATTGGCCAAATGCGTGGAAATAGCTAATCCCCTAGTTACCACATATGTACAAGTGTAACTAGGGTAAAAGTAGATTCTACGTGGTTTATTTACAAGGTTTTATTAATAAAAACCTTGAATACATAAGAGTAACATAGCCAGCGTGGCCTTTAATGATTGGCCTTAGCCATTTGTGGCCCATTTGCGTCATTTGTGGCCCATTTCAGATACAATCACACGTCAGTGTTGTTATGTACCTTAGTTACAATAACTAAATATGTTATTAAGGTCATGGAAAGCACTTGTGACGCTGAATTAATGACCAGCAGTGTCATTGGGATGAGCCTTGTTAGTGCCAATCTCCCAAATTGGCCACATTGCGCTGAAAACCAGTTACTACACACACACAGGCAGAAAGGTCCTACACTATGAGTGAAATTAGTATATATAGAGCCCTCTTTCCACGCCAAAAGTTGTTCATCATCATCAATAATTATTACAGTCAATCAGTTACGCCGTGTCCTGTCCTTATTTCAGTTACTCTGCCCTGCTTTGCCTGTTTTATCCGTGGTGTTCCCTTCAAATCAACTATTCTACGTGTCCAGCTCCTGCGCAGAAACCATTCAGTCTACCCAGCAGCTCTACTTCACCCCCCTACGTGGCTTTTTGGCTTGAAAGAAGCAATAGTGATTACTTCTTTCATCCTTCTGTCCCCATTCTGGTTCCTTAATTGGAAAAGCACTTTGGTACCACCTTCTGTTACGCAGAAACCCATTGTTTGCTTAATCAGATACCACCCTGCTTAGCAGATCTCTGATTTAGAGGGCACCTACAAACACCCCTGCGCCAGCAGGCCCCTCTATAAAAAGAATTATATTCTTTTTTATCTCTTCTTTGCTACTTTTCTACGTGAAATTACCCCACTTTACCCTTATTTTGCACTCTTATCACCTTGTGTAGCTAAAAGGTATTAGCCCTTGGCATCACAGAGGCTGACAGAGCTGAAGTCAATTTCTCTATCAACAGATTGTAGGCTGCTAGTCTTTGGTGGGTCATTTCAAAAACAGTTTCTAGTTTGCAAAGTTCAGTCAAGGGTCTGGCTATTTCAGCAAATCTGTCAATGTGTTGTCTATAATACCCAGCAAAACCAAGGAATGATTGAATCTCCTTCTTGTTTATAGGAGTAGGTTTCTGTAACACTGCAGCTAATTTGTTTTGGTCTATCCCAATGGCAATTCCTGAAACAACATGGCCAAGAGCTTTAATCTGTTGGAAACCAAAGTTGCATTTCTTCAGAGATATTTTCATATTCATGTTGATGACAATTTTCAAGATTCTTTCAATCCTGAGGAGATGCTCTTCCCAGGTGTTGGACATAATGATGATATCATCTATGTATATGATGACCCATTTCTCAGCTAGTTCTCTCCTGAACTCAATGTCCATCATTCTTTGAAAGTGGGATGGTGCATTCTTAATTCCAAAAGGCATCCTCAGATATTCATATATGCCTTTATGGCAAATGATCCTCAGGTATTTCCTGGATTCAGGGGCTATGACATTCTGGTGGAAACCTTTGAGAACATCCATGCTGGTGAGGAACTTGGCTTTTGCTAGATTGGTGAGGGTCTTGCTGATCTTTGGGATGGGGTATCTATCTGCAGCTGTGTAGGTGTTCAGGGCTCTGAAGTCACCAACCATTCTAGACTTGCCATTATGCCAGGCTATAATGACAGGAGTAGTGATTTCCACCACTTCATTGTGGCCAACTTTTCCCAGAACATTCAATCTCACTAGTTCCTCTATATGTTCCTCTAAAGCTTCTCTGCTCTTAGGGCTAGCAGGGTAAGGGGGTCTTCTAAGCAGTGGGGGGTAAGGTCTTTCAGTGGTCAATTTTATGTGTACTTCATGACCTTTCACTGCTCCTAAGGGGTGAGTGGTGTCTGCAAAAGCAGCTTTATTACTGAAAAGGGTGGTAAACAAGGATTGTTTCTGATCTAGAGTAAATTTATCATATAACTTTGCATCACTCAGCTCTTCTTGGACAAACTTATCCATTTGGGGGTCAAATTTCTTCAGAGCAGATATTTCAGATGATACCGGGGTCTTCTCTTGAAAATCAGATCTGAAACTGAATTTCTTTTTCTTATTTTCATTTCCAATGGTGAAGTATCTTTCTTTGCTGTTTGTGATATCAAAGCCATACAAGGATTGGTAGTCATTACCTAAGATCAAGTACTGCATCCTAGCATTTTCCATAACCACGAATTCTGCTACAATTCTGACTGATCCTCTAGTATGGGGGAAGATGAGGGCCATTTCTATAATCCCTAGGGCTTTCAGTTGATCACTGCAACTATGGAATCTGGCATGGGTGATTGGCATGAGTGAAGATTCCCAATCAGGTAAGATTTTCAGCAGAAGTTGGTTGCTGATGATAGAGCAGGAAGCTCCACTGTCTAATAAGCAAGGGTATTCCTGGTGATTAATTAAGACAGGGGTGATAGTCTGAAAACCAATTAAATGAGCTTTGCCTTTATCAGGTTTACATCTCATGAGTCTGGCATCCTCAATGTGAGAGGAATGACAATTGTTGTTCCAAGTTTGGGGTTGGTGAGACTCAGCTTGTATTTCAGCAATGGAATACTCTGTTAGTGGTTCACATTCAATTGCCAAACTATAGAAATCATTATGAATAGGACCAGATGGGTCATAATCATTATAATCCCTGTCTTGGTTCATGGCCAGGACAAATTGATTGTGTTCTTGCTGGTCTGAGGACTCTTCTACTTCATCTTTGGGGGATTTTTTTTTATCATCAACCTCTTGGTCACTGTTGTCATAGTCTTCAGCAGTCATGCCTACCTCATTGATCCTCTGTCTCCTCTTGGGACATTCTCTAGAATAGTGGCCAGGTTGTCTACAGAAATTACAAGCATCTTTTGACTTGGTGGTCTGAGCAGCGGCATTGGAAGGTTTCTTGGCATCAACCTCTGTTTTGCTAGGTTCTACCTTAGTGCTAGAAGGGTTATACCTCCAAGAGGGCTTAGAGTTCTGAGTAGAGGAGTAGGAAGTGGTGGGTTTGTTTTGCCTCATGGCTCTGTCAAGTACTTCCTCTATGATGATGACCATTTCTTCAAAGCTCATGTCAACTGCATCCTTTTTGTATCTACTCTTCACAGCATGCTCCAAGTTACCAGGGCACTGCTTCAGAACTTTCTCACAAATCAAGTATTCACTGAGTTCAGGTTGGAATGCTCTGAGTCTTTCTCTTTGAGTGTTAAACCATTTGTGTACTTTCTTGTTGTCAAATGTAAAATGGTCTTTCTCAAACTCTTGTTTCATCTTCCATTTCCAGTTGTGAGTGCCAAACTTGTTACGGATGGTATTCTTCCACCAAGCCCAAGATTTCTTTCCATGAATATCTCTTATTCCAATGTACCAATTCTTAGCTGTATCTGTGAAAAGGGCAGTAAGTCTGCTGATAACCATGTGGTCTAACATGCAATAGTCTTCAACAAACAAATCTATGTTCTTTAACCAGAGCTCATGGCTATAAGGAAGTTCTCCAGAGAATTTATCCCACTCACTGGTTTTAGGGATGGACTTCCATAATTCTTTCCTCATCTCAGGGTCAACATCATTGTGTTTGATGAAGGGAAACTCCTTTTCCCATTTCGGGGAGTTTGTTGTCACTCCTTCTGCACTAGCAGGGGGATCTTGTTGCCTCTGATGGGCACTTTGGTTTTCCTGTCTGTTACTAGGAGGGGAGGGAGGAGGTGGGGGAACATTTCCTCTGTTCTGGGGTTCAGGTTGGGAAGTCCACTCATTCATCAGAGGATTGTTGTATCTCATTTGAGGTATTTCATTCTTCTGAAGATTGTTGACTATGAAATCTAGTTTATTATTCATAGGATTCATGGATGAATGGAAATCACCTAATCTTCTTCTGATTTGCTCAATTCTAATGTTATCTTTATCCTCATTCTCACTAACTTGTACTCTCATAGTTCTGATGGAGGAAGACATTTCATGTTCTAGTACTTTGACATTGTCAAGCACCTTCTCTATTCCAGAGGTATTCTCAGAGTTCATACCTATAATGATGTCCTGCAGACTGTCAAGTTTGTCATTAAAAAAGTCTTGTAGTCTTTCATTTTTATTGGTAGACATGGGGAACTCATTCAAATGGTTAAAGACTCTTTCAAATAAAGCAGGAATAACATCTGCAGTGATTATTTCTTGTATAGAAGCACTCAGTCTAGACACACAGGATTCAAGCAAGGTACCAGGGAATGTTTCCATAGTACCAGATAACTCAGATAGAAATTGAGAAAACAGATCTTTTAATTTATCTTCTATGAGTAAGGGGGCTTCATTAACAAATTCACTATTAATGTTCTTTAGAAAATATTCTTTAAGAGATTCTTCAGACAAGTGCTTGAGAGAAGGAATGGAATTACTTTTTATTGAGGGAAGTTGGGGGGATGATGGAATTGATTGTTCCCTCTGTTGCCGCGGTAACCTCTCCCACCTCTGTTCCTCAAACGCTGCATACGGCCCATGACCCTCTCTGCTCTCATTAGGAAGTTGCCCATCTCCATCATGCTGGAGATGGGGTCAGGGCGTCTCTGCCAATTCCTCTGGAATGGTCGGCGGTATGGATGACCTCGGTGCTGGTGGCCGTGATATCCCTGTGCGGGTTGATGCTGCGGCGCGTGGATAGAGTGGTCCAGCAGGGGTAGAGGTTGCTGGCCCTTGTAGTAGCTCTGATGGTAGTATTGGTCCATCGTGGGCTGAGGTCGGTGCACCATCTGGTGTGGGTACGCCTGGTGCTCGTTTGGGCGCGGGGGTATAGGAGGAGCCGCTAGGTTCTGCTCGGCCTGGTTTCCAGTAACAGGTCTCACTGGCACGGGCGCCCTCATAGGGGGTGGCGGTGGCGGAGGCGCCATCTGCTGGTTGGCTGTAGCCGGCCGCATTGGCGTATCTTGATGGTTGTTTGACAGCTCCTGGGTGTATTGGTAGGTCACCGGCTCTATAGCCAACACGGTTTGAGGGTGAGTAGTGGGGGGGGCTGCGTTTTGGGGGTGTAACATTGAAGGGTGGGCTTGGTTCAGGCGGCAAAGCTCGTCTCTTGCACTCCAGCCATCCGCTATCTTCAACATGTTGGTGGTACCAATCATCGTCTCCAACGCGTCCTGCGTGATGATAGCTTGATTCAGGGCAATCCGCATCATGTGGAAATCTCTGTTCTCCTCAGAGTTGATTAATAAGAGCCACTGGCCGTGCAGGATATTGGAAATTGTAGTCACTTGATCCTGGGGCTGGGGCTCTTCGGTCATCTCTTGCAAAACTAGCTGGTTCTGCATGGGAGTGGCTGATCCCCTGGCTCTGAGAGGTTGCGCGGTTTGCAATGGGGGTCGTGGAGGTGCTTTTCTGTGCGTGACTAGGAATTCTTGGCGGTCTACTGGCGCTGGGACGGGCGTGGAGCGGCCTGAAGCCAGGGCTATAGAAGTGGCCCTGGAGTTGATCTCCAACGGGGCTACCCCACAGTGCGGGTTGAATATATGGTCCTCTATGCTCGTTGGCTCCAACTGATCGAGCCCTTCGAATCCCATCAACGGGGGCAGGCTGCTCTCTAGCACGGCAAAGGCGCTCGAGCGCGGCAGGACTAAGGGTTAAGGTTTACAGGGGTGTCCGCTGGGGGCTGGGGCATGTCCAGCCATCCTTCATTTTGCATATTAAGGATTATATTGCATATTGCCCACTTTGCATAATAGCATTCATATTGAATCTCCAAATTCCCACACACCAGATGCATATGCATTGGTTTTTTTTTCCCACTTATGCAAATGCATCCAACTTTTTTTTGACATTTCTTTGTTTTGAATAATCTTCCACTGGATTCTTTTTCTGTATGTGGTTTTCTGTTTCTTTTTTTTTTGGCCTCAGTGAGGCTTGAACTCGCTACCTGCCAACCAAAAACACGCACTGAATCACCAGCTAACCGTTAGGCTATGTGTCATTTTATAGTATTAGTTCTTTTTGGTAAGTCCATATATGATTTGTTCCCATCTTTCCAAACCCCCTTCAAGACTTCTCCAACATCATTGTGGGACACCAATGGGCTAGCAACATTGAGAAACCCACCAGCCTCCTGGCATATCTCACCCAGGAATCAAGGTAATGTATTTCCACCACCAACAGCCTCAAGATGCAGTCCAAGGTAATTATCAGCTCAAGTATACTCCGTCCAACATTGAAAAACACACTTCCTGGGGAACAGCAACACAACATTAAAGGTATTCAAAGGCTCAACAACAAAGAAGAAAGGTGCAAAGTGTATTCAACAATAGAGAAGAGTGAATGTGCAATTTGGGGAGTTAAGTGGACCAAAACAAAAGAAGAAAAGACAAGATGTGTCATGCCTGGAGGTGGGAAATGCCTGCCTGCCACAAAAAAAAACCTAGTCAGATATTATACAGAAAAGAGAAACCAAAAGGAACCCCCAACTCACTCATGATGTTGCACCTAAATGGAACCTGCAATAAAGTATCCCAAAGCTTCCCTCCCAGCTGTAAAGACACTGCAAAAGGGGTTGTATCGGTTACAACCCCCCGCGGTAACGTCGGCCAGAGGCGACCGATGTTACATCGGTCGCCCAGACCGATTTTATGTTGGCCGGGCCCACCAATACATTAGAACAAAGGAAGAATGTATTGGTGGGACCCGCCAATGTAACATCGGTCTATAAGACCGATGTTACATCGGTTGCCGCCACCGATCTAGCCGCGGGGGGTTGTAACCAATACAACCCCTTTGGCGGTGAGAAAGTATGTCCTGAGGTGCTCGCTTGAATCCACTCTGACGTCAAGGTAGAAGGCTTGCTTTTCAGGGCAAAAGTGAGGTTCACTCTTGTCTTTGGGAACAAAAGTATCCACATGGGCAATATTGTTGGTGATGCGCAGGTGTACGATTCTGATCCCCCAAATATTTGCCACCTTCTCCAATATTGTTTTGAGATTGCGTTCCTTCATCTGTGGCCCCTCCCACTCTGGCACCTTGAGCTCTAAAGTATACATCATAATAACGTTACCCGCTTGCCCAGTGTGATTGAATTGCCCCTTCACCGCTGCAAAGGAGTCTTGCTTGCCGTACCTCCAGAAGCTGAGAGCACGCCACAGAGTGTTCTTGTCATCTTCAAAGTATCCAAGTGATAGCCTCCAGCCAACATGCTTGAAATCACCAACAGGGAAATGTGGCGACTGATTGATTGCATCACATCTTTTGCGGCATACGTCCCTCGAGAGATAGTTCATCAGGAGATAGAACACAGGCGTAAAATTCACCTTCTTCAGATCTTCAGAGGTGGGCATGGAGGGTGGTCTTTGGGGGGGTGGTTTCCTGGGGTTACAGGGGTGTCCTCAGGGGCCTGGGGCATGTCCAGCCAGCCTTCATTTTGCATATTAAGGATTATATTGCATATTGCCCACTTTGCATAATAGCATCCATATTGAATATCCAAATTCCCACACACCAGATGCATATGCATTGGATTTTGTTCCCACTTATGCAAATGCATCCAACTGTTTTTTTGACATGTCTTTGTTTTGAATAATCTTCCACTGAATTCTTTTTATGTATATGGTTTTCTGTTTTTCTTTTTTTGTTTCTTGTTTTTTTTTTTTTGCCCTCAGTGAGGCTTGAACTCACTACCTGCCAACCAAAAACACACACTGAATCACCAGCTAACCGTTAGGCTATGTGTCATTTGGTAATATTAGTTCTTTTTGGTAGGTCCATATATGATTTGTTCCCATCTTTCCAAACCCCCTTCAAGACTTCTCCAACATCATTGTGGGACACCAATGGGCTAGCAACATTGAGAAACCCACCAGCCTCCTGCCATATCTCACTTAGCAATCAAGGTAATGTATTTCCACCACCAACAGCCTCAAGATGCAGTCCAACGTAATTAGCAGCTCAAGTATACTTTGTCCAACATTGAAAAACACACTTCCAGGGAAACAGCAACACAACATTAAAGGTATTCAAAGGCTCAACAAGAAAGAAGAAAGGTGGAATGTGTATTCAACAATAGAGAAGAGTGAATGTGCAATTTGGGGAGTAAAGTGGACCAAAAAAAAAGAAGAAAAGACAAGATGTGTCATGCCTGGAGGTGGGAAATGCCTGCCTGCCACAAAAAAAAACCTAGTCAGATATTATACAGAAAAGAGAAACCAAAAGGAACCCCCAACTCACTCATGATGTTGCACCTAAATGGAACCTGCAATAAAGTATCCCAAAGCTTCCCTCCCAGCTGTACAGAAAGTATGTCCTGAGGTGCTCGCTTGAATCCACTCTGACGTCAAGGTAGAAGGCTTGCTTTTCAGGGCAAAAGTGAGGTTCACTCTTGTCTTTGGGAACAAAAGTATCCACATGGGCAATATTGTTGGTGATGCGCAGGTGTACGATTCTGATCCCCCAAATGTTTGCCACCTTCTCCAATATTGTTTTGAGATCGCGTTCCTTCATCTGTGGCCCCTCCCACTCTGGCTCCTTGAGCTCTAAAGTATACATCATAATAACGTTACCCGCTTGCCCAGTGTGATCGAATTGCCCCTTCACCGCTGCAAAGGAGTCTTGCTTGCCGTACCTCCAGAAGCTGAGAGCGCGCCACAGAGTGTTCTTGTCATCTTCAAAGTATCCAAGTGATAGCCTCCAGCCAACATGCTTGAAATCACCAACAGGGAAATGTGGCGACTGATCGATTGCATCACATCTTTTGCGGCATACGTCCCTCGAGAGATAGTTCATCAGGAGATAGAACACAGGCGTAAAATTCACCTTCTTCAGATCTTCAGAGGTGGGCATGGAGGGTGGTCTTTGGGGGGGTGGTTTCCTCTTGGTTGGCGGTCCAAATGTTATTGTTGGGGGCTGTGGGGAGGGACTAGGGCGTAGTGGGGCAAATCGGGTCTTCTTTGGCTTCTCAGGGGCCTTCTCGGTGGCTGACGGAGTGGCTAGAGGCTGGCAAGGCTCCTTGGGTTTCTCGGGCGCTTTGTTGGTGGTTGCGAGAGTTGCTGGAGATTCTTGAGTCTGCTTCAGGGCTGGTTTGGTTATGGCAGTTGCTGGAGGCCTAGCAGGGGGCGGAGGACAACCGATTGAGACTGTTCCATGGGCCAGATACTGAAGGTTGGCATTCCCTGGTCCAGTTGTGCGTTTTGGGCTCCCTGGTTCATTGATGCCTTGATGGACCTTTGGTGACCACAAGATCTGATAATGTTTCATGGTGGAGTTGTAGAAGAGGTAGATGGTGGGAAAAGTGATTCCACGAAACAAAAGACCTTGAGGCGAGCATTTGATCCAAGCGGCGCCAGTCCGTCCCATCTCCACAATCACCAAATGAACCCTCAGGAGACCTGCCACTGCTAGGAGGGCAGTCCTCCCAGGCTTCCTACCCTCAGATGCGGAGGTGTAATCAGAGACCAGGTTGACGATTCCCCTTGGATCTTCTGGGTTCAAGATGGCGGACAAGATGCTGTGTTCTTTCTTCTTTGGTTTCATCTGAGGGATAATTTTACCCAAGCCATCCGCAACTCTCCTTCTGATTACTTCATGAAGATCCTGATGGCCATGCATCCAGTAGGACAGGGCATGGTAGAACCCAGAGGAGTCAGGTGATTTGGTGCTGGTGGTTGTCCTGATAAGGTCGTGTGAGATGCGCCAGCCGTCCAGGAGTCCCAGTGGCAGCGCAAAGCGGATGGTCCCACGTGGAAGTTGTTGGACCCTCTCCCAAGTCTCCAACATCAGCTTTTCATTCACCTCCGTCCAGTAGCCATCTACAATAGGCAACCCGTGATTTTTCTCCAATCCAAGCACTCGAACTCTCTTCTTTTCCTTTAATTCTGGAGAAAGCGGTTGGTTCCAGGGGAATTTGCACGCGACGGGGTTGAGACGTGGAATAACAACAACAGGCTGCCTCTTGGGAAGGCTTGTGTTGGCTGGGTTCACAGGCTTGGTCTTCCTGATTTTTTCAATGGTTGACTTGAGAGGAGGAGAAGTCGGTGCCACAGCCAGCAGTCTGGGGTCAAAGTTTTCTCGGAGCTGCGAGTTGGCGGGGGTTGCTTCCTGAAAGGTAACTATCTTCTTGGGCAGCAGGGTCTCAGTGGGGTCCTTGGTTGATTCAGTTGATTTCAGGACAGTTTGAGCGGGGGTCTTGTTCTTTGGCGGTGGGACTTGGGTAGCTAGTGGGTTGGAGGAAGAAGATGAGGAAACAGAGTGAAGCGAAGGGTTCCAGATAATTTCGTAATGGTTTGCTCCATTGTACCATAAAAAGATGGTCCTAGTTGGCTGTTCAGATCCAGGTATGTTGTCGTACGTCCGGCCTTCATGCGAAAGAACCACTAATCTGATTTGATAAGCACAAGAAAGGGCCACCAGGTGATGATCTCCTCCCCAAAACCCACTCTCCTGACTTTGAGTTAAAAACGTCCCAAAGATATCTTGATCGTGAAGAGAGGCCTTCCCTTCCAAGTCTCCTCGGGTGACGAAGGGCGAGTACTTATCCGGATTCTGCGCCATTTCCTTACAACACTTCCCCCTCACCTCTCGATGGGCCTCTTGATCCCCACAGACCCATGTCGCCACTGCTCGAAAGAGGCAGTTCCCATCACCCTTGATGAAGCCGTGCGAGACCTTCCAGCCATCCAAAATGTCAGGAGGTGACACCGTAGGAATAACAAGATCCGGTGGAATATGGCCCGAGTTGTCGTCAAAGAGATTCTGCTTGAGTAGAAATTCTGCAAATCCTAACCATCCAACACGTTTATCCTCCTGAAAATTCGCCAAGAGTTCCTCCAGAGTCTCCTTCCGGCTAGTGCTACTTGTTCCTTTGCGAATCCGCTCCAGATCTTCATCCACCTTTTTAGAGAGTCCTTCTGATTTCCCCCGTGAAGACTTGGGTCGGATTGTTGGTCCCTTTGAAGGAGATTTCGATCCAGGTTCCGGTGGTGCCTTGGTCTGCTTTCCTGCATCATTTCGATTGGGAGAAGAACAGGGGGTTGGGATTTTGTTGGGGTTATCTTTGCTCCAGCCGCCAGCAACCGTCCTTCTTTGATGTTCCTCCAACAAAGGCAATCCAAGTTTCCGAATCCAATCAGTCAACCACAACACCATTTCCTCACGGGTCCCACTCTTGTTCCCACATAGATTGCATTGAAGGGATGGGTTCTTCTTGCCAGCAACATTCTGATATGATCCAAGGGGGTAAAGCCTTCTGCCAGTGGGTGGCGACGGAAGAGTAAGAGTCTCAGGGCCATTGCAATGCGGACAGGGAAAGATTCGTCTTGGCCGCAACTCCCAAAGGTCGAGTGGAGATCTCCTCAGGGCTGCTTCTGCTTCAGTAGGGGGTGTCCAACCATCTCCATCTGTAAATCATGATTAGTGTTCAGAGATTCACCCTCAATACAAGAAAGAAAAGAAAAAAAAAAAGAGGAAATATGACTAACATTCTTCCCACCACGGGTCAGGGACCACCTCCTTGTCCAAACTGGTTGGCCTCTGGAATTTTCCACCATTCCAACCCATCGCATTACCAACATCCAAGATAGCCTGTTTCTGCTGCATGCTGATTTCCTTATGGTTGTCATGGGCCTGGGGTATCTCGAGCTGCATTTTTTTAAGCTTCTCAATCATGAGGTCGACATAGGCAAAGTATTTAGAAACTGGAATTGCCTTGAAATCGAGTGCCATTTTGACATTGGGGTGGGCTGGAGAATGGGAATAGGCACGGGGGTGGAGATAGCCAGACCGGTGGACTATTTGCTGTGCCTCGTTTGCCGTACGCGCCCAGACAGTGGCCTCGAAACGCAGACCACATATTTCCGCATGATCCTTTAATCCCATCGTTGCTCTTTTCTCAATCAGAGACTTCAGCCGTCGATTCCAGGTGACCGCAGTTGTGGGAGGGCTTTTCATGTCTTTCTGAGAGGTTGCCTTGAGGGAATGGGCAAGGCTGGAATAACATTTGAGTCTCTTGATTGCTTCGTGATCCGGCACAAGACTGACACTCCCAAATCCTTCGCCAAGTTCAAGGAGCAGTGGATACGAGTCAGATTGGGATCTAGCTATACCATCCGGGCGTTTTGCAAGTAGAATTTCCTCTCGAAATCGTTCAGTTCCATGGTAGGGATAGTAGGTGAATCCCACGTCAAAGCGGTTCTTCTTTTGATGGAGAGCCAAGCACCGCGGAACACGACTCCCAAGATCCTCTTCGACCAGCCGGTAAGGACACTTCATCCCATAGGAAGCCACGCGCACGTGCTCGACACCGATTTGGACCATGACCTCTGCTAGCATCGCAACAGTGCATGCCGGAGAGCCCTTGGTGAGGATAAGCTGTTTTGTAGAAGGATGGGCTATTATATGGAATCTTTCCCATAACGCTTTTAGAACAGCATCCTTGAAGCTGGGGTGAATCCGCATAGTACAGCCACCTCCAGCAAGATGGAGATATTTTTTCATAGTCTTTGTGGTCCTGCACCGCCAACTGGTGATACGACAGCGTCAAGACAGCCATGGGGCCCACAATTCTTGAAATCTGCTGTGGCGCAACAGAGACACACCACGAGTCCAGGTCATAGTCTTCAGGATGAGGGCTCGGCAACATCATGATGCGCATACAAGGGCCAAGAAGATAGTCCAACTGTATAAAAATTCACTAAATCAACATCTACTGTAACCATCTACACTGCAAAGAAGAGAGTTAAATTACTTACAATTGGACCCCAATCAGAATCTTCACTCCAATCAGAGCCACCATCATCCCCATCCGGACCATTGGGCTGCCCAAAACCACATCAGCCAATCACCCACAAGTGCACCAAAAAAAAACACCAGAGGAAGCTTACTAATTGGTCACCCTCTAGTCCACCTCCCACCTGATCTCCACCTTGCTCCTGGCTCCCTGGCCCCACACCATTTCCCTGTGAAACTCCCATCAGCTCTCTAGCAACTTTGTAGCTCCAGGAACATGCTCACCAAATTTCCCCCATCAACACCTTGAGGATCACTCCCAAAATTCCCTGCACCTGTTGAGACCATCCTTGAATCCAAACCCTCCAGGAGCAAATACAAGTCAACAATCCAAACAATCCAACAGAAAGAAAGAGTCCTTACAGTTTTCAAGAAACCAAAGATCCTATTTCAAAGTGAATGTGAGTTTGTAGTCTTGCTGACTGGCAAAGATTCTAATGATAAGGAGAGTGAGTATTATGAAGAGAGAAAGAAAATTAGTGATAAGGAGGGTGAGGCTTCTGAAGAGAAAAATAATTCTAGATGGGAGAACAGTATCGTATACTCAAAATACTAGTTGGTCTGTATGGGAGAACAATATCATATATTCAAAATACTAGTTGGTCTGTAGAGATCTCATTGGTTACATGACTACAGCTTTTCTATACTGAAAATCAGCCACTATTCTCAAAGATGATTCAATACTGGGGCATGCTTTAACCAAGCACACATCCTTCCTTATATCTGTGCTTCAGGCACACATAGAAGAACACAACCAATTGAAGCTTATGTAGCACAAAGATAAAAATATATCAGAGCATAGCTTTGTGTGACTTGAACAACAATCATTACAAAATAATTCTGGAATCAATTTGAAAAGATATAACATGGCGGGGGGGGTTCACAATTCAAAGGGGTTAATAATTTCAAAGTGACTGTCTTCAAGAAGAATGAAGTAAACATCTGTTCTGGAGTATTGGCTTCTTTGAACAGGATGGTATTCCCGGGCAGAAGCTCTTCCATGTTTAGAGGTAACAACAAAGAAGATAACATTGTAGCAACTGGCCAGAAGTATGAAGGCTGTAGAGTCCCCCCACACCCGCAACCTTGACATTTCATCGATCCATTGACTTGCTGGCTTTGGAACTTGGCGTCCACGCATTTCTTCTTCAACTATGTCTATGTGAGACTTTGCATACTGATGAAGATCTTTTCTGACTTGAACGTGTTGATTTTGGTTGGCATACTTCCAATGGGAGACTGCTCGAAACATACAGTTGCCATCTGGTAGAATGTAGTTGAAGGTATGTCGAAGTGGTCGGAGTGGGTGCTGTACCATGTGGCTGCGTGCCTCCAATAAACCACCCATGGGGATGTGGAACTGATTATCTTGTTGTTGAATAAATACATCAATTCTTTCCCTGACCAAGCACCACGTGGCTGGTGGATCCAGCCCTCTGGATCGACCAATTATCTCAATCTCACCATCCTATGTGAAGTTCACAACCCATCATGGCTGAGTCAGTCCCCACTGCATATGGGTAACACATAAGAGAGAAGCTGCGGGAGGTTAGGTGGCTTACTGATTCTTCCCCAAGCTGCATATTGGTTGCATTAGCAGTCTCTATGTCCCTGCTTTCACTCTGGGGACAATCCAACCATCACAAAAATGAGTTGAGTTCCATTGATGCTTAGAGAAGATGAGGGAGGTTAGGTGGCTCACTAATGCTTCCCCAAGCTGCACATTTGTTGCTTCAGCACTCTCTATGCCCCTGCTTTCACTCTGGGGCCAATCCAATAAACATAAAAGTGAGTTGTGAGTTCCATTGATGCTTGGGTCAACCATGCAAATGAAGTTATTTATTGATGGCCTAAGAAGAGAACTCACTGCTGGGTTGGGATGTCTGATGCTGTTCAGAGTGCAGCTTTGGGGTACACCATGCTGAGGGTCATCCACTCCTCCTTGGAGGTTATTCTAGCATTCCAGTTGGTGAGGATCAGTGTGGATAGCCATGGTACTCTCATGGGGGATCAAATCAACTCACAGGGTCAAGTGGTGGTTGCATGTTATCCAGAAGCTGTCTCTTGAGTTCTATAAGGGAGAAGGCAGGATACCATGGGGGGGGGGGGGGGGGGGAGGGAAGATATTGAACTGAACGGGCCTTGTACATGTGAAACCTGTCACAGGCACCTACCTGGGTTGAGTGGTGGTTTTCCATCAAGACCTGACCCCCTCATATGACAATATACACCCATGGCTTGGTTTGCATCCCCATCAAAATGATGACTGATTACAATAGTCATATAATAGTAATCCATCAAAATGAAGACTGGCCACAAAAGTCATCCATAGCTCATTGAAGAAGAATAGAAAGAGCCATTCCAACAAGAATTTGATTAGCTCAAGAAAGTGTGAAATTCCAGCCAGAAAAGGCAACCTAGTCAAAACTACTGGATCCGGGCTTGACAAGCCTTTGATGCAATCAGCATTTCTGATGTTCAACCAAATAATCCCCTCTTGGCCAACTGGGACTTCTTGAAACCTGAGGCAAGGAGATTGCTCAAAGGAGAGGCAGGGCCTAGTCATCACACACAGAAAATCAGCCCATTGCCCAAAGGAAAAGTATATACCAGCTGCACCCTTACACTTGCCTGGACATTCCTGGCTTGGTAGTGGCAAAGCTGCTTTGCCTATGGTGGCATCAGGGGTTTTGGGGGTGGTGTTTTGAACTGGTTGCTTGCCTGGTAATTGCAAACAGCAAACCAGTCAGTAGGAACAAATCTTTTTTGGTCTTCCAACAAGCAGCTTTTGTGACCTTGTTGTGTTGCACATTTTTCCTCAGCCACCAACCTGGCCTCTCCTATGTTTTTTTGATGGGAGTGTAATGACTCTACCTGCTGCTTGCATCCAGGTATCAGTATTTATCAGCATTGACTCCCTCCCATGGAATTTGGACAAGATTGATAAGCTGAGGATGAGGATATACATACTGCATCTATTTTCTGTTGGATTGCGGGTGGGGGTGTTTTTTGTTGGGTTTGACTGGGTTCTTTGGGAAAGGCATGCTTGAATTTGGGTTGTTCCTTTGTGCGGGGGCCTGGAGATTCTTGATCTGAAGAAATGTGAATGTGTTGGGCCTGAGGGATGTCCTCATCTCTGCTGGAGCTGGAAGAGTTGGAAGAGTTCCCTGCATTTGTTGATTGCCCACAGTTGTTTATTCAAATAAATCTCTTTCAGTGATTGCAGATCAGGGTGCTTACTGGCTTGACTTTGGTTTGTTCCTTTGTGCAGGGGCCCGGAGATTCTTCATCTGAAGAAATGTGAATCAGTTGGGCCAGAGGGATGTCCTTGTCACTGCTGGAGCTGGAAGAGTTGGAAGAATCTCCCTGTGTTTGTTGATTGCCCATTGTTGGTTATTCATATAAATTTCTTTCAGTAATTGCAGATCAGAGTACTTACTGATTGCCCAGGAATGAGTTTGCATGCCACTTCTTCATCATCACTGCTGGAGTCAATGACCTGTGCATATTGAAGTCCAATTGTCAATCAATGGGTGTTCAATCTGTTGCCTGAGCATCAATGGGAAGCTTACTAAAGGATTGCCATGCTCCCCAGACTTGGAGAATCCAGGGTAACACTTCAAGCTAACTTGTTTGTGCTTCCAGGACTCTAATGAGCAGGGAGAGATATGCCATGGCACCCTCTGCCACTGCAAGTGGTCAGACTTGCCACCTTGTTGTGCAATCTTCTTCCTGGTCACCTGTGGTAGTGAATATCAAGGCCATCAGCTGGGAGAAGATGATATAGGGTTAGGGTTAGGGTTAGGGTTAGGGTTAGGGTTAGGGTTAGGGTTTAGGGTTAGGGTTAGGGTTAGGGTTAGGGTAGGGTTAGGGTTAGGGTTAGGGTTAGGGTTAGGGTTAGGGTTAGGGTTAGGGTAGGGTTAGGGTTAGGGTTAGGGTTAGGGTTAGGGTTAGGGTTAGGGTTAGGGTTAGGGTTAGGGTTAGGGTTAGGGTTAGGGTTAGGGTTAGGGTTAGGGTTAGGGTTAGGGTTAGGGTTATGGTTAGGGTTAGGGTTAGGGTTAGGGTTAGGGTT